>OX031067.1:16415875-16940875 GCA_943736015.1 Tridacna crocea
ACATGAAAAATATCTCACGAGGATGCGTTGTTAGGCGTTGAAAAAACGAGTGCGCAGCACGAGTTTTTTTAACGCCTTACGACAGCATCCGAGTGAGATATTTTTCATATAAAAAATGACCAGTTGATTATTCTTTTTTTTATATACCTTATTAACATTATTATCTTTAATTTTTCGTTTGTAAAAGAACAAAAACTATCTATAAGTGTTTTATGAAAAAAAAAAAAAAGTAGTTCCTAAATTACGGCAGGAAGTGAAAGTGAAAGTTGATATCGTCACTAGTGATGATATCAAAATTTATTACACTGGGAAATTCCAGGGTTTCACTGCTAGGTATATAATAAAAGATATTCCTTTTCTTGTATGAATTGGTAAATGCATATCTTTTACCCTATAACCAAATACATGTACTATAAATGTCTACATGGGTTAAGATAAACGTCATTTTAGCAACAAATGTTCCTTACCATCTTTTATCATATAACCTTTCTATTTGTAATATAGGCATTAAGAATTGTCTTACCTTACACACGCTTGAGATAAGATTTGTGATGTCATATGAGGTAAAGCTATTTTGTGACGTCATTTTTCAAACGTTGCATTCTTATCGTTATTCCCCAAAACAATGTCCGACATCATTTTCCGATAAATTGAAATGTGACATTAATGACTGGTTTTGCACAGGGTTTTTTTTTTCAGATTTAAGATCAAGTTACTAGATGTGTTTCTTTCGGGTTGATTTAAAAAGCTGAACTGACATTTGTGTCAAAGCAGTGAGATGGTCTCATTCGTGATTATGTTAGTTTCTCAAAGATTTCTCAAACAATTTCAGATCCTACAGAATAATGGTGAAAAAATCTAAGTTTCTTTCATAATGTTTTTATTTAAACCGAAATTAGATGTACAGGAAAGCCTGCAACACACTTTTCGATGTAAAATCTGAAATTTTTGACGGTGAGTTATTTTGCATTCAGGAAAATCCGGGTCATGTCGCGCATGTGGGTGCAACCTCAATACAGAAGATACATTTCCGTAACTATACTTAGGCAAAAACTTGTTCATATCGTCTTATGGCCAAATTTATCATAAAAGCAAGAAAGAAGGAGACAGACAGAAAGCAAGAAAGAAACAGAAAGTATGAAAGAACGAAAGAACGAACGAACGAAAGAATGAACGAACGAAACAAAGAACGAAAGAAGGAAACGTTCTCATAAGGTATTTCAATAATTCTCGATGATTGCTTCCTTGAAATCGTTTCCTGTTCTCGTACCGTGATGTTTGTATGTTTGTAAATCCAAAGGGTTGATTCCTCTGATCACTTGGTTCAAACACGGAACCTTGGATGCGAGGGCCTACGCTCTATCCCGACAACAAGATTTCATTTTGTACAGATCTTTAGAAACAACAAGAAAAAAAAACGAAAAAGCAAATACTCTTTAATACTTTTTATTACTTTTTGTTTCCTGTCTTAATTGAACACAAATTCGAATTTAGAGACAAACGCATTATTCAGTAACACAATTTTAAACCTTTAACAAACGATTTTCCTATCAAAAGAAGACAGCATGGCGGCTTAAAGAAAAATCTAATAACAAAGTCGAAATTGTATCAGTTAATAACAAGAGGGCCATGATGGCCCTGTATCGCTCCACTGGCTTTTTAATCCTTTACCACCCATATTGAAGAGTTCATGACCCTGAAAAAGAGAGCCTTCGAAAACAATGAACACTGTCAAGAAATATAAGCAGGTTAATCTATTGGCCTGAAAGGTAGAGTTCTTGTGGGAAAAAACGTGAATGATAGAAACCTTACTCTGAATTTAATATTCCACTCATGTGAGCATAACTATTAGCATCAACACGAATCACTCTCACTGAAAACAAAATATTTTCTATCAAAAAATTTAGTATCTAGCACCAATCATGTATCACTGCAGTTTGATAATCGAAACAGGTAAACAGTAACAAACTTTATCCTTTATAAAAAGAGTTATTTCCCCTGACTAATGTTTGAATTGAAATTACTATATTTTGAAGCCCATGTTAAACTTGTGATCCCTGGAATGCAGCCAATTTTGACCCCAGGCCTATAATATGAAGAAACTTGTTAAAGGTCCATTTGATAAAGCTACATGCCAAATTCAGTAGCTCTGGGCCTTGTGGTTTCAGACAAGAAGATTTCTAAAAATCTTATTTTTCTTCAGTTTGTTGCCATGACAACCAGAGCTTTTGAAGGAATCCAATTCTTTCTAGAAATTCTAGAGAGGACCAGGGTAGGATCATTTCTGAGAAGTTTCATCAAATTTGGATGGGTAGTGTCAGAGAAGAAGATGTTTGAAATAAAAGTTAACGCACGCATGCACGCACGCACGCACGCACGGGCGCACTGGCGCACGACGGACACCAGGCCATGACATAACCCCGCTGGCCTTCGGCCAGTGTAGCTAAAAACTCTTCCTTCCCAGCGGTAAGAAACGAAGGACCTTGGTTCTCTATACTGCCATATTCGAAAAAACATTGCGTTAAAAGCTTCCGTTGTCAGTTGTTTTTGCCATAATGTTTTAAAATGTGACTGACTGTGAAACGAAAAGAAAACTCGTCATTGCTAGAAACCGTTGTTTAATTATCCCTTTACCAAATAATCCCTGTTTTTTACGACCCTGAGAAAGGACCCTTTTGAAAACATTGTAGGAAAAGGAGAAAATGCTGGTAAACCTGCACTGTCAGATAAGGACATCTTTTTTACAACAACTGAAATATTTCACCACTATAGCGGGATATAAGAGTTAAATAAACAGAAAACTCATTAATTACCGTAGACGCCTACATCGTTTCAATATTTCATTCCTCAAGCCTCGTGATAAAAGTTTCATAGAAAACCTTTAAAAAAGACTCATTTACGTGGAAACATATAACAACTATTTTGGCCTCTGCAACTTTTCAGTGATAAAACTGCTTCATTGTTGGCTGAAAATAGCGTGAAAGTCACATCTGGAAAATTCAATTGCTTTCTCAAGCAGTTAATTGTTTCCTCAATCGAAATAATTACTTCATAAAAAATACACAGACTTCGCAATCCATGGCATATTATTTCATCAGCACTAAACGCTGAAGGTCAAGAAATACTGTAGGAATATCATTTAAAAACTCTTTACCACACGAGAAAAAAATAGACTGGTTTAAATTGAAAACATTTGTAGACAACAAAATAAAGGTGATTGAAAAATTGAAATTTGTTCTGGGAAGGGAAGAAAACACTGTGGGAAAAGGAGAAAATGCTGGTTACCAGCATTTTCTCCCTTTCCCACAGTGTTTTCAAAAGGCTTCTTTCTCATGGGCGTCAAAAGTAGGGATTGTGTGGTAATGGGTTAATATAATGCCTTCTTTAGACAAGGACAATCAATTCGCTGAAGTCTCTTGGTGTTAATTATCCCTTTCCCACACAATGACGACTTTGGACGACCCTGAGAGAGAAGCCTTTTAAAAACAATGTAGGAAAAGAAGAAAAAGGAGAAAATACTGATGACAAGTATTTTCTCCTTCTCTCACAGTGATTTCCACTTTAACAATTGCACCATTTGAGCCACATTGAAATTGTGGTCTGCAAATGCTTTCAATTTGAAAAGGGCTAAAATTTTGTATGTCGTCTGGTAAAGAGTTAAGTCTCCTGATGTTAATTACGACATCACATTTTATTTTTTACATTTCATAGTTTTAAGAGCTCTGCTTGTGTTTACGCCAACGCTCGGTCCTGGTCGCTTTTGTCCCCCAGGAAAATTCTAAGCTGTAAAAGATACATTACTGGGTAAAACATGTTGAGAGAGTTACTTGCCCCTTGATTTCGGTATATTTTTTTATAGTTATCATCTAGCCAAAGTTTGAAATAAAAAATGAGCGGTACTCTTGGAAAAAGGATAAAACTCATTACCAGACGACAATAGTTTAGGCTTGTCCAAATCGATAGCATTTGCAGACGACAAAATAAAAGTCACTGAAAATTTAAAATTTGTTTTTTGAAGGGGAGAAAAGATTGTGGGAGATGCATTAAGTCCCCTTTGATCAGAGCACGGCTCATATAATGCATTATCTGATAAAAGGGGGGTTTAACTCTTACCAAACGACAAAATTTTGAACCACTCCAAATTGAAAGCATTTGCGGACGAGAAAATAAATGAGAATCAAAAATTGATTTTTGATTTTGGGAGGGTAGAAAACATTGTGGGAAAAGGAGAAAATGCTGGTTACCAGCATTTTCTCCTTTTCCCACAATGTTTTCTAAAGGCTTCCTTCTCTGGGTCGTCAATAGAAGGGATTGTGTGGTAAAGGGTTAATAATGCATCTACACCATACATTATATCATGTATGTCATCAAATAAATATAGATTCATAAACTACATTTTGTCTAACAAACGACCAAATCAGGAGGTAGAATAGTCCTTTGACAAGCAGAAAATATAGATTTTTGTCATCTAGGAAAAAGTAAATCCGTAGTAATATTCGAACCGTACCATGGTCGAGCATCCGAACGTTTTCCTGTTTTTCAACGCGCTTTTAATTCCTAAAGTCTGATCCGTTGTCTGCGCATGTCATATTCTTCGAAGATTCGACCTGTCTTATATGACGCATCACATATTCCCCGATACTTGGGAAAAGTAGGACTTATACCGAAGCTAAACCCAAGCCTTTAGGGACTGTTTTAATAAATGGCAGGTGCATAGGTTACCTCCTAGCTGATCATAACTGAATAAATCGCATCAGGTAGTGTTTTACTGAGTAAACGTTTATTTTATTTTGAAATTCAAAGTAACGGTTGACGTTTTGAAAAATTAGTCCACTTATGTACACAGAATGCCCATATTAGATAGATGTGTATTTGTAGAATGCCATCTAGTGGGAGATAATGAAGTCTGATCTTAAATCTACACAGTCTACTACTTTCTTACATATTTTGGCCAAAGCACACTTTTAATATCAAGAGAACCATTGTGGTCCTATATCGCTCACGTGAGTACTAAGCAGTAAAGGTTTACAATGATTGGTTGGTTGTATTGGGGTTTAACGCCACTTTAACAGCTAAGGCCATATCATGGCGGTCGGCGACACACATGTGTTTCCTGGCTTTCTCATACCAGTACTTACACTACTTTCTTTCCAAAGCCACCGACTACTTTTCTCACATGCTTCTGCATAGGTGAGAAGCGAAATACGCCGGAAAGAAAGTTTGCCTCAACCGGGTATCGAACTCACAACCACCAGGCCATGATTCCGACACGCTCACCACTGAGCCACCCGGACGGGCAAAGGTTTACAATGAAGATAATTACCAAATATTGAGGTTCAAGGGCAACTGATAATGAAAGAAGAGCGGCAAATTGTCGCAAGATATGCAATCCCACCGCCAGTTGTCAAGGAGGTAAAATAGTTGCAAAGGGCATGCAATGCAACAAACATGTTTACCATGTCTATTTGACTTGAGACTTCTAAATTCCACTCTGAACAAGCAAAAAATACTGTTAAAATAAAGATGAAAGTGGAATTACTCAAAATCCATGCTAGGTAGAGATATTGTTCTTGAGCACAATACTCGGTAATATTGCAACAAACATGCATACCAGCTTTGAAGTCGTTCTGACTTGAGATGACAGTTATATTCCGGACAAGCATTAAATGCAGACTCATGTGAGCTTTTATCGAGACAGACATTTTAACCAATTTTCTAACCAGCTTAGCAAGGAATGTGGTCTCTAGAGTGCTCACAAGATTTTTAAAGATTTCCCTCTTTATCTCAATGTGATATCTGAGACCAATTTTCACACGAGGGCTATAACATGAAATATCTTGGTGGAGGGCCAAAAGATGATGCTACATGCCAAATATGAAAGCTCTAGCCCTTACGGTTTGGGAGAAGATTTCAAAGATTTCTTTCTCGCTATGTGAAATCCGAGAACCCATAACATAGGACCATTTTCAACATTAGGGCCATAATTTGAGGTAATTTGGTCGAGGGCCACTAGATGATGCTACATGCTAAATATGAAAGCTCTGGCCATTACCGTTTGGGACAAAGACATTTTTAAAGATTTCCTTCTTTATAGCTATGTGAAATCCGAGACCCACAACATAGGGCCAATTTGTTACATCAGGGACATAATTTGACGTCTTTTGGTAGAAGGCCACTAGATGAAGCTACATGCCAAATATGAAAGCTCTAGTCAGTACTATTTGGGACAAGGCGATTTTTAAAGATTTCCTTCTTTATTTCTATGTGAAATCCAAGACCAACAACATAGGGCAAATTTTCGCACTAGGGCCATAATTTGAAACATTTTGGTAAAAGGCCACTAGATGATGCCACATGCCATGTATGAGCGCTCTAGCCTGTACGGTTTGGGAAAGAAGGATTTTAAAGATTCCCCTTCTCTATCTCTATGTGAAATCCGAGAACCCACAACATAAGGCCATTTTCAACACTAGGGCCATAATTTGAAGTATTTTGGTAGAGGGCCAATAGATGATGCCACATGCCAAATATGAAAGCTTTAGTCCTTACAGTTTTGGACAAGAAGATTTTTAAAGTTTTTTTCTTTCGGTTGCCAATGCAACCAGAGTTCTTCATGGAACTCAAATCTTTGAAGTATTCTGAGATCATTTCTGAAAAGTTCCATTGAAATCTGACAGGCGGTTTCAGAGGAGAAGGTTTTTAGTGATTGTTTACGGATGGACAGACATACGAACAGACGGTCAGACGGACAAATGGACGAAGGAAATTGACCGATCACAATAGCTCACCCCAAGCACTATGTGCTCAGGTGAGCTAAAAATAATTCGAATGTTAATCCTCATAGAAAACGACCCTTTCATTTTAATTCAGCGCTCTAATGATCCGATCTGCTGATCGGAAATTGTCTAATACAACATCGTGTATCACACGGAGGAACAATTGACATTTCGTGTTGTATTTGATTATGGGAAAATACGACGTATAACAGTGAAGAAAGAAAGTTATGTTTATTCAGTCACCTCAGCAATATCGCGGCAAACGATTTTTGAAAGGTTGGGCTTGCAAAGCATCGATCGATAACATAAAAAAATATCTAGACATAAATAAACTGTTCATCAAAATGAAAAAAATTCGTTCGAATAATTTCTCAAGTTTTCGATATGTTTTTAATTGTGAGCTGCACGGCGCAAAACAAGTGAGCTATGTTCTATGAAACGGGGCTTACTGCATTGGCGAAAAGTATCTGCCCAGGGCAGTCTGCGCAGGCTGATCTGGGCAGATACTTTTCGAATTTGGTCAATTTTCTGTATGTTCAAGTACCAGTCTAACTCACGAATAAGTTGGTTGTGGCGAAAAAGTGAATAACATTGACCCACAATTATTTCATGCTTTCCTGTAGGATATCGAGAAATAGCAGTGAAAATATTTTTCGATCTTACACTGGTACCACCGGTGAAACTACCGATTTTCACATTCTTGTTGCCTAGGTAAATTGCGCGTGCCTGACAACCGGATGGGAAATATGACGTCATATACCTTACATTTCTCGCGCTTGACGTAACATTGCTTTGCAGGAGGGGCACGCCACGGGGAATGAGAGAAAAGAACTGTACTGAATTTTGATTAAGCTCCTCCCAGAAAGGGTTAAAAGCATAAAATAAATAGAATATTTGTTGTTTTTTTTTCGGTGAAAGATCGAAATTTATTTCATCTCGTGAACACCATCGGTAATATTTTCACTCGTGGCTGCATCACTCGTGAAAATATTACCGATGATGTCCACTCGCTGAAATAAATTTCGATCTTACACCAAAAAAAGCAAATATCCTCTATTTATCTCATGGCTAACTTTGTGCCATGGATCACAGAGATGCACTAAGCCCCCTTTTTGCCGGTGCATGTTTCTACTATAATCAAAAGGCTAGTGGTAATGTGACAACGATAAAGGACAAGAAATTGGCAATAATTCAGTACAATTATCCTGTTTCTATATACTACTCAACGTTTGCTAGGGATCATTTAGATATTTTAATGTATTTTACACCAACTCAGTTTTGCATGAAACACTTTCTTTGTAACAGGTTGCTGATTTCAATGGTTTGTTTACGTAGCAAATTGAAATATCTGATGCATACTGCACGTTGTATTGAATGATTCTTGTGTCAAAATATTTTTTCTAAAGTTCAGAATAAACATGGTGATCCCTAGTAAATGATGAGTAGTTTATATATATTCTCGCTCGTTTTTTTTTTTCGAACATTTCAGTGCAAAATACAAATGGGCTATGCTCAATGCAAAGTTAATTTTATGCATCTGCAAAAAGTTTCGACTCAGATCAGCCTGCATAGTCCGCACAGACTTAGACCTACCTGGCTGAGACATTTTTGCTGTTGTTCAATTGTCTGCATGTCCAAGGACCAGTTAAACTCATGATTCAGTCTGTTTTTTGCCAAAAGGGATTTTATGGAACCACCATCATAAGATTACTTTCTCGGTACCATACATCACTGAGATGCATTGAGCCCCCGGGCCCCCCCCCCCCATATAAACTTTAGAGACAGCATGTGATGGGCTGATCATAGATTCCAACGAAAATAAGAAAAATTGAAATCTTTTTAACCCCTTACCACACACCCCAGCTTTTGACAACTCTGTCGAAGAAGAGTTTTGAAAACATTGTACATCAGAAAAGGAGAAAATGCTGATAACCAGCATTTTCACTTTACCCAACAATGCTGGTCACCAGCATTTTCTCCTTTCAAACAATGTTTTGTTCCCTATCAAAGAACGGTTTATTTGTATTACTTTCGAAACTATCGTCCGCAGAAGCTTTCAATTAGGAAGAATCTAAAAATATCGTGGGCTGAAAAAGTTGGAGGCTTGGCGACAGAAGCGGACGGTATGGATCAAAGATCAGACTGCACGTTCTGTGCAGTCTGATCTTGATCTATCCCGTCCGCAAAAGTCCATGTTTTCCCCAGTAGCCCTAAAAAGTATTAGCAGTCGTGTTTGACGACAGGATATTTTAGATAAATCATTGTGACAGCAATGATCTATTGACTTGAAATTCCGGTGTCTAAAATTGTCTTATATAATTACATACACGTTATAAAGCGTTATAGAACACGCGACATTTGACAATGCCTCTGAATAATTCAAGTAGAACAACAAAAAAACAAACCTTTAGCGAAAAAAAAAAATGATAATCGTACTGACTTTTAGTTGTTGGGGGTTTTTTTTGTAAACAATAAGGAGAACCTGTTAGAGAAGCGGCAAACACTTTTATAAAAAGTAACTGTTACTTTTCAGACAATAATTTTTGAGGGCTGTCAACTGTACATGCAGGAAAAAAAGGCGTAGTGGTAGCTGTACAGTCGAGCATTAAATTGAACTTCCACCATCTGCGATTATACCAGTAAGATGTCAGTAAAAGTTTGCCTGTTTGTGTGCCAAATATATGGACGTGCACTGTGAAAAAAAAAAAAAAGTTTAACCCATTACCAGACAATCCGTACTTTTGACGCCCCTGAGACAAAAGCCTTTTGAAAACAATGTGGGAAACACAATGTTTTCTACCCTCCCAAAATTAAAAAGCAATTTTTTTATTCACATTTATTTTGTCGTCCGCAAATGCTTTCAATTTGGAGTATTAGAAAATTTTGTCGTTTGGTAAGAGTCAGATAATGCATTATATGAGCCATGCTCTGATCAAAAGGGACTTAATGCATCTCCCCGACACAAAATACATGTCAATAAAAGTAACGAAGTATTTTACACCCCTAAAAACTGTTTCGTATAAGAACCTACAGAATCATGCGATAGAATGGTCCTTGGACATGCAAAATATTGACCAAAAGCAGAAAGTTTTGACACCAAACAGCCTACGCGGACTGTGCAGACTGACCTTGTTCGATGTTTTTTTTCAAGTGTAAAAGGCCTTATTTTTCACAAATCATGGCTAATATTAATTCGAACAGGCTGAATATAAAATCTGCTGAAAACCAGAGTCATTTGATTTACAAAATTTATTGGACTAGAGATCAGACAGCCAGTTCTTTGCAGTCTACTCTCGATCCACACCGACTGAAAAAAGTCCTGTTTTCGCCTTTGATGCGGAATGGTGAACGCCATACGAATAAATTAACGTACTTTTTACATGATACAATAAAATTCATCACCATCGCGTGAGAATGGCCGGGGAATCAAACAACTGGCTAGGGAGAGGGAGCATTTGTTAGAATCATACTGAAATTTCATGATCTCACGCGACAAAGATATTTACTGGACCATTTCATTGATATTTTTATTCCATTCCAATAAAAAAAAAGTTAAGTAACGCTGCTGGTACCAGTATATTCGGAGAAAACATTATGGGAAAAGGAGGTCTTCTTTTCTTGTCTTTAGTTTCTTTTCAAAATATATGTCTTTTTTCTGCAAATGCTAACAAAGGGGCATACAATTTTTAACAGAACAGAATTCATTGTGCAAAGTGGGGCAATCCCACTTCAAGCAATAGCTCCATTTTCCATAAATTTCCAAAATCCGCCAGCTAAAGGTCAAACTACAGTTGCTCAGCGCAACTTGTAGGATTTTTACATGTAGAATAGATCAAGATCAAACTAAACACAATGTGCGGTCTGATCTTGGATATACACCGTCCCGTACGGTGAAATTTCTCCGACCATCAAAATTTGTAAAACATAAACAATAGATTTTCATTGCTGGCTGGAAATATCAACTCTTATCCTGCTGAATAACTATTTTTTTTTTCAATTCGATTGCAAAAAAGCGTAATATTCCCATTTCACAGCAATAGTTTCTGGAATAGTATCTCCTTATCGGACAGTGTAGATCCAAGATCAGACTGCACAATATGGGTAGTCTGATCTTGATCTATACCGTCAGCAAAAGGTCAGTGAGTCGCGCTCGGCAGCCTATGGTTTAACTCTTTACCAAACGACAAAATTTTGGAGTAGTCCAAATTGGAAGCATTTGCAGACGACAAAATAAACGTGAATCAAAAATTAAATTTTAAATTGGAAATGGTAGAAAACATTGTGGGAAAAGGAGAAAATGCTGGTTACCAGCATTTTCTCCTTTTCCCACAATGTTTTCAAACATTGTTTGTGTGTGTGTGTGGGGGGGGGGGAGGTGGGAAAGGAAAACGCTGGGAATCAGAATTTTCTTCCTTTCACAGAATGTTTCTTCATCGGGATCGATAAACCATGCAGCAGTCTTGTACAGAGTTTCTTTTCCACCATTTCAAAGAATAAATCCAACAGATTGAGCTACGCTGAATTCATTGTCTGCTAACCAGCATTTTTACCTTTTCTCAAGTGTTTTCTACCAATATGCATAACGACATTTTCTCTCTCTCTCTCTCTCTCTCTCTCTCTCTCTCTCTCTCTCTCTCTTTCTTTTTAGCCAAATTCGAATCTAATTTTCTGTCTGCAAAAAGTCTACAACACACGAAAAGGGACGATAGGAAATTTGCATAAAGTGTCGTATCGGATCAGCCTGCGCTGTCCGCGCAGATTAATCCGAGACGGCACTTTGCGACTACATCAGATTTTGTCCCACAGCTCACTTGTGCAAAACAGAAAACTACATAGAAACAAAGCGTCGTTTCGGATTACTGAAAGGGAAGTGCCCAGGTTTATCCAGGAATACACTTAACGAAAATAACCGAATGCCCTTTTCTGAAGTCAATACCGGAATTTCTTTACGAAACCCTATTTGTGGGTACTCATTAGAATCGTCTCGATGAGACAATTCTAATGAGTACCCACGATATAGGGTTTTCTGGGGACTTTTTAACATTTTAAATTCTGAAATTGAGATACCTGGAGATGCGTTAAACCTGCTTTTCACATACATACAATGCATAGAGCTCCAGATAAGCTGGTCTGATTCTAAAGTCATTATTTCTTCTCAAAATTCTATGTCGTGGGTACTCATTAGAATCGTCCCGATGAGATTATTCTAATGAGTACCCACAATATAGGGTTTTCCAGAGAATTATTAACATTTTCAATTTTGAAATCGATATATTTCCAGGGCCGCGTTTCACCAAGGTAGTTATGAACAAATTTTGCGTAAGTTTTACGATACAATAGTATAATATATAGAGGATATTTGTTTTTTTCGGTGAAAGATCGAAATTTATTTCATCGAGTGGACACCATCGGTAATATTTTTACGAATGGCGCAGCCACGAGTGAAAATATTAGCGATGGTGTTCACGAGATGAAATAAATTTCGATCTTTCACCGAAAAAAAAATAAAAATATTCTATTTATTTCATGCTTTTTACCCTTTCTGGGAGGAGCTTTATCAAATTCAGTACAGTTCTTTTCCGTTATTCCCCGTGGCGTACCCCTCCCGCACAGCAACATTACGTCAAGCGCGAGAAATTTAAGGTATATGACGTCATATTTCCCATCTGGTTGTTAGGCACGCGCAATTTACCTAGGCAACAAGAACGTGAAAATCGGTTTTTTCACTAGTGGTACCAATGTAAGATCGAAAAAAATTTTCACTGCTATTTCTCGATATCCTACCGGAAAGCATGAAATAAATACAAATAATAGTAATAATATATATTAATCGGCTACGAGATACATGAAAGTACCAGGATAGTTTTCATGTGTCTTTCGTGGCAGATTAATGCCACTATACTGTTGTAAAACTTAACCAAATTTTGTTCGTAACTACCTTATGAAACGTGGCCCTGGAGTTCTGAATGTACAATGTACTCGTACAAGTGGACTTGGACTTACAGTAACTAAAAAAAAATAAGGACGAAAAACCTTGTAACAAGATTGTACGGTAGATTTGAAGCCTAAGTGGAATAATTATGAGAGCACTGTAGGCAATTTGCATCCACGTTGAGAATACTCCCGGGTCTGCGAAGCCAGATAATTCCGTTGCAGACTAGTATAATCACTAAATTAGGCAGAGGAAGTCGTATCAAGTAAGTTTATTATGGAATAGACAACATTTTTACTGACAAAAACAAATCGGTGAAATTCAGAAATATGGCGCCCTATCTAATTGAGCAATTTTGGGCAAACCTAAGCCAGTATTGTATAATCTATTTCGACATACCAATTATTAGAACAAATAGGAAACAAGGGACAGAATTTCTACCGCTCCTTACCAGACTACAAAATATCAGGCTCGCCTATACTGATATCATTACAGACGGCAGATATTGGCCACAGGACGTGATCCTTCTTCAGAAAATAGGAAACATCGCCGCAAAAGAGGAAATACATTTTTTCATCATTCTTTCCTTTTCCTCTTTTTCTTTTTAAAAGTACCTTCTTCTGCTGGGAATTTAAATCACTGAGGTGCTTGGTATAGAGGTTTAAAAAACTTTTTCATGTGCTTATCTGTTCCTCGCCGACTTCAGATACATGTAAAAGAGCGATTTCGTTGAAATGATATCCCCCGCCGAAAAAGACCTCCCAGTCTGCGTTTTTGCATCGGAAAAAAGAAAACAAAAAAAGGTATCGGCAGAATGGATTATTGTACACATGTATAGTTTCACGAAATTCCGTCCAATGGTATTGGAGATATTCAAACAGACGGACACACGGGAGGACGGACGGACAGCACAAAACCTATATCCCTCCACCTTCGATGGGGGATAAAAAAAGAACTAATCGAATCTCAAGCAGACGAATTCTAACAGGGAAAAACAGAAGTACTGAATCCAAGAAAACTATTCATATACATGTAATATTTAATTTTATGACAGGTTCTTGTCTGATACAGTTATGATAATTAACCGGTGCCGACAGTGCCGTCAGCATACACTTTCGCAATGAAAAGTAAACCAAAAGTTCCATTTATGAAATCCAATGAAGAAAAGGATCTTTAGTTTGTAACCAGGCAGAAATATGACCTCGACTCCTTTCAGACGACAAATATGATTTTAGACTTGTCCGATATGCAAACATTTGCTGACGATAAATTACACGTGGCTCAATCGATAGAATTTGTCTTTGAAAGAGATGAGAACGTTGTGGGAAAAGGAGAAAATACTAGTGACCAGCAGTTTCTACTTTACCCTAAATGCTTTAAACAGACAAAATCTCCATAGTCGTTTAAATACGCACTTCTTTGGTAACTAAACTTTGAGTGCTATAAAAATTAAATGAAGATTTACAGGCGATAGTAAAAACCGAAATATTGCGATTTTGTTGCTCTTTACTATACAATGAAATTGTTTTCCCGTGTATAATAAAGGAAATTGAAGAGAAGAAACAGAACACGGTTCAGATAATGAGACATCTTGTACCAGTATTTTCTCCTATTCCCAAAATGTTTTTTGAAAGGCTTATTCCTCGGTATCTTGTGGTAACGGGATAGCAGTTACTGCTAGGAAATTCTCGCCACTTATAGACCGCGCAACTCAAAGATCAAACAGCATATTCTATGGAACCTGATCTTGCTCTGCACAGTCCACAAAAGTGCGATTAGCCAAATTTAGCAGCAAAAGTATAAATTCTTTACCAATTGACATAATTTAAGATTTTGAAAAATTGAAAGCCTTTGCAGATGACAGATAAAATGTACTTAAATAATGAGACATGTCCAAAAATGGGCTGAAAACAATGTAAGAATGAAGAAAATGGTGGTCACCAGTATTTTTTTTTTCTTTCCCACAATGTATTCACGAGCATATCTACTCAGACTGGAAATCATTGGAACGGGCAATCCACTTCTAATTATCAAGTTCAAATATATTTCCTTTCAATATGTGAATCAGGACTCAACTGTAGGTCATCATGAAGTCCTGTCCGAGAGATACCACGTGATTTTGACTTCCACAACCTTCCAGCATGACTTCCGGTGAACCATTTATTCGACCAATTATCCTTCATTACAAAATAGTGGAAGACGATGGAACCTCGTCGTAATCGCTGGTCAGCATTTGTAATTCTACAATTGCTGCTCCGCTTCTACACTTCATAAATAATCCTTTCACATTTTCGCGGAAAGGTTTACTGCAACCAATCAAAATAAAGAAAAGGCAAACGTAACTAAACCACGAAAAATAGTTTGCGTAGTGTGTCATTCTTTCAAGATAATATGCCTTCAAATCCCTCTTTACTTGTGGCGTCACAGTGTGGTATATATTGAGGATGGTTGCGGGTACACTAACGAAAAAGTCTAAAAACACCAAAATCACAACAGAGTGAGTGAGATCAGTCTCAACGCTAACAGTTTCTGGTATTTGACGCCCTCTATGTTTTAAGCACATCCGGAAAATTATCAAATTTCCAAAAACGAAAATGAGCGTTTGGGGAAAAAGACCGTACAGTAATCCTGATATCCATACCCAGAGGAAAATACAACGGTCTAAGGTTATGTTTACCCAGCAATGGTAAGTCATATTATAGATGTCGTAATCTAATCCAGCCATCCACATTGCATGTATACTAACCACAATTAATCCAGTGAGAGTGAACACAATGGAGGCCTTTGCCATGAACACAGTACACATATCCTGGGCTTTGTGTGGAAACCAGAGTGCTATAAACCGGTCAATTGCGCTTCCAACTATAAACCACTCGCCGGAATAAGTTATGACTCTGGACAGAAATTGCCATATTCTACATGAACCCTCGTTAAAAGTTTGAAAATGCGGAACCTGTATCATATCGAAGGACCACTGAATTCCTATAGAAATTGATAAACATAACATTGCCGACACCCCGTAAGCCATAAGATAAACACTTGACGCGAAATTATTCAAAGGCGGTTTGCACAGAGCGTAACATGATAGTGCGTTCCCAAGGATACCGATTCCCACAAAAACAGGACAAACAAATTTATAGAGAAATTCGTCGACTTTATCTGTCTCGTGCATTTCATAATGCATGGCGTAGTCTCCTGTAGAAAAATTGCCCGAGCCATTGTAATACAACCCTGTTATACCACTATGATAATTTCCTGTAATCCCTGAATTCGAGCTATTGTTATCTTCTGTGGTATTCATATTTTCCCAAATTGCAATGTCGTTTCAAAAACTTTCCTTCTTTTACTATCTAAAGAAAATCTCTATTGTATTGTGCCTATTGTTTACGTTCAGAGAGTTTCATAACACAGATATATCATAACATCTACTTCGGCTCCAACGGTTGCTTCATTCTCTCGAAAGGTCCATTCTTTCTTTGATAGAAAAGTCGGCGTGTTTTCTGTAGAACTTTAAAACTAGTAGTGTTCTTGATGACAGCTATGATTGGAACACTTCTGTCCAGCTGAATGTTTTTGTATAAACAGCTATATTTTTAATTTTGCTGTAGCAGCGTGTATATTGTATCAGTGCGCTTAAGTCTATTCAAGATTGTCGCATGAATATTCCCTCTCACTATTTATAGGTTGACAACGTCGTTTGATTACGCGATGATGCCAAGAAAGCATGTCAATGAAGAACAATAACCTTCTTTGGCTATTTGTATCTTTTTTGCTAACAGTTAATGTTTCAACAATTATCTTCGAAGCCGAACAAGTGATACTTTTTGTTTTAAGCAAAAGAAATATTAACTATTCACCTTATACACAGCTGTAAACATCACTGCTGTCAGATGTACCGGGCGAACAAGTTTTTGTTATATTGTTTTTAGTCATTTTATAGATGACAAACCCGTATTCTAAAGTTTTTACTGTAAAATGGCTAAACTCCTTTTGACAGCAAACTGTATGCTAATTATCATTGATGTCTAAAAGCTGAAAAAATCACAGTAAACTATGTTAGGAAGAAGCAGGTGTAATATCTTTCTAATATCCAATCACAAGCATTATGTTTGCACGTCCGCAGAAACCGGCTTGTTCACTTCTCGTTAAATCATACCCCTGGATTTACAGTCATGACGCTAAATAGATAGAGTGGACAATTTCAGAAGGAAAACAACAGGACTGGTATTGCAATTTTAAATACATATGTTTAGATTAGCTGAGAACTATATGGCAATACAGATCAAAGACCAAACATCACATTCTTAACAATCTGATCTAGATCTTTATTGTCCCCAAGATCAATTTATTTTCATCTTTTTAAGCGTTAAATAATGTTCTTTTACCTCTTTGGAATCAAGAATTCGCTGCATATTTCAAATTCATTTTTTAATCCGTTCTATTTCTTTTCTTTTTATCTTTGGCCAATCCGTGCTACACTACCTGCTCTTTATTCATTTAAAAGAGGGCAAAACTGTACATGCTTGAAAATCTTATCTGTTACAATTATTTGTTTTGAATAAGGCCATCTTTTTAAATCAATTGATCAATTGTGTAAAGGTTATGAAAAACGACAAACACAGTAAGAAAAAGATCTAGTGATAGTATGGCTTATTTTCAGATTTGTACATAGGGTTCTTTGTGGTTTCTGTGATAATCATGTGATAATGTACATGCCGAGACCTTTGATATGAGGAATCTGACATGAGTAGGCATTTGAGATGTAATTTTATTTCATCGGTGTAGAAAAAAATACTCTAGAGCCATGCTGTGTCGAAAGACGGCTCAATGCATCTCTATAAAGGATCGACCCTTACTGTTGGCAACAATTTAAATTTTACCTCAATGGCAAACGAATCCGATTTTCGTGGTATTTGCCAAAGAAAACGAGTTTTACAGTGGCACTCAGATATGTAATTTGAAATGGCATATTAAAATACATTAGGTGAGGCCATCGATCGTTGAGATATTCATTTTTGATTGAAAATAGCTTCTCTCGCTCATAGCCTTTTCTTGGCGCAATGATACTTTGCCAACTGACCCTGGGCTTTTTCGTTCCAAAACCATTCGTTCCATGGCTTGTTCGTCCTATGATTGCATGCTAATCCATTTGATTGCTCATGAATATTTATAAATCAAGGTAATTGATTGTAATTTTGGAAATTAAATGTAAAAGGCTAAATATATTTCAAAATTATAGTTTTCAGGAACAAACTTAGTCTTGTTCAATATATCAACCGATTTTTTCTCTCTGTTCGTCATGCATCCTACTGTCAAGAGGCGTTACTCCTGCATTCTCCTAATGATCAAAGTGAGACCACTTAATATACAGAAATAAACCAAACTTTGTCATCAGTATTCTCTCTTCAACCAAAAAGGTATTCATTTGCTTAGTGGATTGACTTTTAAGCCATTATTTTAACAATATGTCTATATTTCTCTCAAACTATTAATTCCACACAATGGGTTTCCTTAACAAATACCACTTCAGCGTTCTCAACGCTTTGATTTTAAATGGCCTTTGTATATCTGACGAAGTGTTATATTAAACCTACTGCCTACATGTACATTTGCATTGAAATTTACATGAAGTCCATTGCTTTTTTTTTTTTTTTTTTAATGTGTGTACATCATGGATAAAAGAAAAGAAGCAAGAAAATTGCATAGATTGATTTTATCGTAAATTAAATAATGATCAGGTTCACAGCTTCAACTGTTCTACAGTCAATTTCATAAAGAAATCTGGGTTAGCAACGTTTTAGAAATTGTATGTATGAGTACAGAGCTTTGGCCCAATACGGCACTATTTGCTTGTTTCAATCTGTATAAGATGATAGAATTTGTAATAACTGTATTAGATAATAGCATTATATAGTTATGTAATAGAACTAAATCTTGTATGATAGGAGTTTTTCTTGTTTAGTTTTAAATCAGAAATTCCATTTCCATTGAAATAGATACAAATCATAAAAGTTTGCTTGTGTTTGACCTTATTATCTAGCTTCATATCGCAGCATTTGATATAGTTGTTGGTCAAACGCAATTTTCAACAAAGAAAATCAGCCATGCAAATGCAGAATAAGCGAATATATCAACAAACCCATAATATTCTGTCCGTGTTCCATACGCTTTCTTTATTCACGTATATGTATGAATTTTTCTTGTTTGCTTTAAATAAAAGAAATCTGATGAAATAGATAACGATTTTGCTGACGTTTTACTTTATCATGTAGCTTCATGCTGTGGCATTTTATATAAATATTGGTCAAACGCAATTTACAACAAAGAAAATCAGCCATATAAATCCAGAAGAAGTGGATACCAACACATTTCTCACTAACAGTTTGTCCGTGTGCGAAACACATTCTTTATTCGCGTATATGTTATGTAGAAGAGTAGACCTGTATGCAGTCTGATTGCATTTCTATTGAGCTTTTGAAGTGGCCTCGTCGGAGTTCAGTTGAACTGCTAAATGAGACTTTCCACCTCTTTAAAGAAAGTACTTATTATTGTTATGTTTTTATGTTTATGTTCTAGTATAATATACTTGCTGTCTTGAAATGGCACTTTTTATAGGTTTGATTATTCAGGCAGTTCATTTGTCATAAAGAACTGAATACTGCACTAATTCTGATAAATTGTTTCGTGTCTATGTACACCTTAAAATTTCTGTTTTTAGATCTTTGCAGCAAAACACATTTCCCAAATAAGGATTTATCTTATTTTCATTTATGGTTTCTTCAACAGCAAATTCCCGAGTCAATATCTTACAGATGAAATGTCACATGAGGTTTTGCTTTTATGTTTTCTAAGACTTCATACGATAAATCAAACGAATTCTTACATTAATTGCAAATATTATTAATGAAGGGGGCTGTATGAAAATACCTTTTTTTAAATTTCTAATTTACAGCAGTAACTTCAAATGAGAGACTTGCCCAAATCGAAAGCATACATGTATCAATTGTGAACCAAAGCAAAGATATTTTTTTCTTTGACAGAATAAATACCTTTGTAAGAAAAAGAGAAAATGCTGGTTACCTGCATTTTCTCCTTTTCCCACAATGTTTCCGAAGGGTTTTTTTTTTTTTTTTTTTTTTTGATGATTGTTAAAGCACACGATGGTTTTACGCGGAGGGTTAATTAAATACTGTCAAGTAGATACAGAAGATAATTTCAATAGACTGTATCAGCAAAATTGTTGCTAATTCTATGTTGCAGAAGTATGTCCTATAAAATACTGGTCGACATAAATGAGGCATTATCAAAACGGGTTAAATACATCTCCTTGATGCATGATACCTATCACGACATCAGTTCACTCATTACCAAACGACAATATTTTAGAATGCTCCAAATTGAAAGCATTTGCAGACGACACAATAAAAGTGTCTGAAAGTTTGAAATTTGTTTTGTGAAGGGTAGAAAACATTGTGGGAAAAGGAGAGAATGCTGGTTATCAGCATTTTCTCCTTTTCCCACAATGTTTTCTAAGGGCTTCTTTCTCAGGGGCGTCAAAAGTAGGGATTGTGTGGTTATGGGTTAACTCATTCGGCATATCTCGGGTAATGGGAGCCATGAAGTCTCTCAGTAGCTTGATATGCACCTACATGGTACATTCTATCCCCGAAAATATGCTAGTTTACCGTTCTGAAAATTATAAGGATCCTCGTTAAAACAGAAAACATGAGTCTCTATTTTCTTTCGGAATCTTTTATATATCAGTTGACAAACAGTTGGTACATTCATTTTTTAAGGTGGTTTATGAATTACGATTGAAGTTTTTTTTCACTGACATATAGGAAGATGTGAATAACTTCATCAGGTTGTTTATGTCGTTGCCTAAAAGACTGTCAGAATCAGAATACGAGACTGGCAATTCAAAAGAAAACTACTGTTATTCAGACAAGGTTAGATGAAAGTACGGAATTGGCCTAGTTGTGACGAGTCCACTTAACTGTGGGTCCAATAGCTTTACACAGGATCACGAGGTATAGAATGAGAAATGCAGAAAATTTAGCAATAGGAAAAGTCCTTGGTTTTATAATGTATTTAAAGAAGAAGAAAGGTTGGTGTTTTGATTGAAGAATTACTTCACAAAATATGCAATATCAGCAAAGACATCTTTTCATCAAGTAACAAAATCTTGAACTTTCAGCACTTTCAGACAGAAGATTAAGGATTCGTATTTCTAACAACATAAACATTGTTAGAAAATTGAGGCGATGTTGGTTACTAGTGTTTTCTCTTTTGCTAGGTTCTAACAAGTTTCATTATACAGATATTATGAATCTTATCCCCAATAAATTTTTTTCTCTAATTGACCCTAATTAACAGCAAGAGTGAAGCTGTTTCTTTTGTGTAAATGACACTTTTTGATACCATAGAAAACATTGTGGCAAAAGGTGAAATTGCTCGTCACGAGCAATTTCACCTTTTGCCACAATGATTTCCAACGGCTCCTACAAGCAATGCGTAGAAATGAGTATCTATGGAGTAAAGGGTTAAAGTATGTCGTCAAAATTTGCATTATTCCAATCTAGAGCTACATGCATTTTCTATCTTTATCAACCTTCAAAAAACTGGATATTAAACTGGAGTAGAAATTTAACAATATGTAAGTTAATTGTCACATTTATTATTAACCAAGTGTTTGTTGTACATTTATATGGAAAACGAAAGACAAAATCTGCAGTTGCTTTAATGTTGATATTAAGGATATTTTGCTGGATTGCATTATTGAAGTTTTTTTAACATTTAACCTTTATTATTTTAAAGGAAATTTCTTCCCAGTTGCTTTTAGTTTTCTATTTTTATTAATTCCTCACAAATACAGCGAATTTTCTATTTCATTTCATTTTTTTCAATGGAAGTGCAAGCAAAATTTATGGAAATAGACGTAATTTGATTTCATCGCAAAAATTAAATATATGAAAAACGAACTAAATAGAAGCACATCAGTTATTTCTTAATCGTGTATTTTACTATTATTCTCTAATCTACCTCGTACTCTCTATTCTTCTGCCAAAATATGTTTTGTATCTCGATGTGAAATAAAATTATGAAATTCAACCCACAGGCAACTAATCCATTGAGCACAAGAAATAATTTAACGCTTAAAAAGGGATCTTTTTTCCATTAAATAACAGCGTCAACATGCCACTAATAACACCACATTACACGGCATTCGTGCTTCCAATACAAGAGTCAATACTTTATAAACGTTTGGCGTTTGCAACGCTCCCTTTTTATCTGTTTTATACTAGTGTCGAGCTGCGGCAGTGAAAACTGACTAGCCTAATGTAACGTAATCAGTCACTGAAATGGCACCCTTCTTTCCCTTGACTTTGGATTTGATGAAAACCTGAAGCAAACCTGGCTTCATCTTCACCAATCAATTTTACTTAACCCATTACTAAAAATTCCCTGGTTTTTACGACCCAGAGGAAAAAGCCCAAGAAAAATTGTAGAAAAAGGAAAAGAATGCTGGTTAGCTGCATTTTCTCACAATGTTTTCTTCTCTTCTAAAGTCAAATTTCAATTTTTGAGTCACGTTTAATTTGTCATGTGCAATTGCTTTCCATTTGGACGAATTTTGTCGTTGGTAAAGAGTTATAAGGACATTCCTTGTCTTATTCTGAAAGTTCTTTACCTCCAAATATGAAAGAAACACAGTTTAATGTTCTGGAAATCAAAAGTTGCGTTGCTTTCCAAATTTAGATAACTCACAATGAAATTTTAAAAAGTTGCTGGATCGATGGTGCCATTTACTACTTTTGTCTATCAACTTCAACTTATTTACTAAACGTAAACCAAGAAGCCAATCTGCTCTTTCTGCCAAAAACATGCAGTCGGAGCTGACACCCTCTGCTATAGTTGGTTCGAATGTAATCCTTTGGCAACGACTATCATCGATCCTCGGAAAGAAATTATTCAAGCCGGGGATGGAACCCACCACCCTCTGTTCATAAGTCCTATATGCTACCAGCTGAGTTACTGGGGTTCGGCGAGTTAAAAGAGAAATGTTACGTTTATTGACAATGATTTATAGATGAGCCGTGCTGCGGAAATGTGGGTGAGATGCATCTTCAAAAATTATCCACCCATGTCAGCCTGCTCAGTCTTGCTTCCATTTGCTGTCAATTTTCTGCACGTCTAAGGACCAATCTATTTTATGACCAAGTCGGTTGTTGGACATAATAGATCCATAGATAGAGCATGGCACAAATTATGAAAACTGAAATCAAGAAGTATCTTTTAATATTTTAGCAGCTGATTGCTACTAGCTGACTTTTTGCGGACAGTGTAGATCAAGATCAGGCTGCACAGAACGTGCAGTCTGATTTTGGATCTACACTGTCCGATAAGGAGATTTTTTTTAAAGAAGGCAGTTGAAATAGCACCATTTGAGTTTTTCTACGGGGGTGAAAAGTTCCATTTAATTTATTCACCAGGAGAAGGGTTAACCCATTACAACACAATCCCTACTTTTGACACCTCTAAGAAAAAAGCCTTTTGAAAACACTATAGGAAAACGAGAAAATACTGCTCACCAGCATTTTCTGCTTTTCCAACAGTGTTTTCTACCCTTCCCAGAACAAATTTCTATATTTCAGTCACCTTTTATTTTGTCGTCTGCAAATGCTTTCAATTTGGACCAGTCTAAAATTTTCTCGTGTGGTAAAGAGTTAAAAGATATAGATTGCGTAAATTTGCCAGCAGGTGGGTAGGCGCCCTTGAAATAAAGGTATCTACACTTTTGACCAATCACAAATTGTCATTCATTCATTTGTTACCAGTACCAGAAAGGAGGTCAAACGCAATCACATTAAGTTACGTCGAAGAAAAAGTGGTAATATTACTGCAATGCTGTTTTAACCGTAAAAAAGTACTTCCGGGAGAGTAATTTGGATCACTGATATAATGGGTTTCAAAATTTCAAACCATTACATTTTCCAACAATAGTTAAGATGTCAAGCAGAATTTCCGCAATTAGAGCCAGCACGGAACCATGTCGTTGTTCCGGTTTGTATAGGACAAATTACCCTACATCTCTTGTGTACAATTTCAGTTGTTTGGTGGATAGTGTAGATCAAGATCAGACATTACAGACATACCTGATCGACTCGCTGATTCATTGTGACCATCAATAGATTTTTGTGGTATCTGTCGGAGACAATACCACTATGAGTTCAATATTGCATTTTGAAGATCATGTATCGTATGTTGTACAAAGCCGAAGGAAATAAACCCAATTAAACTCATTTTTTTCTCGGGCAAGTGATTTTTTGTTTGGAAATGGCACTTTAAAATACACTGGGTGAGGCCATCGATCATGGAAATACTAAATTTTGTTTGAAAATAGCCCCACTCGCTTATAGCCTTCCATTGGCGCAATGATACAAAATTTGTCTACTGATTGCTTGATCTTGGGCTTTTTCGTTCCAAATCAAGTTCGTCTCATGGCTTGTTCATCCCATGATTGGGCGCTACTCAATTTGATTTGGCATGAAAATTCATAGATCGAAATAATTTAATGTAATGTTGGGAAATAAAATATTAACTAACGGCCTGAGATATTTCAAAATCATAGTTTTCAGGTACAAACTTATTTTCATTCGATTATTCACATAGTTTCTCACTCTATCCATCATGCGTCGTACTGTCAAGGGACGTTACTCTTGACTCCGCTCAATGATCAAAGGGAGACTACAAATACACAAATAATCTTAAATTTGTCATAATTACTCTCCCTTCAACCAAAGATATTCATTTGCTTTGCTGGTTGACTTTCAAACCAATATTTGAATAATATTTCTCTTTTTTTCTTTCAAATAAGTAATTCCATACAATGGCTTCCTTGACAAATACCACTTCAGCCTTCTCAACGCTTTGATTATTTCGTGCTCTTGAACAGTTCATTTTAGATTCTGACTATTCAGCTAGTGGTCAGTGTTCAACAACCATCCTGAAAGAAAGTTCTTGGTCTTAATCTCCAGAATTTTATAAACTGGAAAGCAATACAGCTTCTGATTGGCTAAACCTAATGGTTCAGCCAATGAGATGTTGCGTTACTTTCAAATTTAGAAAATCATGGAGATTAAGACTAAGAATGTTAACGGTGGTGAATACGGATCCCGCACATGACTGCGCCCATCCAGGTAAAAAAGAAAAAAAAAAGCCTAGACCACTGATTCGTAATAATCGCAAAACAAAGCTTTGTGGGATATAACGTAACGACGAAAATGTGTCATTTGCGAAGAGTTAAGTCAACTGGATTTTAACAGGATACAATTAAATATTACTTCAAGATAGATAGAGAAAACAAACGCTGTTAATATACTTCGGGGCGCTATGCCTGGCAATGTAGATCAAGATAAGACTTCAAAAACTTGCAATCGGATCTTTAATCTGGACTGTCCAGTATGGTAATTTTTCTCGTGGAATTAAATTTTGAAATCGCAGTATGTGGGTTTTTAATACTGGGTGGAAATTGTCGTTTCATTGATTTAAAATACCTTAAGGGTTAAGTTAACCCTTACGCTGCTAAGCGCGACTCACTGACCCTTTGTAGACAGTATAGATCAAGTTCAGACTACACAGAATGCTCAGTTTCATTTTTGAGCAACACTGTCCGATTAGGAGAATTAATTCCTGAAAGCATAACTATGAGAGAGCTGTATTTGGGTTATTACTGTCGAATGGAAAATTTAGTTTTCGTTATTCAGAAGGATAAGGGTTAAAAGAGAATAACGGTGAAACCACTGATCAATAGCAAACACAAAACAAAGCCTTTTGAAGTACAATATAACGGTAGTAATGTGTCACTTGACAAGGGTTAAACCAACAGGGTTTTATCTAAGATTTACAAAAATATAATGGTAAAATATACCTTAACAGTCAGTGAGAACAAGAGCTGTCACTAAATGTGACTTAATACCCTGCCAGCGCTTTGACAGAAATAGGCAATTACTAGTATTTTGTACATAGACGGACGCACGGACAGACACACGGACAGACAGGCTGATTCCAGTATAACACCGAAACCATTCGTTTTGCGGGGAATGAACGTTGGAAATTGTTGTGGGAAGGGTAAAAATCATTGTGGAAATCAGAAGACAATAGGACTCTAACGGTCCGATATCGTTCACCTAAATACTAAGCAGTAAAGGTCTAGAATAAAGAGAAATACCAAATATCGAGGTTCAAGGCTAAATGATAATGAAACAAGAGCAGCAAATTGTCGTACCCCTATGGCGGCAAGGAGGTATAAAAATTGCATAGGGCTGGTAATGCTACAATTATATTTACGAAGTCCCGAGTCAGTTTGACTTGAGACTTCAAAATTCCGTTCTGACAAGCAAGAAATACTGTAAAAATGAAAATGTAAGCCAAATTACGCAAATTCTGTGCTAGGTAGAGTTACTGTTCTTGCTAACTGTACTTTGTAATATTGCAACAAACATGCATACCAAGTTTGAAGTCCTTCTGACTTCAGGTAGCAAAGTTATATTCCGGACAACCACTAAGTGCAGTAAAAATGGCATTGAAAGGGAAATAACTCAAAGACAGCACGAGGTAAAGTTACAATTCTTGTGCACTGCATTTCAAAATATTTCAAAAAAATAAGTATACCAGATTTCAAGTCATTCCTACTTAAGATGACAAAGCTTTGCTCCAGACCACCAAGAAATGCTATTAAAAACAAAGAAGGCCAACGGCGGAATAACTCCAAAATTCGTACAAGGAAGAGCTATGGTTCTTGTGCATTGTGCACTGTGCACTCTTTAATTTTTCGACGATCATGCATACCAAATTTGACGTTCAGGCTGGAGATGACAAAGTTATATTCCAGACGAGCAGAAAATGCTGTAAAAATGACGATCAAAGGGAAGTAACTCATAGGTAGTACGAGGTACAGTTATGGTTCTTTCACACTTCACTCCGTATTATTGCAACAAAGACAATGCCAAGTTTCAAGTCAATCGTGCTAGAGATGACAAAGTTGTGCTCCGATCTATGTAAACATAGATAAATAATCGAAAAATACAGTGTATCGAGCTCTAAGAGAATGAAATGCAATTTCCATCGAGCGTAATCTGTGCCACGATTCAACCGTTAAGGAAAAATTTCTGCATGAAGCTACTTAACCCGTTACTCCATAGATACTCATTTCTACCCATTGCTTGTTGGAGCCTTTGGAAAACATTGTGGCAAAAGGTGAAATTGCTCGTGACGAGCAATTTCACCTTTTGTCACAATGTTTTCTATGCTATCAAAAGGTGTCATACACACATAAGAAACAGCTTCATCCTTGCTCTTATTTAGGGTCAATTAGAGATACCATAGAAATGCCTTATGGGTGAAGGGTTTTATGATCTTCAAAAGTGATGATAGTTTCATAAAATAAAGACTGACATAAAAAAAAGGAGGAAACATGCATCTTTAAAATAAATCTGATTATAAACGACAACCTACGTCCCTTAACGTATTTATACAATAATTTCAAAATTCATTATACCCATTCTGCGTGGTTGTTGTTTTGGATACAATTGACGCAGTATCGACGTTTAAGTATACCTCTACATTATAGTGTAACACCAGATTATTTACAATGTTATTAACTGAATGAGGATTTAAAAACGATCAATTATCGCCATAAAAATGAAATACTTCCTACTTCAATAAATGAAACTTGGCTCGATGCGTGGGTAATTTTGGATGTTGCCGTGCCTTTATTGACAACGCGAAATATTTCATTTACCGTTTATTTGCTCTCTCATTCCACTTTAATATTGCCATTCCAATCAATATGTACAGTCCTGACAACTTACAAATTCATAAAAAAAAATATCCAGTTCGTTTACAGTTAAAGCGCCTATAAATTTTGAATAGTGGATTGATGTGCTTGCAAGCACATGTCGCTTTAGCTAACAAAAGGTATCTCTTCCCGGGATAAATGGTGCCCCTTCCTATCTCTAGAAGTGCATCCCGCTCGTAGACAATAGTTAATTCTTTCACGGACAGGGTGTGTACCTTCCACGCAAGAAAGGTATGGACAATGCGCTTTCCGGAAAAAATGTGTCTAACGAGTTAACCAAATGTGCACTGTGCCTGGACAAAAAGTGTCTTTTTCAACGTATTTCATTTCCACGTATAACTGCCGTGGACTTAGGCGCACGAATTTCTCTTTCAGAAGTAGTGCATATCACTAGAATTTGTCCTTATCTTGTTTATAAGAGAAACAAAATTTTCAAACCAGCAGTATAAAGAAAATTGCTATTTCAAAGATACTTTTTGATATATAATATCTCCTTCTCGGACAGCGCAGGTCAAAGATCAGACTGCACGTTCTGTGTAGTCTGATTTAGATATGCACTGTCCGCAAAGGGTCCACGAGTCGCGCTTAACAGTCTAGGGGTTAAACCTGCTTTTCAATGATAAAACAACTGGCTTAACCCTTCCAAACGCCAAATTTTGGACCGGACCAAATTGAAAGCATTTTGCTGATGACAAATTAACAGTTGCTAAAAGTATGATTTTTCTATATGATAGGGTAGAAAACATTGTGGGAAAAGGAGAAAATGCTGGTAACCAGCATTTTCTCCTTTTCCCACAATGTTTTCAAAAGGCTTCTATTCCTGACCCGTAAAAACCAGGGATTGTTTGGGAAAGGGTTAAGTCAAGCAATTTGGAAACAAACCTGTTAACTTTTCACCACTAGACAAAATTCTTAATTGGCCCAGAGTGGAAGCATTTGCGGACGAAAACTTCAGAAAGGTTCGAATAATGGAATATGGCACTGATACAATAGAAAATATTGTGGGGAAAAATAACGAAAATGCTGGTTACCAGCATTTTTTTCTCTTTCTCCACAATGTTTCCAAAAGCACAGTCTTTCTGGACCGTTATAACCCGGGCTAATGCGGTAAAAGGTTATGCATGTGCGTGGATGAAAACAGAGATCATGTCAGACTATTCGGAATCCCTCAAAGATCTCCTAATGGATTGAAAATTAATAATTGATAAACAATATGGCGAGATCAAACGTTTTAAAATGGCTAGAAATGACAGGATAAAGGAACCCTTCGCACGCAAAAACCCACATGAACCATGCTCTGTGAAAAGGAGGTTTAAGGTAAGGCCTGTGTAATGGAAAACAGCTATTTCCACTGAAATATCATCCTGCAAAATTAGCTATGATTAAAATGAGTATTATTGAGCTACTTTCACGGATTCATTTTTTTTTTTCCAATTTTTTCCTTTTTTGAATTATCATTTATAAATTTAAAACCGCTATATTCTCAATTCAAAAAGAGATAATAATTACATCTCTTTTCAGAAAACTAACAGAAGTATAAAAAAAAATAATTTCAAGATAGACATAAACGGAATTTCTTATCCGTTAGAAATGTGCAAATACATTATTTCTGGTAAATACTGTTATCTGAAGGTCATGTTGTAGGGAATAATATCTCCTTACTGGAAAGTGTAGATCCAAGATCAGACAACCCGTTCTCTGCAGTCTGATCTTGATCTACAATGTCCGCTAAAGGTCAGCAAGTCACGATAAGAAGCCTAAGGATTAATTCGCGTTTCAAAAGGTCCTTTTAAGGGCTTGGGAGACCTTTGGATATGCGTGCTGCTAGTTTTGTGCACTCAATACATGTAGTCTTTTGTAGCACATGTAGTCTTCCTCAATACCTTCTAAAATTTGGAAAACAAGTACCAACAGACGTCTTACTGGTCGAATCACGAAAATGTCTTTTTTTTTTTCCATGTGGGTGTAATAATTTCCAACTCATTATTTGATGACCATGGGGGGTTTACACTCCCGTTTAGAGTTTTCGAAACTGTTCCCTATTAAACCCTATACAACACAATTCTGAGTTTTAAAGATACTGGAATAATGGCCTTTTTAAAATCTTGTGAATTTTCTCCTGTTCCCACAATGTTTTCTACCCTTCACAAAACAAATTTCAAATTTTAGACACTTTTATTTTGTTGTCTGCAAATGCTTTCGATTTGGACAAGCCGAAAATTTTGTTGTTTGGTAATGAGTTAACAAAGCATGTGTCTATGATAGTCAAACTGTGTTATGGTGAGAATGCTTTGCATAAAAAATGATGTCCATCCAGGCGACGGCGACTGAATACAAAACCCCAACAAAATAAAAATCTTGCACGTTTCTTTAATCGCTGGGAGAGCCATTGCCGTCATTAAGTCAACTGTATGTCTTTGAACCCAGGTGCACAACCAGGGAAACTTTTTCAAAAGCTGTCTTTTTCATGAGTTGTCAAAAATCCGGATTCTTGGATATTTAGATTTTTAACATCTCACAAAATTAAAATATATATACATACTGAAATTTCTATGAAAAAAACAATACAAGTCATCAATAATTAAGAATCATATTTTTAATGCTGTTCCCTTAAAAGACTACGTATCCTCTTAAGGTTTTCTTTGATTTCGTGCCAGAAATCAAATGCTTTGAGGAAATGTCAAGTGACTGGCACGTGACTAATGACGCTTAAATTCCATAAAGCAACAAACATGTGATTATTTTCCATAAGGTCTTCTTAGGACGCAATGTTTGAAGCTTCATCTGTGTATTTCCGGTATGTAAATGAGCCAGAGTTCATATAAAAATAGAACGTGTTTCCCGTCGGTGTCGACATGGGCCGTACTAAATCTCTGATTTCTCTTGTTATCGGATGGTTTTCGACTACTGGTGTTTTATGAATGAAAATTAAAAAGCTTTCGGAGTATGAGGATGATTTTTTTCTATTTTTGTAAAATTTTCGTTCCAGAATCTGAAGGGCCACCTTTCATAACTAAACACCTCTAATTCACATTGCACTATCATTGGTCGGGTGGACGACCACATTCTCTGAAAAAAAAAATGGCATAACATTACTAAATTACAATATAGGCGTATCGAACAGACCCATTTAACCCATTACTACTCAATCCTTACTTTTGACGCCCCTTAGAAAGAAGCCTTTTGAAAACACTGTGGGAAAACGAGAAAATCCTGGTTACCAGCATTTTCTCCTTTTCCCACAGTGTTTTCTACCCTTTCCAGAACAAATTTCTATTTTTCAGTCACCTTTATATTGTCGTCTGCAAATGCTTTCAATTTGGACCAGTCCAAAATTTTCACGTGTAGTAATGTGTTAACCCAAATAAACCAATAAACTGTACTTCAGGTAAATGATTTCCTGTGGCAAGTAAACCCTGTCAGTTTTATAGCACCATAAATGAAGGTGAAATTTTTTACAGGTTTAATTTCCCAGAAGTAACGTTCGATATGTCAGAATAAGACCCTTTCCCTCAAAGCTAATTTCAAACATGTCATAGGGTACTAGTACTTGTGGTACGGAAGGAAAAGTTGTTCATGTTTTTCGGTAATTTACCGAGAAATAATTGAGGAAGATTCTACGGTTTGATAGGTGGTGATTACGACCAGTGAAATAACCATATTCATTTCATGCTTTCAGGATAAATAGCAGTGAAAATATTTTTCGATCTTACACTGGTACCACCAGTGTAAATACCGATTTTCACGTTCTCGTTGCCTACGTAAATAGCGCGTGCCTAACAACCAGATAGGAAATACCTACGACGTCATATACCTAATATTTCTCGCGCTTGACGTAATATTGTAATGCGTTGCTATACGGGAGGGGTACGCCAGGGGGAATAACGGAAAAGAACTCGACTGGATTTTGATAAAGCTCCTCCAAGAAAGGGTTAAAGACATGATAGAAATAGAATATTTGTTGTTTTCGGTGAAAGATCGAAATTTATATCACCTCGTGAACACCATCGGTTATATTTTCACTCGGGGCTGCGCCACTCGTGAAAATATTACTGATGGTGTTCACTCGATGAAATAAATTTCGATCTTTCACCAAAAAAACAAATATTCTCTATATATTTTCGTAACTCTTCAATCGAAGAACGAAACAGTTGTTCCTGCGTACTGGTTACCTAAGTAAATGCTGTGTGCCGCATGACCAAACGGAAACATAACGTTATTTACGTTCATATATCCTATATTTTTCGCGCTTTAAGCCCTCTTCACACCATACTGGAGAAGAACGCCTTATCCTGTCATGAAATGATCGGAAAAGGGATTGCAGTCGGGGTCGAACGTGTAATTTTGGTCCAATAATGCCTGAAGCCCCTGTCTCACCAAACCCGTCCCTAGAAAGTCTCACACTGCTCAACAAAATCGTAAAACGGGCTGCGGTCGGAATAGAACGTTTACTTTCAGTCAGTAAAATGCAAAAGTACTGCCAACTGAAGTACGACAGTTCCGTTTGTGGTAGGTTCATCTTGTTGAACTACGTTGTAACTCAATTTAATTACAGGTCGGAAAGACGGCAAAAAAATTGAGCAGGCTCGAAGTTCTTGAGCACCCTTTCCGTCCCAACCCGTCCACTCACTTTGTAAAGCACCCGTCACACCAAACTACTTACAGAACGTGTAATTTTGGCCGGTAAACTACAAACGCAATACCAAACTGATGCCCGATTGCAACGTGTATCGACTGGAATCGAGGTACGGCGGTCCGTTTGTAGTACGGCCATCTCGTTTTAAGTACGTTGTCCCTCCGTCTATAGTTACAGTCAAAAGGTTTTGAGCGGGTTCAAAGTCCTGGGGTACCCTTCCGGTCCTAACCCGTCCAGTAAGTTCGTAAACATATCGTAAAAGGTTGATGATACGTCCACTACGACCAAACACAGTTTAAATCCGTTCAGCAACATTTTTCGGAAAGGAGGACGGGTTTGGTGTGACGGGGGTATAAACAGATTGCAAAACCTTGATAATACGTCCATTTCGTCTGGTTTAAGTCCGTTTGACATTTTTTTTTTTCGGAACGGAGTATGAACGAGGTTAGTGTGACGGGGGTATTACTTAATATTGTGATGTGTTAATGTGTGTGGGGAAGGGGAGGTCGCCACGGGGGAATAACCGAAAACAACAGTACTGGTTTTTGGTGATAGTCTAAACAAAACAAAGGTGTCAGAAGTATGAGCTGAATAGAATATATCTTTCATGGAGAGATCTAAACTTTATATCATCTCTTGGAGTCAGCTTCCTAAATTCTGCACCACAAAATCTCGAGTTTTAATGACCTGAGTAAGACACCTCTTAACCCTTTACCAAACAATCCCTGGTTTTTTATGACCCTGCTTAAGAAGCCTTTTGAAAACATGGTGGGAAAAGGAGAAAATGCTGGTAACCAGCATTTTCTCCTTTTCCTGCAATGTTTACTACCCTTCCTAAAACAAATTTTAATCCTTTAGTCACATTCATTTTGTTGTCTGCAAGTACTTTCAATTTGGACCAGTCTAAAATTTTGTCGTTTGGTAAAGCGTTAAACATTTTGGGAAAGGGGGAAAATGCTACTTATCAGAATTTTCTCTTTTTACCACAATGTTTTAGGCTCTTCTCGACGAATTTATATTTCTAAATCACAATTATATTCTCATCTGTAAAAGCTCTACATTTGGCCAAGTCCAAATTTTGGTGTCTCACAAATGTTTTATACACGTTCAGGGGGGACGAAAGTAGTTCAGTGATAAGCTCGGCCTAGCTGAAGACAAGTTGACTTCTTTACAAAAGAAGCCAGAAGAAGTCAGCATCAATCTTTTCAAATAGTATACTGGCTTTTAATTTCTTGGTAAGTGTAAACAAACAAGTAAAACAGCTGCTGCGTAGAAACCTGATATGCTTTTCATGACGGTCTTTTGACTTTCTTGCCGCGTTTTCAAGTCGCATGATCTTGTCCAGCGGTCTTTTTTCTCTTTTTCTTTTTAACGAAATACTTTTTTTTCTGCTGCTTAGATTTATTTGCTTGATGAAAAATTACTTTTATTTTAGAGGTCATTTGCAGACATGGAAATTTAATATAACAAATCTTTTCTAAAATTCGTCATAAGAAAAAAAAACATGTATTTTTCCTGTTTGGGTTCTTTTTTTAATTCCGATTTATTTACAAACCATGACGAAACAGACTGTGTATGAGAACAATTTCACAAGGAAACTGGATTTAGACAACAAATTCTGTGGCAGTTTGCTTTTTAAACACGCCACTGTTGGAAAGGTCTGATGACCTCTCCAATCAGAAACCCCAATATCAGGACTGTCGACCTTGCAACATTGCTACAAACTTACATTCAAAGCTGCCAACGACCCGATGCTTGTCCGGAGAATACAATTCTCTATACTTACCCTTTCCCAAACAATCCCTGGTTTTTACGGGTCTGAAATTGTAGCCTTTTGAAAACACTGTGGGAAAAGGAGAAAATGCTGGTAACCAGCATTTTCTCCTTTTCCCACAATGTTTTCTATCCTATCATAGACAGAAATCATCTTTTCAGCAAGAGTTGAATTATCATCTGCAAATGCTTTCAATTTGGTCTAGTCCAAAAGTTTGTCGTTTGGGAAAGGGTTAAGCTGCTAAGAGGTGTTGTAGACGATGGAGGTCGATACCAGCAGCACCGAACATGTAGTCTGATTTCAATCTACATCGTCTGACAATATCTAGAGTTTTGATAACCTGGAGGAAATTGCCTTTTGAAAACATGGTGGGAAAAGGAGAAAATGCTGGTCACCAGCATTTTCTGCTTTTCCCACAATGTTTATCTGCTCTTTCACGCCTATCACCATTTGGACCGCATGTGATTCGTCTGTAAACGCTTTCCTTTTGAAAACATCCACAATTTCGAGGTTTGGTATACTGTAGCTTTGATGATATACTAGCTTGCCGCCACCTCTAAAGTTCTGGGACATCTGCGGGTCGCCCTGAATGCATGGCATGACAGAGTCCATTCTGCAACAGCTTTCTGCAAAAAGTATCGCACTATCGAGTAAACGAGGATCTGAGAGTAACGAACAAGAGAGAGAGAGAGAGAGAGAGAGAGAGAGAGAGAGAGAGATGGAAAGGAAAAGGACAAGATTACAGTGAAACAATGAAACTACAAGTCGGAACTTATTTACCACCACATGACGATAAAACAAAGCAAAACATCAAATGTTGGTTTGAAAATCTCAGAAAACGCGAAATTACAAAAAGAAAACCCATCAACTTGCAAAAGTCAATTTGGTTCTTTGAATTTTAATCTTTTTTATTAGAACGTGAAAGGAAATCAACGCTGCGAAAACAATCCAATAGGAAGAAATAAAACACAAATGGACCAATTTCGCGAATTTAGTATCTCGCGTTAAAGAGGCTTTAATTCAATTCACAGGCTGTGAGTTCCGTTTCAAAAGGTTTTACCAAAACATTTCAGATCAAGTTTCTTGGTGACGAAATGGATTGTTTCTTCGATCAAACCCTCTTTCAATAGTAGGGCCCGTATTCACCAATCATTCTTCAGAACGTTCTTTGTCTTACTCTCTAGAATTTTCTACATTTGTAAGTAACACAACCTCTGATTGGCTAAACCATTCGGTTTAGCCAATCAGAAGTTGTGTAACTTACTAATATAGAAAACCTTGAAGAATAAGACTAAGAATATTCTCAATAATGGTTGGTGAATACGGGCCTATAGTTCACGTACATCACGGCGACATCTCACTTGTTAATGTGTTTCCCGCATTTCAACAATACAAGGGCCGGGAGGAAATACATGAATATGTGAATGCCGTGATATGACTGAAATAATGTTGAAACTTCATTCTATCAAATAGATTCGGATCCAGTCGTATATTGCTCAATGGCACTCCTCTATACACAATCTTACTAGCACAATGTGAAGCTAAAGCCTACAGGTTTTAGGAGACGAAAACTTTGACTACTATATCCAAGCGTTATACCAACCTAGCCCAGGTCAACCTTTAACCGGCTATACAACTGATATGAAATTTTCAGGCCAATAGTAAAATCCGTAATTTCGCAATTTCAATCTGGAAAGTCAAGGGAATAGAATTTCCACTGCAGTGGCGAATTATATCTGTCAAAGTTGAGTATACTGTTACTAACGAAATGGTGTATATCAAGATCAGGATGCTGGTCTGTGCAGTGTGTTCTTGGACTACACAGAGTGCAAAAACAGTTCCCATTAGTAAAGAGGTTGTTGTATATCCAAGATCAGACTGCACGTTCTGTGTATTCTGATCCTGGATCTTCCCCAACCTCACAAGCAATTAAAGTTCCTATTTGTCTACGCAAACGACAGTTTATGCAAACAGTAAGCTTTCTGTACGCAATATTAGCTAATCAGAATTCTCCGCTTGTCTAAAGCCCTTTAGACTACCAGCACAATAGGACCATCTTGAGTGAGTAAATAGGACCAAAATATTGCAAGATCGAGGAAAATTCTGATAAGAATCTCTCTGGACATCGGAAAAAGCATAGATCAAACATGACAGCACGTTCTGTGCAGCCTGATTTCGTCCTATACCGTCCGCAAAAGCTATAGTATCCGTTCCTGGAACTCTAAGAGTGAAACCGACATGGATTAGAATAATCGGTTCTATTCCGTCTAGGTTTCCCTTCAAGACAGGGCAGTCAGAGGAGACAGATGTAATTTCCTGAAAAGATGGTCTTGCAACTTGAGGCTTATTTGATTGCATAATGCATGTTTGGCTACATCATTGATGGGATAACAAAAGGAAAGGGCGGCGACATCGATTCTCTCTCTCTCTCTCTCTCTCTCTCTCTCTCTCTCCGAAATGGGCCCGTATTCACCAACCGTTCTTGAGAACCTTCTTTGTCTTATTCTCCAGAATTTCTCCAGAATTTTCTAAATTTGAAAATAACACAACTTTTAATTGGCTAGACCATTTGGTTTAAAGCCAATCGGAAATTCTGTTACTTTCAAATTTTGAAAATCTTGAAGGATAAGACTAAGAATATTCTTAAGAATGGTTTGTGAATACGTGCCCGGACTGATTAGCCTACTTGGTTATCTAGAATAGCAAAGCTTCTTTCCGCATTTGCTCATTAAACTCATTCAGGTTAACAAAAAATACTGGGAGCATATAGCATTTGGTAAACTCGTGTATTTTAATCCTTAAGCGCGACTCACTGACCTTTTGAGGACAGTGTTGATGAAGATCAGACTGCACAAAACGTGCAGTCTGATCTTAAAACTACACTGTCTGGGGAATTTTTTATCAAAGAAATACTTCGAAATAACAATAATTGGGGTGTTACTATCGAACTGAAAATATCATCTTAGTTACCTAGCAGGATAGCATTTTAGATACCGAGCAGAATAAGAGTTCACTATATGAATAGAGTTCACTACAAGATAAGAGTTCACAACAGGATAAAAGTTCACCACAAGACAAGAGTTCACTACAAGATAAAAATTCACCATAAGGTAAGAGTTCACTACAGGATAAGAGTTTGCTACAATATTAGAGTTCACTACAGGATAAGAGTTCACCAAAAGAAAAGAGTTCACTACAGGATAGGAGTTCACCACAACATAAGAGTTCACTATAGGATAAGAGTTCACCACAAGATAACAGTTGACCACAAGATAAGAGTTCACCACAAGATAAGAGTTCACTACAGAATAAGAGTTCACTATAGGATAAGAGAAAAAAATAGTAAGAGTTCACTACAGAATTACAGTTCACCACAGGATAAAAGTTCACTAAAGGATAGGAGTTCATTACAGGATAAGAGTAAAAATAGTAAAAGTTCACAACAGGATGATATTTTGCTACAGGTCAATAGTTCACTACAAGATAAGAGTTTACCACAAGATAAGAGTTCACTACATGATAAGAGTTTGACACAAGATAAGAGTTCACTACAGGATTAGAAATCACCACAAGATAAGAGTCACTACAGGATAAGAGTTCACCACAAGATAATAGTTAACAACAGGATAAGAGTTAACCACCGGATAAGAGTTCACCACAGGATAAGAGTTCACCACAGCATAAGATTTCACCACAAGATAAGAGTCACTACAGGATAAGAGTTCACCATAAGATGATAGCCCAAAACAGGATAAGTTACAGGATAAGAGTTCACCACAGGATAAGAGTTCACCACCGCATAAGTGTTCACCACACGATAAGAGTTCACCACAGGATAAGAGTTCGCTAAAAGATAACAGTTCACCACAAGATAAGGGTTCACTACAAGATAAGAGTTCACAAGATAAGAGATCACTGCAGGATAAGAGTTCACCACAAGATAAGAGTTCACTTAAGAATAAGAGTTCGCCACACTCTGTGCAGGATATGAGTTCACTACAGGATAACAGTTCACCATTGGATAAGAGTTATCTGCATTGCCTTATAAACTGCCATTTTCAAAATTGGTTTGGAAGGTACATGCAATAAGTTAGCTACTCACTAGACGACAATATTCTAGGGTTCTTTATATGCTAACGTTACGTATTTACAGGCAAAAAATGACTGTGTCTCACATAACGGGATTCGTCTCGGACAGAGTAGAAAATACTGGGAAAGAGATGACACGATGATCACCAGCATTTTTGCTTTTTTCCCACAATGTTTTCGAAAGTGTTTCTTCCCCCCCCCCCCCAACAAAACGGGATTGTTTGGGAAAGGGTAAACAGACCGATAATATAATGACATAACTCAGTGACGATCTTGAGCGATAAGACTATACAGCCAAAAATGCCGTTCTCTTTGTAAAAAAAGGGTTTGATTGGTCTGCAAAGGGTATCGACAAAATGGATTCTACAGATCTTTAGTTATCTAATATTTTGCACGGTATAATGTGCCATGGAGATGCTTTAACTCATTACCAAACGACAATATTTTAGACGGGTCCAAATTCAAAGCGTTTGCAGACGACAAAATAAAAGTGACTGAAAATTTGAAATTTGTTTTGTGAAGGGTAGAAAACATTGTGGAAAAAGGAGAAAATGCTGGTTACCAGCATTTTCTCCTTTTCCCACAATGTTTTCTAAAGGGTTCTTTCTCAGGGGCGTCAAAAGTAGGGATTGAGTGGTAATGGGTTAAACCCCCATCCGTTTTCTTACAGCGCTGCTCGGGATGTTTTCAGTGATTATCAGAGTAGACTTTTGAAACAATAGAAGCAGTCATTTTAAGTTGTTCAACTAGCGTCTCATCTAATATAGTGCCTGCAAACGCGCGAAATGGGGTATTCGGACATTTTGTGTAATGTAAACATTTGTGTCGTTCCGGATCAACCTGCGCTAAACTAATCCGAAACGACACTCCGTTTTCATATTATTTTCTGTTTCGCGCAAGTCTACTGTTGGACCAAATCAAATTATGTAGTCGTAAAGTGGCGTCTCGTAATAGCCTGCGTGGACTGTGTGGGCTGATCCGAAACGACACTTCGTTTTCATGTTATTTTCCGTTTCGCACAAGGCTACTGTTGGCAAAGTCTAATGTAGTCTTAAAGTGCAGTCTGGGATTAGCCTGCGTGGAGTGCACAGGCTGATCCGAGACGACAGTTTACGAAAATGTGCGAATACCCCTTTTCGCATGTTGCATGCCGTATAACACATGCGAATGCAGAAGACAGATATGGTAAAATATGGACTTGCAGACACAATAAACCATCAGTGATAACTGAAGCATAATAAACAATCTGAGAAAGCATTTGGCTTTCATTGCACCAGGGGGAGATTATGATTGCTCAGTGGAGTGTTTTGGGCAAACATCGTTAGTTTGACCCTTTACCCAACAATCCTGGATTACAACCCTTATCTTGATAAGTAACTGCAATTATTATTTTTGTTTTGTTTTTAATTCGATTTTAAAACCCAAATGTTGCTATTCAAATTTGTGATTTGGGAAAAAATATCGACCTATCGGTCAGTGTAGTTCCAAGATCAGACTGCAAGCTCTGTGCAATCTGATTTTTATCTTCACTTTCTGCAGCAAGTCATGAGTCGCACTTAGCAGCCTTAAAGGTGGCCCTTCAGATTTCGGGATGAAAAACACAGACGAAGCTTCAAGGCGTACGAAAACAGTACTGGAAAAGGAGCATATGCTAATAAACAGTATTTTCTCCTTTTCCCAGATTTTTTTTCCCCTATTCTATCAAAGACTTAAAATTCTACCATTTAAACCCATACATGAGCCATTAGGATGGAAGAGGCCGTTTGTTTTACTGTGTTCTATAATATGTCTTCAATATATGAAATGGAAAAGATTTTTTATATTCGATGGGTATTTGAATAATAATACGCCTTTTTTAGACAAATCTTCTTGGTAAAAACTATTTTAGCTATAGCCTTTATTTCAAAACTGATATTCGAGTTCATTTATCAATCACATTTGCTAGATATATTAACTGCGGTATGAAAACTTCCATGTCACCATGGAAAGTTAAAATGTTGCCCGCAGCCAAGTTTTCGGAATGGTTATTCTTTTCACTTAGGTATAAAGACTTGGACTCTACATAAGCAGCCATCTAAAGAACGGATAAATCTAACCTTTTTAACTCGCTACCAAACGACAAAATTTAAGGTTTGTCCAAATCGAAAGCATTTGCAGACGACAAAATAAAAGTGACTGAAAATTTGAAATTTGTTTTGTGAAAGGTAGAAAACACAGTGGGAAAAGGAAAAAATGCTGGTTACCAGCATTTTCTCCTTTTCCCACAATGTTTTCTAAAGGCTTCTTTCTCAGGGGCGTCAAAAGTAGGGATTGTGTGGTAATGGGTTAACAGATTGTTGTAAAACACAGGTTGAATTACATGTATAATTAAAACTTGGATTAAGGGAAGGCCATTGATGCTAATGTGATGCAGGTTGCAGCTTCATGTTGTTGCTGTCACAGGTTTAATAGTGATTATTATTTGAGCTAGAGCTTCGGATACTCATTAAAATTGGGTCAATGCCAAATTTAGGATAAGTAACCATAATTTTTGTACAACAATATACTTTGTTACGCTCTGTTATTACTCTAAGGTTGACATACACAATTTAACAAAACAAACACATAAAAGTTAAGACACGTTTAACTCATTGCTTCTATACGGGAAATGGGTCACTCCAGTAGTGGCGTAGTGGGGAGCGAGGAGGACAAGACATTTACAAAGGTCTCCGGTTCGAATCCCACCAGGCAAAATAGGTTTTACTCTATATTCTTGTTTTTAACATGTAAAGGCTGTGAATAGGTATATTCGCGTGTTTGTTCGAGTACATCTATTTTAGAGATACAAAAAGTCATAGTAAAGCCTATCGTTTACACAGCCATATCAAAAACACCATTATACCGAGATTAGTTCTAAGACTGCTTTAGTCAGAAATGTTCTTAGGTTTTGCATTTGTATTAGAACAGAAGAAATGCATGTATACCTCAAGCTTTTGCACTGTTTACATTTTAACAGTGAATAGCGAGTTTTAGCGATTTTCAACTTGTTACTTATAAAATTTTAATTTATAAATTACATGTGCGTTACTGAAGAGAATAAGTTCAGTCGTCTTCATGTTCCACTAAAGAAGGTATACAAAGAACTGCCAACTACGCTAGGCGCTCCGTTTCTACGGTGAAGTCGTACAAGAAGGCAACGATGAAAAAGAACGGAAAACCACATTGTGACAATCTGACAGAGATGTAATCGGCAGAACTGTCCAGGAAATGTTGTAGCGCGGCTGTATGGTACCTACGACCAGGAAATGTTGTAGCGCGGCTGTATGGTACCTACGACCAGGAAATGTTGTAGCGCGGCTGTATGGTACCTACGACTAAGAATATTCTTCGTGCAATACAGGGAAAGATGATTCCCCGGGAAAGTTGACCTCTTACAGAAAATACTGAAAGAACTTGTTTTTGTCTGGAAGAAATGCGAAGTAACCACTCAGTACTTATAGGACTGTCTGATATAGAACTTTGTGGCTAGACTTAACTTTCTAAGAAAGATGAGGGATTTCGTGAGGATGGAAGAACTGTTTTATACATAGACGAAACTTACGTCCATACGCCACACAGTGCAAAGAAAGGATGGCAAACTGATGAAGTATCAATGAAGGTATCTTTCAGCAACGGAGAACGATTGATAATTGTTCATGCTGGATCAGAGTCAGGCTTTATAAAAGATGCTTGTGTCATTTTGTAAGCCAAGTCTGCGACTGGGGTCTACCATTCTGAAATGAACTGGGGGAACTTTTCTGAATGGCTGAAAGTGAAGGTTATACAGAATTTGCCACCCCGGTCTGCTGTAGTGGTCGACAATGCTCCATACCACAATACACAGGAAGACAAGTGTCTTCTATAGTCCAACAGGAAAAATTACATTTAGTCTTGGCTAGAAAGACACCATATTCCGTTCACAAAGAATACATGTATGTTAAATGTAGAGCTAGTGGAACTACGCCAGCGGAATAAACCGGAACGAAGGTATATTCTGGATACGTAGTACTCTCCAGTAACATGAACATGAATGCCTTCGTCTGCCACAATATCACGCAGAGTTTTATGCCGTGGAACTCATTTGGGCAAGCGTCAAAAGAAGCTTTGCCGAAATAAACACAAAATTTAAAATGAAAAGTGTTATGTCCCTGGTGGAAGATGCAATACAGAATACAATTTCATCAAAATGGCTGTCGTGTTGTAAACATATTTTGGAGAAATAAGCTTGCTGCTGAGAAAGCCGTTGAAGGATCAGTGATTGATGTTAGTGACACAGAGGGAACATTCACAGCATCAGAAAGTGACTGTGATTACTACGAAACAGACACCGCCTTCGAGCCATGAAAGAAGTTTACTGCCATTGATCTCTTGTCTTTTATTGCTGATATATTTTTTCTATATTCTTTTCTATGTTACACATGCAAACTGTGTAAGATAATAACAAGAGGGCCAAGATGGCCCTGGATCGCTCACCTGAATTTTTGAGATGACCATAGCCTTTTTTTTTTTTTTTTTTTTGAGGTATTGAAACATTGTAACCAATTTTATAATTTTGCTAAGCAATTTTCAAAAGGTCACCTGTAAAATTCATTTCGAAATCTGACCATCAGTTTCAAAAAGAAGAATTTTTAAGAATTCATTTCTGTATAAGAGCAAGTATCCCCCATCCACGAGAGCCATGTTTCTTCATGGATCAAAATTTACAAACAAGTTTTGAAAAGGGTCACCCAAGGAACATTTTGGAAAATTTCTTTTAAAATCTGACCAGGGGTTTCAGAGAAAGAGAATTTTTAAGAATTTCATCATGTCCATATAGTGCAAGTAGCTCCCATTCATAAGAGCAAGGCTCACCCAAGGAACATCTCTGTCAGATTATTTTAAAATCTGACTAGGGGTTTCAGAGAAAAAGAATTTTTAAGAATTTCTTCATTTCCATATAGTGCAAGTAGCCCCCATTCACCAGAGCCATGTTTCTTGACGGATCAAAATTTTGTGAACAATTTTTGAAAAGGGTCACCCAATGATCATCTCTGTGAAATCATTTCAAAATCTGTCCAGCCGTTTCAGAGAAGAAGAATTTTTAAGAATTTCTTCATTACCCTATAGTGCAAGTAGCCCCCATTCACCAGAGCCGTGTTTCTTGACGGATCAAAATTTTGTGAACAATTTTTGAAAAGGGTCACTAAAGGAACATCCCTGTGAAATTATTTCAAAATCTGACCAGCGGTTTCAGAGAAGAAAAATTTTTAAGAATTTTCTCATTTCCCTATAGTGCAAGTAGTCCCAATTCACCAGAGCCATGTTTCTCAACGGATCAAAATTTTGCGAACAATTTTTGAAAAGGGTCACACAAGGAACAATTCTGTGAAATTATTTCAAAATCTGACCAGCCGTTTCAGAGAAGAAGATTTTTAAAGAATTCCTTCATTTCTGTATAGTGCAAGTAGCCCCCATTCACCAGAGCCACATTTTTTGACGGATCAAAATTTCACGAACAATTTTTGAAAAGGGTCACCCAAGGAACATATCTGTAAAATTATTTCAAAATCCGACCAGCGGTTTCAGAGGAGAAGATTTTTAAAGAATTCCTTCACCTCTGTATAGTGCAAGTAGCCCCCATTCACCAGAGCCACAATTTTTGACGGATCAAAATTTCATGAACAATTTTTGAAAAGGGTCACCCAAGGAACATATCTGTGAAATTATTTCAAAATCCGACCAGCGGTTTCAGAGGAGAAGATTTTTAAAGAATTTGCTAAAAAATTCCATTTCGTTGCCATGGCAACCAGAGATTTTGACGGAATCAAATTCTGTGAACAATTTTTAAAGAGGACCTCCCAAGGAACATTCCTGCCAAGTTTGGTCCAAATTGGCCCAGCGGTTTAGGAGGAGTTGATGTTTAAAGAATTGTTGACGACGCACGACGGACGACGCACGACGGACGACGGACACCTTGTGACCCTAAAAGCTCCCCTTGAGCACGTTGTGCTCAGGTGAGCTAAAAAGTTGATAAAATATAATGAAAGTAGAAGTAGAAAAAAATATACATGTATTATATATGTATGTATAAAATAACAGCACATCAAAAAAATATTGAAAAAAAATACTAGCGTAAAGAATTTTAAAAAAAGTTTGAGATTCCGGGTGAATAAATTAACTACACATAAAAAAAAAAAAATAGCCAGATTCAAAAGGTTCACAAGTCTTCTTCTATGTTCTTCATAATTTTCTTCATTTGAAAGTAACACAACTTCTGATTGGCTAAACCATTTCATTCTACCAGTCAGAAGTGGCGTTGCTCTCAAATGTAGAAAATGTTGGAGAAAAAGACAAAGAATGTTCTTAAGAATGGTTGTTGAACACAGACCCAGATTGTTTTGGTAAAGGGTTGAAAAACAATATGCTTAGACTATGACATCATTTATGTGACCATTATGTCCTTTGATATCATTTCGGCTTTAAGTTCTGTCGGAAAAGGTCTTGTATTAACCTAGAATTGTGCCTTACAGCTTACAACTGTTGCTATACATTTATCTTTATCCTGTTTAGTCTAAAATACGTTTGGCTTTTATATATTTCACTAGTTAACTTTAAAAACCTTTTCAAATTGCAATATGTTTAACTCTTTCAAACTGAAAACAACTGCAGCCAACATATTAGGTGTTGGTATGAATGAACTCAAGTTCTCCAATAACACAGAAAAACATTGGGGAAAATGAAAAACTGCTTAATACAAATGATTTCTCCTCATTCAAGAATGATTTAACCCTTTACCCCATAAGGCATTTCTATGGCATCTCTAACTGACCCTAACTAACAGCAAGGCTGAAGCTGTTTCTTAGTGTTTATGACACCTTTTGATAGCACAGAAAACATTGTGACAAAAGGTGAAATTGCTCGTCACGAGTAATTTCACCTTTTGCCACTATGTTTTCCAAAAGCTCCTACAAGCAATGTGTAGAAATTAGTATTTATGGAGCACCGGGTTAAGAAGTCCTTTTCCTGAAGGTTATTCAAACGCAAGTTTTTTTGTAAAAGGTTACCATTTATATATCTATATATCTGAGACCATTATCAGACAGGAGGGGAATGTAGACAAAGGTCTTGTTCCACAGTCTGCAAAAAATACATTCATGCTGGTGTATAACAGGATATTGCCGTGTACATTGTAATTCATTTTCTTTGAATAATTCCATCTTTCATGAAAATATCCCCCTGGCAAAATTCTTAGAAATAATCTGTAGTATTGTGAAAAATGTCTTTCTTCAAACAAAGACAGACACATAGCATTGGTACGCTCTCTTTCTGGCGACAGAAAATAGTGCTCTTGGAAAAACTGCGCTATTTCTATTATCTTCTTTGTATTATGTGTTCTTTCTTCACAGTAAGATTTATAATTAGCTTCCCTAAATGAAAGAACCTTATGCAACAATAAAGTACATTTCTGTTCCTATTTAACTCGCCTGACCATACCGCTCAAGGTAACCATTGTAATGGTTCAGCCCAGGGAAATGTTATGTGACAATTGTAGAGCATGTTTTTCAAAGTCTCTTACTGCCAGTATAGTTTATAGATACACTATTAACCCTTTACCATACAATCCCTGGTTTTTACGACCCAGAGGAAACAGGCCTTCTGAAAATATTGTGGGAAAAGGAGAAAATGCTGGTAACCAGCATTTTCTCCTTTTCCCACAATGTTTTCTACTCTTCTAAGATCAACTTTAAATTTTCAATCCATGTTCAATTTGTCTTCTGCAAATGCTTTCAATCTAATAGGTTCGAAAATTTTGTCGTTTGGTAAAGGGTTAAGGAATATATATATTATTTTTTTTTAACAAAGAGTCCAGTTTCTTTACTCCATATCCACACGCCCACCTGAACAAATACACACACACAAATGTGCACCTATCTTATGTATTTTTCATTCTGCTCTATCTCTCTCTCTCTCTCAATGGTCTCTGATTTCTCTCTCTCTCTCTCTCTCTCTCTCAATAAAAACACATTCAAGTGATGGAACAACTTTATGAATCTTTGTTAGCCATATGAGAAATCTCATGTATAAAAATGCTGAAAGTATTCTATTAAGGACTACTATCTCTAACATCACTAGTGTCATTAGCATCAATACATTATTAAAACATTACTAACAAACCTACCAATATTGAATTGTAAGGTATGATGAGAGATGGCCACTGACTCCCATCATACCAGTTGACATAGAAAAAAAACAACAGCCCAGTGATCTTTGTCTTTCATTTAATGCCGAGTGAAACTATGGAACCTACTCAAATGGAATAATCATCCCTCCTCACCCAAACAACGAGAAAATTTCAGTATTTCGGTCTCATGACCAATGTTGCTGCGTAAAGACAAGCATGGCCTTGTAGTGTACCATTTGAAACTGAAAATGATTCCATCCCTACGCCAACACTTTCACATTATCAGTTTGGAAAACCTCCATAGATCCTAAATATCTTGGACTTGTAACAAGGCTATTCATAGTCGTCTCTCGGCCATATTTGGCTCCAAATGAGATATAGCATCACAATACTTGCCAAAAGTTTCATACGATAGGCTCCAAAATCAGGGATAGCATCGCAAGACTCGCCAAAGTTTCATACGATAGGCTCCAAAATGAGGGATAGTGCCACAAGACTCGCCAAAAGTTTCATACAATAGGCTCCAAAATGTGGGACAGCATCACGAGAATCTCCAAAGTTTTATACAAGAGGCTCAAAAATGAGCGATAGCGTCACAAGATTCACCAAAAGTTTCATACAATAGGCTCCAAAATGAGGGATAGCGTCACAAGACTTGCCAAAAATTTCATATGATAGGCTTTAAAAAGTTCTCTGGTCTGCAACTATTACTCCTTAATCCAATGTTTGCTGTGTATTCTCAATCACATAATGTACTGCTACTTATTCAGTTTATATCACAAGAAGATATAGCAACGCCCAGGATGAGGTTTCATAAAAAGTTTCAGAAAAAATTATTGACTGATTGTGTGGTGTTTAGCCCTGTTTTCAACATTATTTCAGTTATATTGCGGTGGCCATTGCACCTATCCATAACTTCCTGGGGTCTCTTTTACCAGTACTCCACATGATTTTCTTTCCAAGACACTGGCTGCTTTCCCACATAACCATAGTCGAAGCAATGATCAGTGGTGAGAGAGGAATGAATCCTGTCGTAATGATGGTCATAAATCCTCAGAAAAAATTGGCTGAGCTAGGGATCGAACCCAAGTCTTGTACGCTATCAACTAAGATACAGGGCCCCAGGTCAAAAAGAAAATGAAAAAATCTGCTCATCACCAAACATTAGATCTGTAACTCTAGCATTCAAGAACTTGGCATAAATATGGCCTTATATCAATTACCACGGAATAGAAAATGGCTTCATTTAAGGTTCATTTCTTTAATTTAATGATAAACGTTGAACACCAGTTCCTAAAGATTTTAGGTCAGTGAGCTCAGGACCATAAGGACCCTCATCTATATTAAACCTTCACCAAATGACAAATTTTAGACTGTCCCAAACTCAAAGTGTTTGCAGATGACAATTTTAATTTGATGAGAATGGCAGAAAGTTTTCCGATACGCTAGAAAACATTGTGGGAAAAGGAGAAATTGCTCGTTAGGAGCAATTTCTCCTTTTCTCACAGTGTTTTCTAAAGACTTGTACTGCAGACACGTAAAAACCAGGGCTTGTTTGGGAAAGAGTTAATCCTTCACCAAACCATCATGACTTTTAACATTTCAAAAAATGGTGATAAGTCATTCCAGCAGGAATCATTCCACTCACATGACCAAACACCTTTTCTATATGAGTGATAAGTATCCAATGGCTTGGAAAGCATGGAGTAATGGTATAAGAAATATCCTGAAATAGCTGTTCTGGGTGTGACATGACCATATACCCTTTCCCAAATGACAAATTTTGGACTCTTCCAAACTGAGAGTTTGCAGACGACAATTTTAGATTTTTGAGAAAATGGCAGAAAGTTCTCAAAAAGGGTAGAAAACACTGTGGGAAAAGGAGAAATTGCTCATAACAAGCAATTTCTCCTTTTCCTACAGTGGTTTTCAAAAGACTTTTACTGCAGATATGTAAAAACCAGGGCTTGTATGGGAAAGGGTTAAACAAGCCTTATGAAACTGTTCTCTATAGGTCTAAAACCTTTAACAGATATTGCAAACTTTTAACAACCCTGAGAAAGATGGCTTTCCAAAACATTGCTAAAGACAGGGGGAATGCTGGTAACTCAAATTTTCTCCTTTCTGACAACTTTTTCAAACCTGCTGAAGAAAAATTGCATCATTTGAGCCAACTCTAAATTGTCATCAGTGCTTCCAGTTTGGATGGTGCTACAATCTTGCTGTGTGGCACATGGTTAACCCTTTCAGTGCTAAATGAATGATGCAGTGCTAAAGATATTGATGTTGCAATTTTATGCCATTTTTGTCAAAACGTCTGGAAAAGAAGTTGACAGTGTGGAACCAATATGGCACTGCATAGTCTGTGCTGTCTCATCTTGACATGTAAAGTCCCATAATCAATTAAATCTGGCTTCACCCCTATAAGGTTAACCCTTTAACAAATCTCAGAAGTTTAGACTGGTCCAACTTGAAAGCACTTGCTGACAACAAAATAAATGTAACTCGAGAAATGAAATTTGTTTCCACCTTAGTTGAAAACATCGTGGGAAAAGGAGAAAATGCTACCAGCATTTTCTCCTTTTCCCACAATTTTTTCAAAATTTTTCCATCATGGGGTCGTAAAAACCAGGGATTGTTTTGTAAAGGGTTAAACATTGTATGAGGTTGATTCTCTGTCAGCCTAGCATCTTTATGCTGTATACATCAGCTTTTGTGAAGGTCTACATTCAATGGATGGACATAATTAAATATAGATAATGGACTTCTGTTTTTAACTCTTTACCATACAACCCCAAGTTCTAACGACCTTGAAGAATAAAAGTTTTGAAAACATTGTAGAGAAAAGAAAAATGTTCTGCTTTTAAGATAATATTTTCTACTTTTTCAAACACATATTCCATCATGTCAGCCACAAATAATCTGTTGGTTTCAAGCTTTCAATATGGACAAGCTTCGAATTTTGTCGGTTGGTAAAGAGTTGATATAAGGAAATATTTTTAGCCCCTTCCATTTCCTTGTCTCCATTTAGCTATTCTGGTGAAGAGAGCCTTGCTCCCAAAGGCAAAAAGTACAGAAAAACAGAATCTCTAGTAATACCAAACCTCACCTATCTTCATGCTTTCAATCTTTTCCATAAATGTTCTTTTCTGATACTCTCTCTTAAGAGAGAAGGAAAAAGGGACACAGAACTGATGGAGAGATGAAGATACAAGGAATATAACAAACATGTGCAACTTGCTACAGCTATGTAACGTCCATTGATAACAATGCACTAAACTCTTTACTATACTATGGTAGTCCAAATTGAAAGCACTTGCAGATGACATAATAAACATAACTTAAAAATTGAAATTAGTCTCCAATATGGTAGAAAACAAGCCAGGGACTCTTGGGCAAAGGGTTAAGGTTAAAATAACCATAAAACATTAGTTTGGACTTACAATCTAGAAGGGTAAGCAGATGACAGATTTACCTGAAAGAGTGGAAAACTTCTGGGAAAAAGAGAAAATACAATTTTTTTTTTCTTCGTAGGTGCACCAGCCACCACAATAAGAGTGGAATGATGTTCAAAAACAGATCATGTAACTAGTCCTAAGCATGCTCATAGTTTAACTGACGTTCCAAAAGGACACAATGTAAGACTTGTCAAAGCAAACATATGAATGCAGATGACAAATGAAATGTGGCTGAACTGATAGTATTTGTCTTTGAAAGCCCAGAAACATTGTAGGAAAAAGCAAAAAATGCTAGTACCAGCATTTTCTCTTTACCCAATGTCGTTTCAAAAATATGAAACAGTTTTTTCTTATAATGCTTTTTTTCCCTGGTAGTTCAAAAAGCATTTAAAACGATCCCAAGTTTTCTGAAAACAATTCTTTTCACTTGCGCACTTGTTATTTCTAAGGCATCAAATTCTAAATATTGTGAAATTCTAGATTCCAAGAGTAGTATCTGATTTGCCGAGACAGTCTGTCTCAGCCAATTAAGCTTTTACAAGACAACAAAATTCTAGCCCTGTCCAAATTGAAAGCAACAATTATTGCAGACAACATTTTCAGTGTGGTTCAAATGGTGCAATTATTTATTGATAGGGTAGAAAATATTGTGGGAAAAAGAGAAAATGCTGGTTACCAGCATTTTTTCTTTTTCCCACAATGTTTTCAAAAGGCTTCTTTTCAAGGGGTCGTCCAAAGTGGTCACTGTGTGGGAAAGGGTTAAATAGCTAATAGTGATATTGTAAGTAAGAAATAGAATTTACTTCAGGATGCTCAGTTATTACAATCCAAAAATTTCTCTCTATAACGAAATTGGAGCTTTACTAAAATTGAACATATTTCCAGAGGACGCTTCAAATCTTGATTGAATGATAGGATTTGTCATTACAAACAATACAAAAACCATTCTAAGAAGAACAGGGCCCGTATTCACCAACCATTCTTAAGAATGTTCTTGGTCTCTGACCAAAAGCAACATAACTTCTGATTTGCTAAACCATTTGGTTTAGCCAATCAAAAGTTCTGTTACTTTCACACTGACAATTTCTGAAGAATAAGACTAAGAATGTTCTTAAGAATGACTGGTGAATACGGACTTAGGAGAGGCTGGTTAGCAGCATTTTCTCAACTTTTTGTTACATTGTCAAAAGCTTCATCTATATAGGGTGGTCAGAATATGGAACTGTATTGTACTGTATGCTAAAGGGTTAACTTAAAGTAAAAATCTTGACCCGATTTTTGTACAAGATGACAAAATTTTAGACTTGTTTGCACAGAAAGCATTAGAAAATGACAAACTACATGTAAATATGACTCTAGATGAAATTTTCTTTTAAACTGGCAGTAAACATTATGGGAAATGGAGAAAATGCTGGTTACCAGCCTTTTCTCCTTTTATACGCCCGTCGAAGACGGGACGTATTATGGGATCACCCGTGGCGGGCGGGCGGGCGGGCGGGCGGGCGGGCGTCCGGGCGGGCGGGCGGGCGGGCGGCGTCCAGTTCTTTGTCCGGAGCATATCTCCAAAACTATACAAGCTAGGGTTATGAAATTTCATGGGTGGATAGATCTCATCGAGGCGGAATGCAGTGCACAGGAATCATAACTCTTGCTCGCTTAATTTTTGAGTTATTGCCCTTTGTTGTTTTTCATACTTGAATTTTGTCCGGAGCATATCTCCAAAACTATACTAGCTAGGGTTATGAAATTTCATGGGTGGATAGATCTCATCGAGGGGGAGTGCAGTGCACAAGAATCATAACTCTTGCTTACTTAATTTTTGAGTTATTGCCCTTTGTTGTTTTTCATACTTGAATTTTGTCCGGAGCATATCTCCAAAACTATACTAGCTAGGGTTATGAAATTTCATGGGTGGATAGATCTCATTCAGGGGGAGTGCAGTGCACAAGAATCATAACTCTTGCTTGCTTAATTTTTGAGTTATTGCCCTTTGTTGTTTTTCATACTTGAATTTTGTCCGGAGCATATCTCCAAAACTATAGTAGCTAGGGTTATGAAATTTCATGGGTGGATAGATCTCACTGAGGGGGAGTGCAGTGCAAAAGAATCATAACTCTTGCTCGCTTAATTTTTGAGTTATTGCCCTTTGTCGTTTTTTATACTTGAATTTTGTCCGGTGAATATCTCCAAAACTATACTAGCTAGGGTTATGAAATTTCATGGGTGGATAGATCTCACCGACGCAGAGTGCAGTGCACAAGAATCATAACTCTTGCTTGCTTAATTTTTGAGTTATTGCCCTTTGTCGTTTTTCATACTTGATTTTTGTCCGAAGCATATCACCAATACTATACTACCTAGGGTTATGAAATTTCATGGGTGGATAGATCTCATGGATGGGGGGTGCAGTGCACACAAATCACAACTCTTGCTTGCTTATTTTTGAGTTATTGCCCTTTGTTGTTTTTCATACTTGAATTTTGTCCGGAGCATATCTCCAAAACTATAGTAGCTAGGGTTATGAAATTTCATGGGTGGATAGATCTCACTGAGGGGGAGTGCAGTGCACAAGAATCATAACTCTTGCTTTCTTAATTTTTCAGTTATTGCCCTTTGTCATTTTTTATACTTGAATTTTGTCCGGTGAATATCTCCAAAACTATACTAGCTAGGGTTATGAAATTTCATGGGTGGATAGATCTCACTGAGGCGGAGTGCAGTGCACAGGAATCATAACTCTTGCTTGCTTAATTTTTGAGTTATTGCCCTTTGTCGTTTTTCATACTTGATTTTTGTCCGAAGCATATCTCTAAAACTATACTAGCTAGGGTTATGAAATTTCATTGGTGGATAGATCTCATCAAGGGGGAGTGCAGTGCACCGAAATCACAACTCTTGCTTGCTTAATTTTTGAGTTATTGTCCTTTGTTGTTTTTCATACTTGAATTTTGTCTGGTGCATGCCCCAGCTTTACAACTTGGGGTAAGACGGGCGTATCTTGCGACAATTTGCCGCTCTTGTTTCCATAATGTTTTCAAAAGCCTGTTTGTAAGGTTGGTGAGACCAATGAACTGTCTAGTATAGGGTTAAAGAGCCCTTTGTTGTGTCTTATAAACAAATCTGTCAATCAGTTACAACTAGTAATTTTGTTCCAGACACATTCATAGCATTAAAGGAGTACCTGTCAAGTTGACCCATCACATACTGAATATAAAGAATGGCCAGTTTCAGTAATCAAGAGAGACACTGTATGGCTATATCATGGGCATCTTAGTCAAAGTAGGTAGTGTGATACAGAATATCAAAATGCATGTTTCATGCAGTTGAATCTTGATCTTTGCCATCCACAAAAAATATCTAATGCACACCTGTCACTCCAAGTGTTTATTAAACATGTGACATGGCTCTTATACTATGCATGCAGCCTGTTATGTAGTAAAACACATGCCCAATAATTACTCATTAAACCTTTAATTCTTGACCATATACATGCATATCAATTACCCATTAATCAGTTACTGCTTCTCACAAGCAATTCCTGCTTTTACCACTGTGTTTTTGACACAATTGGAAAAAATAGGTGTTTTCATTCATTTTACATATTTTTTTATGCAAAGAACTGCTAGAAAAGAAAAAAATATCAGGATACTGCACATAGTAAATGTGGCCATGACTGAACTTTCTCATGGCCAAATCAGTATTTTGTAATCATGACTTGACTATCTCATGAACAATTGGCAAAATGTAATATCTTTTGGTCATAAATTCTAACTATCTTGTGGCAACAGCATGACTATCTCCTGGCCACAATTCAAAATTTTGAGGTCATGACTTTCTACCATCTTGTGGCCATAGCTTAACTAAATCCCATTTTCAACTAAGCTAAAGTAAAAGCCTTTTTGAAAACATTGTGGGAATAAGGAGAAAATGTTTGCAAACAAGCATTTTCTCTGTTTCCTATTTTTTATCAACAAATCCCATCATATGAGCAAATTCATTCAATTTTTAAGTTTAATTGTAGTGATCGAGCTAAAATATCCAATCGATCGAGATCAAGTTCAATTACTGCCTGTTTTAAACTAGTGTATTTTAGATTCAGCCCTTATGACTCTACAAGACAGCAAAATATTTTTCGTGTGCAAATTGAAAGCATTTGCAGACAACAAAATACAAGTAAATATGACTAAGAAATTGAAATGCTGTTCTATGAAGGAAAAAAACATTGCCCAAATAAGGAGGAAAATTTTTTGTAACAGCCATTTTCTTTGTTTCCAAATCGTACTCAACTTTTGTTTTTTGAGACAAATTCCATCATTTGAGCAAATACATTCAGTTTTTAAGAGTTATAAATTGTTCTCAGTTGAAATATATATGTTGAATTCCAGCCTGTTTTAAACTAGTCTATTAATCATTCAACTCTTAACACCCTACCAGACAACAAAACTTTTGATTTGTGCAAATAAAAAGTATTTGCAGATGACAAAAATAAAGATGACAAAAAAACTGATATCTATTCTACAAAGAGTACAAAACACTGCAGGACATAAGGAGAAAATGTTTGAAATCAGCATTTTCTCCATTTCCAACTTTGTATTGTATTTTTTAAAGACAAATCCCAACATTTGAGCAAATGCATTCAATTTTCAAGAGTTTAACTTTTTATCCGTTAAAATAAATATGACTAAAAATTGAAATCTGTTCTACAAAGAGTAGATAACATTGTGGGAAAAGGAGAAAGTGTTACCATTTTCTCTCTATCAAAAAACATTTTCAAGAGCTGTTTTCTGGAGTGTGTGGTAAAGGGTTGAAGCTCAAATATTATTGCCTTGACAAACAATCCAAATCAAGAACATGCTATACAGAAGGTATAGTTTGATCTAGATTTAGCACTATTGGATACCCTTTTGGAGATATTCTACCAAAAGCTGCCTGTAACTCTTTACCAAACAACAAAATTTTGGATTGGTCTAATTGAAAGAACTTGCCGACAACAGAAAAAGTGTGAATCAAAAATTAAAATTTGATTTGGAAAGGGTAGAAAACATTGTGGGAAAAGGAGAAAATGCTGGTTACAAGCATTTTCTCCTTTTCCCACAATGTTTTCAAAAGCTTTCTTTCTCAGGGTCATCAAAAGTCAGGATCGTGTGGTAAAGAGTGTCTGCCAAACAGTGCAGCTATAAATTCATTATACATTCAACATAGCCCTTTTAATTCTTTACTAAACAATGTTATTTTAGACTTGTCAAAATTAGAAGCATTTGCCATCGACAAAATTAAGGTGAATCAAAAAATGAAATTTGTTTTTGGAAGGGTAGAAAACATTGTGGGAAAAGGAGAAAATGTGGTTACCAGCATTTTCTCCTTTTCCCATAATGTTTTCTAAAAGCTGCTTTCTCAGGGTCGTCAAAAGTAGGGATTGTGTGGTAATGGGTTAGTACAGTTGAAAGGTAAAATATACCACAATATCTCATATGCGAGCAGAGTATGAATTACTAGACGGTATATCGCAGCACTTCAATCCAGCATAAGATGGTATAACATGGTGAAAGTATATATAGGCAAAGGTTGGGAGAGTTGGGTGGAAACAAAATAATCTTACCTTTCTTCATTTCACATGGGCCGGACAGAAAAACACAAGTATGACATTAATCACTGTTCCAATTTTTTCATCCATTTTCCAGCAAGTCTTGATTGATCAACATTGACTGGATATCTCATCCCTGGAAAAAAATGTATCATAATCGTGCTACAGATCTTACTTTGCATAATGAATCTGTTATCAAAATTTTACAGAGAAAATAAATTGTATGACATTTTCATTGGAAGTTTCTTTTATTATTATTATTAGATCTATGAAATCATTATCATTTTGACCAACCCAGCATATGAGTAACAAGAGGAAAACCTATCCACAGGAAAAATATAAAATAGATCACACATTTCCAGTTACCATAGCTGATGCTAAAATACAAATAGGCATTTGTTAAAAGTATTTCAAAACCGTTGTTTCGCCTATTATATGGAGACTCGGAAAATATGCGGCGTTTTAGACATAACCTTGAACGAGTCGTCTGCAAGTAGACCATTTTATTCAAAATTTTACTTCATCGTGTGAATACTCTTAACTTGATCAGTCAGCTTGAACTAAAAAAGGTACAGAAGAACATTTTATATGATTACATTGTTACCATTGTCTCGACTTCTTTTTCGTTCTCTCAAAACTTGACGTGGTGAGGTGTTGCGGTTCCTGGCTATTTCCGACAATCCGCTGTTCTGTTTTGCTCCCCTAGTTGAACGCGGGAGGTAAATAGATCTGCGTCATTTTCGAGAGCAATACTTACTACATCTACCCTTTTTCGTGTTTTCCATAACTCCAGAGTAAAGTGCCTTTTCATAAGTTTGATTTTAAACACTGTAAGCCGAGACAGAATCTAATTGAAACTATTATTTCATACAAGTGAATAGAAGGTAGGTGGAAATAGCAAAGGGAGAGCATCAATATAGGCTAAAAAAAACTTTGAAGCACGAGCGTAATTTGAACGGTGTCTCTTACACACATCTGGAATGCAAGCTTTCTAAATATTCATGCAAAACGCACGAATTTAAAACTTTAAAATGAAAACAGAGCCCTTCTTAGAAATATAGATATATAGAAATATAAATATATATATGCAATTCAGGCCCGTAGGAAGCAATTTTGGATTGGGGGGGCCAACATCATTTTCAATTTTGGATTGGGGGGGGCCAACATCATTTTAGAATCGGCTTGTCCTGATTTTATATATATTGCGTTTGGTTACAGAGTGAGAAATAACTCACCTACTAATACCAATGACCGAAAAAGAAGGAAATTTGTTCAACAATGTGGTGAATTATGAGATTTGGAGAAAAGAATAAAGCAGAAACTCACACGAAATGAAATGTGATGTCAGAAATTGTTTGGTGTCTGTCAGATAACAAAAGTAAAAGAAAAATTTCCAAGGCTCGCCGCTGTTTGTTTAGAACTATTTTAAATCGTTCCAAATTTTCTATAATTTCATTCTCTTTATGCACGATGATTGTCAAGCAATATTGAGCGAAATACTGTCACAGTCATTTCATTGATCAAATTATTGGGGGGGGCCCGGCCCCCCTGGCCCCCCCTGTTCCTACGGCCCTGCAATTCTTTCATTGAATCGTTTTTTTTTTTGTGTGTGTGGGGGGGGGGGGGGGGAACGACGCAGTGTTGTTGTTTTTTTTTTGTTAAAAGTAGGTCCAGGTCCCAAGTGTAATGTCATTCCCGAAATTTAATGGCTTGTGTAGAGATGCATGTCAACCTTTTTAAATGCGTTATCTACACGTGATAATTGAGGATGTCAGTTTTCACCTGCTTATTCTGCAGTGCATTGTTATGTGTCAATTTTTTGCTTACCGTAGCATTCAGGGGCGTAGTTTTCCCTTGATTAACTTTTACCTTTTAGACCCACCCATATTGGAAGAGGGGAAATCAAACAATACTCAAATTAAGAAATTTATTTTTGACAAAGAAGTAAATTTTGTTAGGGAAGGAGAAAACGCTGACTACCAGTATTTTCTCCTTTTCATGTTTTGTAAAGTCCCCTTCCTTAGGGTAGTTGAAACTGGTAATTGTGTAATAGGTTAAACTTTGGCAAATGCAGAAGGGGGATGGGTCTGGAAGGCGGGAAACCTCTTGGGCAAAAACGAATTTAGGCATTCTTGACCTTCAAAAGCCATTTAAAAGAAAGAACTCTGCGAATGTTTATATGTTTTATGTGTGTGTTAATTGATGAGTTCGACATTTTATAAATCATTGATTTAGCTATTTCATGCAAGTCAGTCGAGTCAGATCACGTACATACACTGAAATTCTTTAGACGTCCAAATGTACGATAATCACTGAAACTATGTCTCTCACTAAACGACCGGAGGGTATAGATTCAAGATTAGAAGCTCACGTTGTGTGCAGTCTGTCCGCAAAAGGTCTGTGAGTTGCCCTTAGCAGCCTAGGGGTTAAGATGGTTAAGAGAATCCAGTAGCTTGAAAACGACAGTTCGTATACTGCAACATTATACACGTGTAAACGAATGTCACAGGAGCGCTGATTGCAGTGATCTAGATCTAACTGAAATTCTGATTGATTGATTGATTGATTGATATACTGTTTATTCATCGTCGCCACCGCTGGCCATACGCCGACGCCTCCTGAAGGTTGTAAGGAATGTTACGGGATGACCCATCCCAAGTTACGACTGATTCCTTGGCGTTCTCGGGATACAGAACTGTCACAGGCATCTAATAAGGGAATTCTGGGTACAGTACCGGACTACGTTTCTACGCAACATTCGTCACTTTGAATTTCAAACTAAAATAAACATTTACCCAATAAAACGCTACCTGGTGCGACTCATTCAGCTATGAAACATCTAGCATGTAACATATGTACCGGCCATATACCAGCTTGGGTAATTTACATAGCTTCGGTGTAAGCCCTACTTTTCCCTAGCATATAGGATGGGTGACGCGTCATAGCAGACAGGTCGATGGCCAGTCATGGGCCTTCAAGTGGCTCAAGACTTCGAGTTTACTAGCACTGCACGCTGTTCCATATTAACCCATTACCACACAATCCCGACTTTTGACGTCCCTGAGAAAGAAGCCTTTTGAAAACACTGTAGGAAAAGGAGAAAATGCTGGTAACCAGCATTTTCTCCTTTTCCCACAGTGTTTTCTACCCTTCCCAGAACAAATTTCAATTTTTCAGTCACCATTATTTGGTCGTCTGCAAATGCTTTCAATTTGAATCAGTCTAAAATTTTGTCGTGTGGTAATGAGTTAAGCTATTTTACCTGGTCAGTGAAATGTTGGTGTAGGCACCATCAAAATATGTTATGGTCTTCTCTCACATCGGAAAGGGCGCTCTGCGCAGGCTGACCTGAACCGAAACTTTTCGCAGATGCATTATGATTCCTTTTCACAGAACATGGCTCAAATATACATGCAGGCGGCAATGAGCCACTTTGAGTTGTGGTTATCAACTCATTTGCCCTGCCCCACACTATTTACATGTATCAAAACTTTGGCAAAATTTTGGACTTGTCCAAACTGTAAACCTTTGTGGACAACAAGTTCAATATCGTCGGTTTACTTAAAAAATCTCGTAACTACAGCCTGTTTCAAGCTGTATATACGAGGTTTTCTAAAGTAAATCGACGACATGACACAAATGAAGGATTTTCTCTTTGAAGGAAAAGATACACAATGAGAAATGGACAGGTTTCTTGTTAACTTTACTAGTATTTTCTTCATATTCACACAATGTTTTCAGATGCCTTCTTCTTAGAGTTTTAAAATCCGGCATCGTGTGGTAAACCGCTGGCATAAAGAAACTCATTATTTCTAGCTAGCAGCACAACCCCTGAAATATTGATAATTTAAATTCCTTTAGCCGAGAAATATCAACAAATGGGATGGTATATATGCAGGATCAGACGGCATGCCCTTTGCCGTCTGATCTTGAACCTATACTGTCCATAAAGGACATCCATCACTTAGCCCAGCATTTATTCAATATCGTTGGTAATGACTTGAAACATGGTTATGTATGCAACAAACAACAAAAAAAATGTGTAAATTTATACATTTAAGCTATGCTCTGTAAAAAGGGACCTTAACCCTTTCCCAAACGACAAATTTTAGACTCTTCCAAATTGAAAGAGTTTGCAGACAATTTTAACTTTCATAACAATGGCAGAAAATTATCCGAAGGGGCAGAAAACACTGTGGAAAAAGGAGAAATTGCTCGTTACAAGCAATTGCTCGTTACAAGCAATTTCTCCTTTTCCAGCAGTGTTTTCAAAAGACTTGAACTGCAGACACGTAAAAACAAAGGCTTGTTTGGTAAAGGGTTAATACATCTGCGATAAGTATTGACCCAGGACAGCCTGCGCGAAATGCGCAGGCAGACTTGTGTCGAAACTTTTCACTGTAAGTCAATTTTTTGTATGTCAACGGACCAGTCTACATCAAGATCCATTCAAGTGTTAGACAAAATAAAAGACTAAATAGGTAATGTTCTTGCCTGGTACAATACATCACGGGAGATTCAATAAGCCCCATTTTGCCACAGCATGTTTCATTTCTTTCCTCCCAGTGCTGGACACTAACTATTCAAGATCAGACTGCACACTCTGTAGAGCCTGATGTTGGATTTTGTACGCTTTCCGAAAAAGGGCAAAGAGTTTCGCTTAGCAGCCTATGTGTCTAATGCCGTTAGTTCTCAACCCCTAACCTGCTAAATAACTAAAATGAAACTTTCTAACCTATTGAAAAAAAAATGCTATTTCAAAGGTATTATTTAGGACAAATATCTCCTAGTGGAACAGTGTAGATTCAAGATCAGATACTGATCTTGATCTACACTGTCCGCAAAACGTCCTTAACTCATTACCCCACGACAATATTTTAGGCTTGTCCAAATCGAAAGCATTTGCAGACGACAAAATAAAAGTGACTGAAAATTTTTTGTGAAGGGTAGAAAACATTGTTGGAAAAGGAGAAAATGCTGGTAACCAGCATTTTCTCCTTTTCCCACAATGTTTTCTAAAGGATTCTTTCTCGGTGGTGTCAAAAGTAGGGATTGAGTGGTAATGGGTTAAGTCGCGCCTAGCTGAGACAATAAAGACAAATAGAAACTTAAAGCATAGACATACACAATCATATTTGTGCACGTATACCAAGTAACATGTGTTTTTACTTCACGAAGTTGACTATGCAGAGCAGGTCACCATGGAAAAAGATGATTTATCGATGGTTATGCAATTGTGGAAGCCCAACTCGATTACGTAATTCACGTAGGCTACTTCATGCCCTTTCCCCGTTGCTATCAAACAAGACACACAACTTTTGGAAAGAAGGCCACTGAAAACATTGGCAAGCGTAATTCGTTAAATTACATTAGCTACAAGCGACATAAACTTTCCTTCTATCTACTTATGTGAATAGCAAAAAAATATATAAAAAATATCGTTTGTTCATCAGTTGCCTGTAAGATTGGATTTATCCAAAACATTGCAAATAGGGTAATAGGTTAAATTGGTAGTTTCCAGAAAGAGAACAATAAAAACGTCTGTATTGTCATAATAACTTTGGACTTTATTTCTCTGGAGAAATCGCTCATAAAAGCTTGTTTACGTAGACATGAAGTAATGCATTATAGGATCCAGAAAATATGACAAATGTAAGTGAAAAGTTTGTGCATTTCACCTTTGCATCACGGGAACGAAAATTTATGTGGAAAAATAATTTTGAACGATAAATCTCCCGATTGAAAAAAATGTGTATACTATTGATGGTCACTCTGTTTTATATATGTATATACTCCTTTCAATCGATCGGCATGCCGGTGCAAAGCAGAGAAATGGCCCTCCCCTACAAAATTACCCATGGGTCATTTCACTACGTAGAGGAATGACCCGGGTCATTCAAAATATCATCAAGACAAACATTTGTACTACATGTAGTTTTTATAAGTATAGGACAAAAAATGTCGCTACTAGAGTATATACACAAGGTATTTCAAAAAGATTTACCATGTAGCCTACATATAGCTTTTAACCCTTTGTGAACTGTTCTGAAAGTCATTCAAGATGATAGAAAGACAAATATCTTTCGTGAATATCAGAATGAAATTTTGGCTTCTAGAGTATACGCAAGGGTTTTTTTTTTTCTATGACATGACCAGGTGACCTATTTTTGACCCCATGTGACCAATTTTCAAGATATCATCTAGAAAAAAGATGTTGACCAACTTTCATGAGTACTGGACTGAAAATGTGTTTGCTAAAGCATATGAAAGATGTTCCAAAGATATGACCCAGTGATCTAGTTTTTTATCCAACATGACCCAATTCAAAGTTAATTTTAGATTTAAAATCATCAAGAGAAAGATTTTGACCTATTTTAAGAGTTTTAGAATAAGAATGTGGCCTGTAGAGGGTATAAAAGTTTTTTTTTTTTTTTTTTTTTCTTCAAAGACTTAACCCAGTGATCTAATTTGTGACCAAACAAGATCCATTAAGAAAAATAGTTTTTCCAACTTTCTTGAGTATTGGACAGAAAATGTAGCCTTTAGAATATACATATAGTTTTTCACAGATTTGCCCTGGTGACCTAGTTTTTGACCCTATGAGACCTATTTCCATACCTATGTAAGATATTATCAAGAAAAGTATTATTACTACGTTTTATGAGTATTTGAATGAAAAAGTGTCCTCTTGAGCTTACACTAGTTTTACGGAATTGAGCTAGTGACATAGTTTACAAACGTACACGTATGACCCTGTTTCAAACTTGTCAATGATATCATGAAGAAAACCCTTCTGACAACATTATATCAAGACAAATATTCGGACCAATTTTCTAGAGAGTTGTACTCAAAATGTAGCTTCTAGAGGGTACACAAGGGTTTTTTTTTTTTCTACGATTTTACCTAGCAGCCTAGTTTTTCACTCTAAGTGATCCATTTTCTAACTGGTCTAAGATATTACCAAGACAAATATTCTGACAAAGTTTAACCCATTACCACACAATCCTACTTTTGACGAGAAAGAAGCCTTTTGAAAACACTTTGGGAAAAGGAGAAAATGCTGATAACCAGCATTTTCTCCTTTTGAAAACACTTTGGGAAAAGGAGAAAATGCTGGTAACCAGCATTTTCTTCTTTTCCCTCAGTATTTTCTACCCTTCCCAGCACAAATTTCAATTTTTTAGTCACCTTTATTTTGTCGTCTGCAAAAGCTTTCAACTTGGACCAGTCTAAAATTTTGTAGTGTGGTTAAGAGTTAAAGGGTATCTGACTGAAAATGAAGCCTGTAGAGCAAAATAGTTAACAGACGAAACACAACATGTGACATATGAAAGACCACAGATGGAGCATGATCAAAAAACTCACCTTGAGCAATTCATGCTCAGGTGACCTAAGCATAGATGAGCTAAAACGCTTGAGATCAGCATTCTTTCTCTACATTATTTTCAATAAAGGTCTTCCGTCTCTGTCTTATAAATCTGTATTGTGAAGTGAAGGGCCAAATCTCAACTGGAACACAAAATTCCCAACTGCTGGACTGGTGCAAATTTTAAACTGCAGCGATGAAATGTGGTATAAATGATGAGATTTCTAATAGTGGAATGAAAAATATGGAGAAAATTAGGGTCACCAGCATTTTCTTTCCCCAAGTTTTCAAAAGCCTTCTTCCCCGGGAAAGCGTTTTGTGCAAAGCACTATCTCTTATCACTTTATATCTTCTTTATTCTTTTTTCCAGTACAGAGTACAGAGATGCCATAATGCATCTTTCATCATATACTCATATATCATGGACATTTGGCGTTAGTAGCGTGCAAATAAATAAAACTCGTAATAAAAGGAAATGAAAGGAATAATTTTGTAAGAATGGAGGTGAATAGGATAAAATGAAAGATGTGTTCTGATGTGATTCTGTAAAGGAAATAATACAAAATAAATACATGTCTGAATAAGCTGGAAAATCTTTAATATATTATCACAGTTTTGTATGAGACCCATTCTTCATGAGGTAAGCAATGTCCCTGCCCGGACCGACAACCATTCTGGTATGCCTTGATCCGTCAATGGCGACAATTTTAAACTTGCTTGAGTTTCTTTCAGTTTTATAGAACTGATTCATTGAATGTTTGATTATTAACTACCGTATACAACATCCAGATGAAGTTTCAAAGAGAAACATCATGATCTTGCATATACCAGCAACTAAATTAAGTTACCTTTTGAATAATTACTTATTCATGTACATCTAAGGTCTTTTAGCAAGCAAAATAAAATGCATGTATTGAAATAATTATATAGATGGCATAAACAGAATTTAAAAAAAAAGGTAAGTATATGATGAAAGGTGCGTTACTGCATTACTCTGTACTGGAAAAAATAAAGAAGATATAAAGTGATAAGAATAAATCCGCAAAAAAAAAGTTTTTCAATACTCTTGTAAAACCAGTCACATATATATTTTTCGTCCGTCTTTGTTTTGTATCTTTTAGATTCGTCCCCCGATTATTCATACTCTGGCACGTTGATACACACAAAAATCAATTTTCGGGGCCAGACTCGAATTTTTTGCGCCACTTTTGGCGTGCCGTTGTTGGAAATTAGCGGGAATTGTTATTATTTTGTGGGAATCACTCAATAGTGCGTGCTGGCTGAAACACTTCACAGAGTTGCAACGTAAACCTTACAATTTTCAGGAGCAGTAATTCGAAAGCAAATCATACCAGGTACATGAAAATTGCACATACACAGCTTCATATTAAAAAGAGAATTATGTGTAAATTTGAATTCAGCGCATCCAATACTGTAGGAGTATTGCTGCAGACAACAATAATTGCTGCAGACAACAACAAATGTAATTAATTAAGAATTACAAGTTCAAAGGGAGATAATTCAGTAACAAAACACAGCAGAGGCATAAAAGTAATACAGCCCATTATAACATGCACAGAAACATTATGTATAAAACTGGGTTCAGTATATGCAAAACTCTATGAGTAATGGTCTGGACAACAACAGTGCAGGGAACCTTACAAGCTTAAGAGATAATTCGGCAACCAATGGCAGCAAGGTCGTGAAAACTGCGCATGCACAATTTCATATGTACCCAAACATTATGTGTAAATTTCAGTGCAGTACTTGAAAGACTGTAGGAAAAAAGCTCCGGACAAAATTGTGTCTACAGACGGACGGACGGACAGACAGATAGACAAACAGATATACAGACAGACGGACGACGGACATTGACCGATCACAATAGCTCACCCGAGCACCATGTGCTCAGGTGAGCTAAAAAAAAAACCGGAGTACCCTCTACACGCCACAGTATCAGTCCAATGCTCTTCAAAGTTAATCAGAATGTCTGCCATGATGATGTGCTCAAGGTGAGGTTTTGTGATTGTGCTGTGTCCAGCATCCGTTGTGGTTTGTCTGTCATCATCTTTTACCTTGCGTATACTCAAAAGGACACATTTTAACTCCGATACTCACGAAACTTGGTCAAAATGTTGGTTTTGATATCTTAACCCTTTACTCCGTAGATACTCATTTCTACGCATTGCTTTTAGGAGCCTTTGGAAAATATTGTGGCAAAAGGTGAAATTGCTTGTGCCACATTTTCAGTTCCATTCTCTTGAAAGATTGTCAAAATATTTGTCTTGAAAATATATCTCAAACCAGTTCTAAAAAGTGGCAATCTTGAGTCAAAAACTAGGTCACCAGATATAATACTTGGATAAAAACCTTGTGGACACTTCAGAGCTACACTTTCATTTCAATACTCTTGAAAGTGGATGAGAAATACTATCCCAATATTATCTCAGATTGATTTGAAACAGGCCATGTTTGGTCCAAAAACTAAGTCACAAGGTCTAATCTTAAAAAAGCACAGTCTACTCTCTGGAGACCAAATTTTCTGTCAAAATTTACTTGAAAATTAGTCAGAATGGTTGTCTTAATTATATCGGAAACAACCAAGTGGGTCAGAAATTTTGTCCTAATATTTTCTCAGAATAATTTGAAAAGGGCCATGTTTGGCCAAAAAACCAAATTAAGTCATTTGTTTAGATTTTAGAAAAATCTAGTGTACGTATTATAGGCCACATTTTATGTCAAAATTTACATGAAAATTAGTCAGAATGGTGGTCTTGATAACATCGGAAACAACCTGGAAAATGGGTAATGTCAAATAAAAAACTATGGTACACTCTACCGGTCACACTTTTAGTCCAATGCTCTTCAAAGTTAGTCAGAATGTCTGCCATGATGATGTGCTCAAGGTAGGATTTTGTGGTAGTGCTGTGTCTCACCTGTGGCATCTGTGGTCTGCTGTAAATTTTTATCTTGAGTACACTCTAGAGGACGCATTTTAGTCCAATAATCATGAAACTTGGTCAGAATGTTTGTGTTGATAATATCTTGAACAAGTTTTATTATATTGAGTTAAAAACTAGGTCACAAGATCAATTTTTTGTAAAAGATTGCATGTATTGTAGAGGCCATATTTTCAGTCCAAAACTCAAAAAAGTCGAGCGGAATGTTTCTCTTGATGACATCTTGGATAAGTTTAGAAATGGGCCATGTCTGGTCAAAATCTAGCTCACAAGGTCAAATCCAATAATAAAAAAACGTGTGTACTTTCTAGCAGCCGATTTTCAGTCCAGAGCTCTTGAAAGTTGGTCAGAATGTTTTTCTTGATTAAATTTTGGACAAGTTCAGAAATGGATCATGTCTGTTTAAAACATCATCAAGAGAACAAATATTAAATAAATATTGTATTTTCAGTTCTGTATTCTTGAAAGAAGGTCAGAATATTTGTCTTTGAAATATATCTCAAACGAGTACTAAAAAGGTGCAATATAATTATAGCCAAAAACTAGGTCACTACATCTAATCTTGAAAAAAACTTGTAGAGGCTCTAGAGACTATGCTTTCAGTCCAATACTCTTGAAGGTGGGTCAGAAAATTTAACTTAATATTATCTCAGATGAATTTGAAAACGGGCTACGTTTGGTCAAAAACTAAGTCACAAGGTCAAATCTTAGAAAAACCTAGTCTACTCTCTAGAAGCCAAATTTTCTGTCAAAATTTACTTGAGTATCACTCAGAATAATTGTCTTAATGATATTGGAAACAACTTGGAGAATGGGCCATGTGAAATCAAAAACTAGGTCGATAGTTCAAAACTTAGAGATACCTTGTGTTGTGTACTTTCCTGAGACCGTATTTTCAGTCCAAAACTCATGTAAGTTGGTCAGAATGTTTATCTGGGTAATATCTCAGACATGTTTAGAAATGGGTCATGTCAGGTAAGGAAAAAAGTTGCAAAGTCACAACTATGAAAAACCTTGTGTATGCTCTTGAGGCCACATTTTCAGTCAAATGCTCTTCAAAGTTGGTCAGAATGTCTGCCATGATGATGTGCTCAAGATAGGTTTTTGTGATCGTGCAGTGTCCCGCATTCGTCGCACATTGTCGTTAATTTTTACTTTGTGTATGCTCTACAGGCCATATTTTCGGTTCGATGCTAATGATACTTGGTCAGAATGTTTGTCTTGATAGTATTTTGAATAAGTTTGATTATGTTGAGTTAAAAACTAGGCCACAATGTCATTTTTTGGAAAAATATTGTGTACACTTAAGAGGCCACATTTTCAGTCCAAAACTCATAAAAGTTATTTAGAATGTTTCTCTTGATAACATCTCGGATGAGTTTAGATATGGGTCCTGTCAGGTCAAAAACTATTTCAGAAGGTCAAATGTAAGAAAAAACTGTAGTCTCTAGAGGTTACATTTTCGGTCCGAAAGTCTTGAAAGCTGGTCGGAATGTTTATCTTGATTTAAATCTTTTACAAGTTCAAAAATGGGTCATGTCTGTTTAAAAATATCGTCACAAGAACACATCTAAGATAAACCTTGTGTACACTCTAGAGGCCACATTTAAAGTTCCATTCTCTTGAAAGATGGTCAAAATCTAAAAAGGGGCAATCTTGAGTCAAAAACTAGGTCACCAGATCTAATTTTGTAAAATCGTTGTGGACGCTCTAGGGCCCACACTTTCAGTTCAATACTCATTAAAGCGGGTCAGACAGATAATCCTATACAATCTCAGATGATTTTGAAAAAAGGCCATGTTTGGTCAAAAAATAAGTCACCGGGTCAAATCTAGGAAAAACCTAGTGTACGCTCTAGAAGCCACATTTTCTGTCAAAATTTACTTGAAAATTAGTCAGAATGGTTGACTTGATCATGTCTGAAACGACTTGGAAAATGGGCCATGTCACATCAAAAACAAGGGCACTAGGTCAAATCCTAGAAACACGTTATATTCTCTCCTGTCCAATGCTTATCAAAGTTGGTCAGAATGTCTGCCATGATGATGTGCTCAATTTTGAACAGCTTTTGCGATAGTGCTGTGTCATGATTCTGTCATGTGCTAAGAGACATGCGTTTTCTGTCGTCAACTTTTATCTTGTGTTCGCTTTAGAGGATATATTTTCAGTCTGATACTCAAGAAACTTGGTAAGAATGTTTTATTACATTGAGTTAAAACAAGGTAACTAGATAAAATCTAAGAATAACATTGTGTATGCTGTAGAGGCTACACTCCCAGTCCGAAACTCACAAAAGTTGGTCAGAATATTTGTCTGGATAATATATCAGACATGTTCAGAAATGGGTCATGTCAGGTAAAAAAAAGTTACAAACTTAAATCAAATAAAATCCTTGTGTATGCTCTAGAGGCCACATTTTCAGTCCAATGCTCTTCAAAGTTAATCTAAATGTCTGCCACGACGATGTGCTCAAGGTGAGCTTTTGTGTTTTTGTTGTGTCTCACCCCGTGATACATTTTCTGTTGTAAATTTTTTACCATGTGTATGCCCTACAGGCCACAATTTCAGCCCGATACTCATGAAACTTGGTAAGAATGTTTGTCTTGATAAAATCTTGGATGAGTTTTATTATGCCTAGTTAAAAACTAGGTCACAAGGTCAAATCTAATAAGAAAAAAACATTGTTTACACCTTAGAGGTTACATTTTCAGTCCAAATGAAAGTTAGTCAGAATGTTTCTCTTGATGACATCTCGAATGAGGTTGGAAATGGGTCATGTCTGGTCAAAAACTGAGCCACATTTTCAGTCCAAACCTCTTGATAATTGGTCAGAATGTTTTTCTTGGTTAAATATTTGACGAGATCAGAAATGGGATATATCTTTTGAAAACATCGTCAGAAGAACAACTCTTAGATAAATATTGCGTATACTCTAGAAGCCCCATGCTCAGTTCTATTCTCTTGAAAGATGGTCAGAATCTTTGTCTTGAAATTAATCTCAAACAAGATCTAAAAAGGGATAATCTTGAGTCAAAAACTAGGTCACCGGATCTAATTTTGGAAAAAACCTAGAGGCCACACTTTGGGTCCAATATTCCTGAAAGTGGGTCAGAAAGTTAATCCTAATATAATCTCAGATAATTTGAAAATAGGCCATGTTTGGTCAAAAACTAAGTCACCAGGTGAAATCTAGGAAATAACTAGTGTACGCTCTAGAGGCCACATTTTCTCTCAAAATTCACTAGAAGTTAGTCAGAATTAATGTCTTGATGATGTCGGTAACAAATTTGAAAATGGGCCATGTCAAAACAAAAAAAACAAAGACACTAGTTAAAATCACCTTATGTACTCTCATTGGGTCACATTTTCAGTCCAAGCTCTTCAATTTTGATCAGAATGTCTGCCATGATGATGTGCGCAAGGTGAGCTTTTGTGATAGTGCTGTGTCCTGGGTGTGTGATTTACTGTTCGCATGTGTCGTCTGTCATCAACTTTAACCTTGTGTTTGCTCAAGAGGACAGATTTTCAGTCTGATAGTCATGAAATGTGGAAAGGATATTTGTCTCTGAAATATTTTGGACAAGTTTTATTATATTCAAAGTAGGTCATTATGTCAAATCTAAGAACAACATTGTGTACCCAGTAAAGGCCACATGTGTAGTCCAAAACTCATAACATAATGTCAGAATGTTACAAACTAGGTCAAATCTAAGAGTAACATTTAGTACGCTGTAGAGGAAACATTTTCAGTCTGAAACTCACGAAAGTTGGTCAGAATGTCTGTCAGGATAATATCTCAGACATGTTCAGAAATGAGCCCTGTCGGGTAATGAAAAAATAGTCACAAAGCCAAATCTAAGAAAAATTTCGTGAACACTCTACAGCCCACATTTTAAATCAAATGCTTTTCAAAATTTGTCGAAATGTCTGCCATGATGTTGTGCTCAAGATTAGCTTTTTTGATAGTGTTGTGTCTCTCATCCGTTGTGCATTGTCTGTAGTCAACTTTTACCTTGTGTATGCTGTAGAGGACACATTTGCAGTCAGATACTCATGAAACTTGGTCAAACTGTTTGTCTTGAAAATGTTTTGGATGACTTTGATTATTATGTTGAGTTAAAAACTAGGTCATAAGGTCAAATTTAAGAAAACATTGTGAACACCATAGAGACCAATAGTAACAAAAGTTGGTCAAAGTGTTTCTATTGATGACATCTTTGATGAGTTTGGAAATGGGTCATGTCTGGTAAAAATCTAGGTCACATGATCACATCTAAGAAAAAAACTTTTATACACTCTGAGGCCACATTTTCAGTCCAAAACTCTTGAAATTAGGTCGGAATGGGTTTTTTATTATTATTAAATCCTAGACAGGTTAAAAAATGGGTCATGTCAGTCATAAACATTGTCACAAGAACAAATCTTAAACAAATATTGTGTACGCAGTAGAGGTCATATTTTCAATTCTATTCTCTTGAAAGATGGCCAGAATATTTGTCTTGAAAATATATCTCAAACTCGTGGTAATTGGTTTCAGCGTTTTTCATAAATCTTGGACGAGTTCAAAAATGGGATATGACGGTTTAAAACATTGTTACAAGAACAAATCTTAGAAAAATATTGTGTACACTTTAGAGGCCCCATTTTCAGTTCTATTCTCTTGAAATATTGTCAGAATCTTTGTCTTGAAAATATATCTCAAACAAGATCTAAAAAGGTGCAATCTTAGATGAAAAACTAGGTGACCAGGTCTAATACTCATGAGACTTGGTCAGAATGTGTGTCTTGATAACATTTCGGTCAAGTTTTATCATGTTCAGTTAAAAATTAGGTAAAATCTTAGAAAAACATCGTGTACCCGGTAGAGGCCACATTTTAAGTCCAAAACTCATGAAAGTTGGTCAGAATGTTTGTCTGGATAAAATCTCAGACATGTTTAGAAATGGGTCATGTCAGGTAGGAAAAACGTCACTAACTTAAATCTAAGAAAACCCTTGTGTACGCTCTAGAGGCCACATTTCAAGTCCTATGCTCTTCAAAGTTGATCAGAGTGTCTGCCATGATGATTTGCTCAAGAAGAGCTTTTGTGATATTGCTGTGTCCCGCCTCCGTCATGCATTGTCTGTCGTCAGACACTTTTAGTCTGATAGTTATAAAACTTTGTCAGAATGTTTTTCTTGATAATATCATGGACAAATTCGATCATGTCGAGTTAAAAACAGGTCACAAGGTCAGATTTTAGAAAAAACATTGTGTACTCTGTAAAGGCCATATTTTCAGTCCAAACTCATAAAAGTTAGTCATAATGTTTCTCTTGGTGATATCTTGGATGAGTTTGGAAATGCGTCGTGTCTGGTCAAAATCTAGGTCACAAGGTCAAATTTAAGAAAAAACTTATGTTTTAGAGGCTACAATTTTGATCCAAAACCCTTAAAATTTTGTCAGAATGTTTGTCTTGATATAATCATGGATAAGTTCAGATATGGGAGATATTGGATAAATCTGTCACGAGAACAAATCTTAAATAAATCTTGTACACATTTAAGAGGCCACATTTACAGAAAGTTTCTTGTGTGCGCCTGAAGAGTGATAATTTTCAGTCTAAAATTCATGAAAATTGGTCAGAATCAGGCCACATATTCTATTCAATACTCTTGAAAGTTGGTCAGAATGTACATTTTAATAATAGATTGCAGACTTCAAAAATGGGCATTGTCAGGTAAAAATACAACAAAGTCATTAGGTCAACATTTTTAGTCCAATGTTCTTCATGATAATGTGCTCAAGGCGAGCTTTTGTGATTGTGCAGTGTACCGTATCCATCGTTGATTGTCTTTCGTCAATTTTTACCTTGTGCATGCTCTAGAAGACACATTTTCAGTTTGAGTTAAAACTAGGTTACTTGGTCAAATCTTAGAAAAATATCGTGTACACTGAAGAGGCCTCTTTCTCAGGGTCATCAAAAGTAGAGATTGTGTAGTAATGGGTTAATACAGTTGAAAGGTAAAATATATGTATGTAAAAATATAGGCATTCTTGACTTTCAAAAGCCATTTAAAAGAAAAAACTCTGCGAATGTTTATATGTTTTATGTGTGTGTTAATTGATGAGTTCGACATTTTGTAAATCATTGATTTAGCTATTTCATGCGCATCAATCAGGTCAAATCACGTACATACACTGAAATTCTTTAGACGGCCAAATGTATGATCATCACTGAAACTATGTCTCTCACTAAACGACCGGAGGGTATAGATTCAAGATTAGAACCTCACGTTGTGTGCAGTCTGTCCGCAAAAGGTCTGTGAATTGCCCTTAGCAGCCTAGGGGTTAAGATGGTTAAGAGAATCCAGTAGCTTGAAAACGACAGTTCGCACACTGCAACATTATACACGTGTAAACGAATGTCACAGGAGCGCTGACTGCAGTGATCTAGATCTAACTGAAATTCTGATTGATTGATTTATTGATTGATTGATATACCGTTTATTCATCGTCGCCACCGCTGGTCATACGCCGACGCCTCCTGAAGGTTGTAAGGAATGTTACGGGATGACCCATCCCAAGTTACGACTGATTCCTTGGCGTTCTCGGGATACAGAACTGTCACAGGCATCTAATAAGGGAATTCTGGGTACAGTACCGGACTACGTTTCTACGCAACATTCGTCACTTTGAATTTCAAACTAAAATAAACATTTACCCAATAAAACGCTACCTGGTGCGACTCATTCAGCTATGAAACATCTAGCATGTAACATATGTACCGGCCATATACCAGCTTGGGTAATTTACATAGCTTCGGTGTAAGCCCTACTTTTCCCTAGCATATAGGATGGGTGACGCGTCGTAGCAGACAGGTCGATGGCCAGTCATGGGCCTTCAAGTGGCTCAAGACTTCGAGTTTACTAGCACTGCACGCTGTTCCATATTAACCCATTACCACACAATCCCGACTTTTGACGTCCCTGAGAAAGAAGCCTTTTGAAAACACTGTAGGAAAAGGAGAAAATGCTGGTAACCAGCATTTTCTCCTTTTCCCACAGTGTTTTCTACCCTTCCCAGAACAAATTTCAATTTTTCAGTCACCATTATTTGGTCGTCTGCAAATGCTTTCAATTTGAATCAGTCTAAAATTTTGTCGTGTGGTAATGAGTTAAGCTATTTTACCTGGTCAGTGAAATGTTGGTGTAGGCACCATCAAAATATGTTATGTTCTTCTCTCACATCGGAAAGGGCGCTCTGCGCAGGCTGACCTGGACCGAAACTTTTCGCAGATGCATTATGACTCCTTTTCACAGAACATGGCTCAAATATATATGCAGACGGTAATGAGTCACTTTGAGTTGCGGTTATTAACTCATTTGCCCCGCCCCACAAAATTTACATGTATCAAAACTTTGGCAAAATTTTGTACTTGTTCAAATTGTAAACCTTTGTGGACAACAAGTTCAATATCGTCGGTTAACTTCAAAAATCTCGTAACTACAGCTTGTTTCAAGCTGTATATACGAGGTTTTCTGAAGTAAATCGACGATATGACACAAATGAAGGAGTTTCTCTTTGAAGGAAAAGATACACAATGAGAAATGGACAGGTTTCTTGTTAACTTTCCTAGTATTTTCTTCATATTCACACACTGTTTTCAGATGCCTTCTTAGAGTTTTAAAATTCGGCATCGTGTGGTAAACCGCTGGCATTAAGAAACTTATTATTTCCAGCTAGCAGCACAACCCTTGAAATATTGATTTAAATTCTTTTAGCCGAGAAATATCAACAAATGGGATGGTATATATGCAGGATCAGACGGCATGCCCTTTGCAGTCTGATCTTGAACCTATACTGTCCATAAAGGACAACCCACACTTAGCCCAGCATTTATTAAATATCGTTGGTAATGACTTGAAACATAGTTATGTATCCAACAAACAACAAAAAAAATGTGTAAATTTATACATTTAAGCCATGCTTTGTTAAAAGGGACCTTAACCCTTTCCCAAACGACAAATTTTAGACTCTTCCAAATTGAAAGAGTTTGCAGACAACAATTTTAACTTTCATAACAATGGCAGAAAATTATCCGAAGGGGCAGAAAACACTGTGGGAAAAGGAGAAATTGCTCGTTACGAGCGATTTCTCCTTTTCCCGCAGTGTTTTCAAAAGACTTGTACTGCAGACACGTAAAAACAAAGGCTTGTTTGGGAAAGTGTTAATGCATGTGCAATAAGTATTGACCCAGGACAGCCTGCACATTCAACGCAGGCCGACTTGTGTCGAAACTTTTCACTATAGGTCAATTGCATGTGTGTCAAAGGGCCAGTCTACATCAAGATTCATTCAAGTGTTGAGACAAAATTGGTTTTATAAATACTAAATAGGTGATGTTCTTGCTTGGAATAATACATCACAGAGATGCAATAAGCCCCATTTTGCCACAGCATTTTTCATTTCTTTCCTCCCAGTGCTGCACACTATCTATTCAAGATCAGACTGCACACTCTGTGGAGTCTGATGTTGGATTTTGTACGCTTTCCGAAAAAATGGCAAAGAGTTTTGCTTAGCAGCCTATGTGTCTAATGCCATTAGTTCTAAACCCCTAACCTGCTGAATAACTAAAATGAAACTTTCTAACCTATTGAAAAAATTGCTATTTCAAAGGCATTATTTAGAACAAATATCTCCAAGACGGGTATTGTAGATTCAAGATCAGATACTGATCTTGATCTTCACTGTCCGCAAAACGTTCTTAACTCATTACCACACGACAATATTTTAGGCTTGTCCAAATTGAAAGCATTTGCAGACGACAAAATAAAAGTGACTGAAAATTTGATTTTTTTTTGTGCAGGGTAGAAAACATTGTGGGAAAAGGAGAAAATGCTGGTAACCAGCATTTTCTCCTTTCCCCACAATGTTTTCTAAAGGCTTCTTTCTCGGTGGTGTCAAAAGTAGGGATTGAGTGGTAATGGGTAAAGTCGCGCCTAGCGGAGTAAGACTTGACAACTCGAAGCTTAAAGCATTGACATACACAATCATATTTGTGCACGTATACCAAGTAACATGTGTATCCTTCACGAAGTTGACTATGTAGTGCAGATCACTATGGAAAAAGATTATTTATCTGTGGTTATGCAATTGTGGAACCCCAACTCGATTACGTAATTCACGTAGGCTACTTCATACCCTTTCCCCGTGGCTATCGAACAAGACACACAACTTTTGGATAGAAGGACACTAAAAACATCAGCAAGCGTAATTCGTTTTTACTTTAGCTACAAGCGACACAAACTTTCCTTCTATTCATTTATGTGAATAGCAAAAAACATAAGAAATTGATCGTTTGTTCATCAGTTGCATGTAAGATTGGATTTACCCAAAATATTGCAAATAGGGTAATAGGTTAAATTGGTAGTTTCCAGAAAGAGAACAATAAAAACGTCTGTATTGTCATAATAACTTTGGACTTTATTTCTCTAGAGAAATCGCTCATAAAAGCTTGTTTACGTAGACATGAAGTAATGCATTTTAGGATCCAGAAAATATGACAAATGTAAGTGAAAAGTTTGTGCATTTCACCTTTGCATCACGGGAACGAAAATTTATGTGGAAAAATAATTTTGAACGATAAATCTCCCAGATTGAAAAAAAATGTGTATACTATTCATGGTCACTCTGTTTTTTTTTTTTTGAAAAAAAAAATATATATATATATATATTCCTTTCAATCGATCGGCTTGCCGGTGCAAAGCAGAGAAATGGCCCTCCCCTACAAAATTACCCATGGGTCATTTCACTACGTAGAGGAATGACCCGGGTCATTCAAAATATCATCAAGACAAACATTCAGGACTACTACATGTAGTTTTTATAAGTATAGGACAAAAAATGTCGCTACTAGAGTATATACACAAGGTATTTCAAAAAGATTTACCATGTAGCCTACATATAGCTTTTAACCCTTTGTGAACTGTTCTAAAAGTCATTCATGATAGAAAGACAAATATTTTTCATGAATATCAGAATGAAATTTTGGCTTCTAGAGTATACGCAAGGGTTTTTTTTATATGACATGACCAGGTGACCTATTTTTGACCCCATGTGACCAATTTTCAAGATATCATCTAGAAAAAAGATGTTTACCAACTTTCATGAGTACTGGACTGAAAATGTGTTTGCTAAAGCATATGAAAGATGTTCCAAAGATATGACCCCGTTATCTAGTTTTTTATCCAACATGACCCACTTCAAAGCTAATTTTGGATTTAAAATCACCAAGAGAAAGATTTTGACCAACTTTTACGAGTTTAGACTAAAAATGTGGCCTGTAGACGGTATAAAAGTTTTTTTTCTTCAAAGACTTGACCCAGTGATCTAATTTGTGACCAAACAAGATCCATTAAGTAAAATAGTTTTTCCAACCTTCTCGAGTATTGGACAGAAAATGTAGCCCTTGGAATGTACATAAAGTTTTTCACAGATTTGCCCTGGCGACCTAGTTTTTGACCCTATGAGACCTATTTCCATACCTATGTAAGATATTATCAAGAAGAGTATTATTAATACGTTTTATGAGTATTTGAATGAAAATGTGTCCTCTTGAGCTTACACTAGTTTTTCGGAATTGGGCCAGTGACATAGTTTTCAAACGTACATGACCCTATTTCAAACTTGTCCATGATATCATGAAGAAAAGCCTTCTGACAAAATTATATCAAGACAAATATTCGGACCAATTTTTTAGAGAGTTGTACTCAAAATGTAGCTTCTAGAGGGTACACAAGGTTTTTTTTTGTGTAAGATTTTACCAAGCGGCCTAGTTTTTCACTCTCAGTGATCCATTTTCTAACTGGTCTGAGATACATGTATTACCAAGACAAATATTCTGACAAAGTTTAACCCATTACCACACGATCCCTACTTTTGACGCCCCTGAGAAAGAAGCCTTTTGAAAACACTTTGGGAAAAGGAGAAAATGCTAGTAACCAGCATTTTCTTCTTTTCCCACAGTATTTTCTACCCTTCCCAGCACAAATTTCTATTTTTTAGTCAACTTTATTTTGTCGTCTGCAAAAGCTTTCAATTTGGACCAGTCTAAAATTTTGCCGTGTGGTTAAGAGTTAAAGGGTATCTGACTGAAAATGAAGCCTGTAGAGCAAAAAGAGTTAACAGACGAAACACAACATGTGACATATAAAAGACCACAGATGGAGCATGATCAAAAAACTCGCCTTGAGCAATTCATGCTCAGGTGAGCTAAGCACAGATGAGCTAAAACGCTTGATATCAGCATTCGTTCTCTACATTATTTCAAACAAAGGTCCTCCGTCTCAGTCTTTATAAATCTGTATTGTCTAGTGAAGGGCCAACTCTCAACCGGAACACAAAATTCCCGACTGGTGCAAATTTTAAACAGCAACAGATGAAATGTGGTATAAATGATGAGATTTCTAATAGTGGAATGAAAAATATGAAGAAAATTAGGGTCACCATCATTTTCTTTCCCCAAGCTTTCAAAAGCCTTCCTCTCCGGGAAAGCGTTTTGTGCAAAGCACTATTTCTTATCACTTTATTCTTCTCTATTCTTTTTTCCAGTACAGAGTACAGAGATGCCATAATGCATCTTTCATCATATACTCATATATCATGGACATTTGGCGCTAGTAGTGTGCAAATAAATAAAACTTGTAATAAAAGGAAATGAAAGGAATAATTTTGTAAGAATGGAGGTGAATAGGAAAAAATGAAAGATGTGTTCTGATGTGATTCTGTAACGGAAATAATACAAAATAAATATATGTCTGAATAAGCTGGAAAATCTTTAACATATTATCACAGTTTTATATGAGACCCATTCTTCATGAGGTAAGCAATGTCCCTGAATGGACCGACAACCTTTCTGGTATGCCTTGATCCGTCAATGGCGACAATTTTAAACTTGCTTGAGTTTCTTTCAGTTTTATAGAACCGATTCATTGAATGTTTGATTATTAACTACCGTATACAACATCCAGATGAAGTTTCAAAGAGAAACATCATGATCTTGCATATACCAGCAACTAAACTTAAGTAACCTTTTGAATAATTACTTATTCATGTATATCGAAGGTCATTTAGCAAGCAAAATAAAATGCATGTATTGAAATATATAGATGGCATAAACAGAGTTTTAAAAAAAAAAGGTAAGTATATGATGAAAGGTGCGTTACTGCATTACTCTGTACTGGAAAAAATAAAGAAGATATAAAGTGATAAGAATAAATAGTCTTAACAGGGAGAGAAAGCTATAAAACCATATAGATCTTAGAATTGTTTAGAGTGCAGTCTTGGAAAGGGTGAGAATCAAACAATATAAAGTGAACGATGATTCACATGTATTGTTTAGAACTTTACCCTAAGGCCCTGAAATAACTAGAGCTATCACTAAACGTGATTATACCTCCCCCCCACCACCACCAGTTCTTGTCACAAAAACAGGTCTTTGTCACAGAATGCAGTCTGGTTTAATACATAAGTAAGAGTTGAAAAAGTTCAAGTGGAGATAATTCCGTAAGAAATCCCCTGCGAAAAGTAGTTCTTGAGTTCATGAACAGTTCACGGTATATGTTTCTAATACATGAAGTGTTCATGAACTATCCAAGAATTGGTAGAACGAGTGAGCGTAAGACTTTTGTGCCACCTGAAAACTTTCCTTGAGTGAAAAGATCCATCTTGATCTGTAGTATTTTTGCTACTTTGCGGGGACAAGCAGTTGTAAGGGCTGCTTCTTGCCCTGTTTTGAGGGTAGAACTCAGTAATTCTTCTTTTCATACTTATTATTCATTTTTAGCAGGGAAATTCGTCTGAAAAACATGTTCGTATGTATAATTTACCCACTCCACATCGCATTTTCATCCTAAATACTGATGTGTCGGGAACCAGGCGCAAAAAAACCAGAGACTGGTTCAATGTGCGAGATCACTATTCTCCGCAAAAATAAGTTTTTCAATACTCTTGTAAAACCAGTCACATATACATTTTTCGTCCATCTTTGTTTTGTACCTTTAAGATTCGATTATTCATACTCTGGCACGTTTATATACGCGAAAATCAATTTTCGGGGCCAGACTCGATTTTTTTTTGCGCTACTTTTGGCGTGCCGTTGTTGGAAATTAGCGGAATTTTGTGGGAATCCCTCAATGGTGCGTGCTGGCTGAAACACTACACAACATAAACCTTAAAATTTTCAGGGGCAATAATTCAAAAGCAAATAATACCAGCTACATGAAAATTGCACATACACAGCTTCATATTAAAAAGAGAATTACATGTATGTGTAAATTTGAATTCAGCACATGCAATACTGTAGGAGTATTGCTGCAGTCAACAATAATTGCTGCAGACAACAACAAATGTAATTAATTGAAAATTACAAGTTCAAAGGGAGATAATTCAGCAACAAAACACAGCAGAGGCATGAAAGTAATACATCCCATCATAATATGTACAGAAACATTATGTATAAAACTGGGTTCAGTATATGAAAAAGCTGTATGAGTAATGGTCTGGACAACAACAATGCAGGAAACCTTACAAGCTTAAGAGGAGATAATTCGGCAACCAATGGCAGCACGGTCGTGAAAATTGCGCATGCACAATTTCATATGTACCCAAACATTATGTGTAAATTTCAGTGCAGTACTTGAAAGACTGCAAGAAAAAAGCTCCGGACAAAATTGTGCCTACAGACGGGCGGACGGACGACGGACATTGACCGATCACAATAGCTCACCCCGAGCACCATGCGCTCAGGTGAGCTAAAAAAAAACGTTGATTACGCTCTACAGGCCACAGTACCGGTCCAATGCTCTTCAAAGTTAATCAGAATGTCTGCCATGATGATATGCTCAAGGTGAGTTTTTGTGATTGTGCTGTGTCCCGCATCCGTTGTGCTTTTTCTGTCATCATTTTTTACCTTGTGTACATTCAAAAGGATACATTTTAATTCAGATACTCACGAAACTTGGTCAAAATGTTTCTTTTGATATCTTAACCCTTTACTCCATGGATACTCATTTCTACCCATTGCTTTTAGGAGCCTTTGGAAAATATTATGGCAAAAGGTGAAATTGCACGTGCCACATTTTCAGTTCCATTCTCTTGAAAGATGGTCAAAATATTTGTCTTGAAAATATATCTCAAACCAGTTCTAAAAGGTGGCAATCTAGAGTCAAAAACTAGGTCACCAGATCTAATCTTGGATAAAAACCTTGTGGACACTTTAGAGCTACACTTTCATTTCAATACTCTTGAAAGTGGGTGAGAATTATTATCCCAATATTATCTCAGATGAATTTGAAACAGGCCATGTTTGGTCCAAAAACTAAGTCACAAGGTCTAATCTTAAAAAAAAAAACACACAATCTTCTCTCTAGAGGCCACATTTTCTCTCAAAATTTACTTGAAAATTAGTCAGAATGGTTGTCTTGATGATATCGGAAACAACAAAGTGGGTCAGAAATTTTATCCTAATATTATCTCAGATTAATTTGAAACGGGCCATCTTTGGCCAAAAAACAAAATAAGTCATTAGTTTAGATCTTAGAAAAATCTAGTGTACGCATTACAGGCCATATTTTTTATCGAAATTTACATGAAAATTAGTCAGAATGGTGGTCTTGATGATATCGGAAACAACTTGGAAAATGGGCCATGTCAACTAAAGTACACTCTACCGGTCACATTTTTAGTCCAATGCTCTTCAAAGTTAATCAGAATGTCTGCCATGATGATGTGCTCAAGGTAGGATTTTGTGATAGTGCCGTCTCACCTCCGTCGTCTGTGGTCTGCTGTAATTTTTTATCTTGAGCACACTCTAGAGGACGCATTTTCAGTCCAATAATCATGAAACTTGGTCAGAATGTTTTTGTTAATAATATCTTGAACAAGTTTCATTATATTGAGTTAAAAACTAGGTCACAAAATCAATTTTTGTAAAACATTGCATGTACTGTAGAGGCCATATTTTCAGTCCAAAACTCAAAAAAGTCGAGCGGAATGTTTCTCTTGATGACATCTTGGATAAGTTTAAAAATAGGCCTTGTCTGGTCCAAATCTAGCTCACAAGGTCAAATCCAATAAAAAAAAAACGTGTGTACTTTCTAGCAGCCACATTTTCAGTCCAAAGCTCTTAAAAGTTTGTCAGAATGTTTTTCTTGATTAAATCTTAGACAAGTTCAGAAATGGATCAAGTCTGTTTAAAACATCATCAAGAGAACAAATATTAAATATTGTATACACTCTAGAGGCCACATTTTCAGTTCTGTATTCTTGAAAGAAGGTCAGAATATTTGTCTTTGAAGTACATGTATATCTCAAACGAGTACTAAAAGGTGCAATATATGCTCAAAAACTAGGTCACTACATAAAATCTTGGAAAAAACTTGTAGAGGCTCCAGAGACTATGCTTTCAGTCCAATACTCTTGAAGGTGGGTCAGAAAGTTTATCTTAATACCATCTCAGATGAATTCGAAAACAGGCTATGTTTGGTCAAAAACTAAGTCACAAGGTCAAATCTTAGAAAAACCTAGTCTACTCTCTAGAAGGCACATTTTCTGAACACAAAATTTACTTCAGAATCACTAAGAATGATTGTCTTAATGATATTGGAAACAACTTGGAAAATGGGCCATGTGAAATCATGTCTGGGTAATATCTTAGACATGTTTAGAAATGGGTCATGTCAGGTAAAAAAAAAAGTGCAAGGTCAAATCTAAGAAAAACCTTGTGTACGCTCTAGAGGCCACATTTTCAGTCAAATGCTCTTCAAAGTTGGTCCAAAATGTCTGCCATGATTATGTGCTCAAGATAGGCTTTTGTGATCGTGCAGTGTCCCGCATTCGTCGTACATTGTCGTTAATTTTTACCTTGTGTATGCTCTACAGGCCATATTTTCAGTTCTATGCTAATGAAACTTGGTCAGAATGTTTGTCTTGATAGTCTTTTGAATAAGTTCGATTATGTCGAGTTAAAAACTAGGTCACAAGGTCATATATTGGAAAAATATTGTGTACACTTTAGAGGCCACAATTTCAGTCCAAAACACATAAAAGTTATTCAGAATGTTTCTCTTGATAACATCTCCGATGAGTTTGGATATGGGTCCTGTCGGGTCAAAAACTATTTCAGAAGGTCAAATGTAAGAAAAGAATTGTGTAGTCTCTAGAGGCCATATTTTCAGTCCTAAACTCTTGAAAGCTGGTCAGAATGTTTATCTTGATTTAAATCTTGGACAAGTTTAGAAATGGGTCATGTCTGTTTAAAAATATCGTCACAAGAACACATCTTAAATAAACTTTGTGTACACTCTAGAGGCCACATTTAAAGTTCCATTCTCTTGAAAGATAGTCAAAATCTAAGAATGGGCAATCTTGAGTCAAAAACTAGGTCACCAGATCTAATTTTGTAAAATCGTTGTGGACGCTCTGGGAGCCACACTTTCAGTTCAATACTCATTAAAGTGGGTCAGACAGATAATCCCATATAATCTCAGATGATTTTGAAAAAAGACCATGTTTGGTCAAAAGATAAGTCCCCGGGTCAAATCTAGGAATAACCTAGTGTACGCTCTAGAAGCCACATTTTCTGTCAAAATTTACTTGAAAATTAGTCAGAATGGTTGTCTTGATCATGTCTGAAACGACTTGGAAAATGGGCCATGTCACATCAAAAACAAGGGCACTAGGTCAAATCCAAGAAACACGTTGTGTACTCTCCTGTCCAATGCTTATCAAAGTTGGTCAGAATGTCTGCCATGATGATGTGCTCAATTTCAGCTTTTGTGATAGTGCTGAGTCATGCGTCTGTCATGTGCTAAGAGACATGCGTTGTCTGTCGTCAACTTTTATCTTGTGTTCGCTCTAGAGGATACATTTTGAGTCTGATACTCAAGAAACTTGGTAAGAATGTTTGTCTTGGAAACATTTCGGACAAGTTTTATAATGTTGGCTTAAAAACAAGGTAACTAGATAAAATCTAAGAATAACATTGTGTATGCTGTAGAGGCTACACTCTCGGTCCGAAACTCACTAAAAGATGGTCAGAATATATGTCTGGATAATATATCAGACATGTTCAGAAATGGGTCATGTCAGGTAAAAAAAAGTCAAATCAAATAAAATCCTTGTGTATACTCTAGAGGCCACATTTTCAGTTCAATGCTCTTAAAAATGAATCTGAATGTTTTGCCATGACGATGTGCTCAAGGTGTGCTTTTGTTATTTTGCTGTGTCTCGCATCCGTCATACATTTTCTCTTGTAAATTTTTTACCATGTGTATGCCCTACAGGCCACGTTTTCAGTCCGATACTCATGAACCTTGGTCAGAATGTTGATAAAATCTTGGATGAGTTTTATTATGCTTAGTTAAAAACTAGGTCACAATGTCAAATCTTATAAAAAAAACATTGTTTACACCTTAGAGGTTACATTTTCAGCCCAAATGAAAGTTAGTCAGAATGTTTCTCTTGGTGACATATCGAATAAGGTTGGAAATAGGTCATGTCTGGTCAAAAGCTATGCCACATTTTCAGTCCAAAACTCTTGATAATTGGTCAGAATGTTTTTCCTGATTAAATCTTGGACGAGATCAGAAATGGGATACTAGTATATCTGTTTAAAACATCGTCAGGAGAACAAATCTTGGATAAATATTGCGTGCACTCTAGAAGCCCCATTCTCAGTTCTATTCTCTTGAAAGATAGTCAGAATCTTTGTCTTGAAAATATATCTCAAACAAGATCTAAAAAGGGATAATCTTGAGTCATAAACTAGGTCACCGGATCTAATTTTGGAAAGAACCTAGAGGCCATACTTTCGGTCCAATATTCCTGAAAGTCGGTCAGAGAGTTAATCCTAATATAATCTCAGATAATTTGAAAAAAGGCCATGTTTGGTCAAAAACTAAGTCACCGGGTGAAATCTAGGAAATACCTAGTGTACGCTCTAGAGGCCACATTTTCTGTCAAAATTCACTTGAAAGTTAGTCAGAATTAATGTCTTGATGATGTCGGTAACAAATTTGAAAATTGGCCATGTCAAACAAAAAAACAAAGTCACTAGTTCAAATCTTCAATCACTCATGGGGCCATATCTTCAGCCCAAGCTCTTCAATGTTGGTCAGAATGTCTGCCATGATGATGTGCGAAAGGTGAGCTTTTGTGATAGTGCTGTGTCCTGGGAGTGTGATTTACTGTTCGCCATGTGTCGTCTGTCATCAACTTTAACCTTGTGTTTGCTCTAGAGGACAGATTTTCAGTCTGATAGTCATAAAATTTGGAAAGGATATTTGTCTCTGTAATTTTTGGACAAGTTTTATTATTTTCAAAGTAGGTCATTAGGTTAAATCTAAGGATAGCATTGTGTACGCTGCAGAGGCCACATGTGCAGTCCAAAACTCATAAAAGTTGGTCAGAATGTTAAAAACTAGGTAGCTAGGTCAAATCTAAGAATAGCATTTTGTACGCTATAGAGGACATACTTTCAGTCTGATATTCATGAAACTTGGAAAGGATGTTTGTCTCTGAAATATTTTGGACAAGTTTTATTATATTCAAAGTAGGTCATTAGGTCAAATCTAAGAATAACATTGTGTACGCTGTAAAGGCCACATGTGTAGTCCAAAACTCATAACATAAAAGTTGGTCAGTATGTTAAAAACTAGGAAACTGGGTCAAATCTAAGAATAACATTTTGTACGCTGTAGAGGACACATTTTCAGTCTGAAACTCGCGAAAGTTGGTCAGAATGTCTGTCTGGATAATATCTCAGACATGTTCAGAAATGGGCCCTGTCAGGTAGAAAAAATAGTCACAAAGTCAAATCTAAGGAAAACCTTGTCGACACTCTACAGGCCACATTTTAAATCAAATGCTCTTCAAAATTTTTCGGATTTTGTCTGCCATGATGTTGTGCTCAAGATTAGCTTTTTGATAGTGCTGTGTCTCTCATCTGTTGTGCATTGTCCGTCGTCAACTTTTACCTTGTGTATGCTGTAGAGGACACATTTTCAGTCAGATACTCATTAAACTTGGTCAAACTGTTTGTCTTGAAAATATTTTGGATAAGTTTGATTATGTTGAGTTAAAAACTAGGTTATAAGGTCAAATTTTAGAAACCATTGTGTAACTATAGAGGCCATATTATCAGTCCAAAAGTAACAAAAGTTGGTCAAAATGTTCTCTTCATGACATCTTTGATGAGTTTGAAAATGGGTCATGTCTAGTAAAAATCTAGGTCACATGGTCAAATCTAAGAAAAATAAACCTGTGTACGATCTGAGGCCACATTTTCAGTCCAAAACTCTTGAAATTAGGTCAGAATGGATTTATTATTATTATTATTATTATTATTATTATTATTAAATCTTAGACGGGTTCAGAAATGGGTCATGTCAGTTTTAAACATTGCAACAAGAACAAATCTTAAACAAATATTGTGTACACAGTAGAGGCCACATTTTCAATTCCATTGTCTTGAAAGATGGCCAGAATATTTGTCTTGAAAATATATCTCAAACTCTTGATAATTGGTCACATTGTTTTTCTTAAATCTTTGCCGAGTTCAGAAATGGGATATAACTGTTTAAAACATTGTTACAAAAACAAATCTTAGATAAATAGTGTGTACACTTTAGAGGCCCTATTTTCAGTTCTATTCTCTTAAAAGATGGTCAGAATCTTTGTCTTGAACATATATCTCAAATAAGGTCTAAAAAGGTGCAATCTTGGATAAAAAAACTAGGTGACCAAATCTAATCTTGAAAAATGTGTCTGGACGTTCTACAGGCCACACTTTCAGTCCAATACTCCCGAAAGTGGGTGAGAAAGTTTGTCCTAATATCATCCCAGATGAATTTAGAAATGGGTCATGTTTGGTCAAAAACTAAGTCACAAGGTCAGATCTTAGAAAAACCTAGTGTGAGCTCTAGAGGCAACATTTTCTGTCAAAATTTACTTGAAATTTGGTCAGAATGGTTGTCTTGATGATGTCGGTAACAAATTGGAATATGGGCCTGTCTAATGAAAAACTAGGCCACTAGTTTATATCTTAGACACACCTTGTGTTGTGTAGTCTCCAGAGGCCACATTTTCAGTCCAATGCGCGCCAAAGTCGGACTGAATGTCAGTAATGATGATGTGCTGTGTCCTGCTTCTTCAAGTGCTGTGCGACATGCATTGAATGTCATCAACTCTTACCATGTGTTCGCTTTAGAGGACACATTTTCAGTCTAATACCCATGAGACTTGGTCAGAATGTGTGTCTTGATAACATTTCGAGCAGGTTTTATCATGTTGAGTTAAAGATTAGGTCAAATCTTAGAAAAACACCGTGTACCCGGTAGAGGCCGCATTTTCAGTCCAAAACTCATGAAAGTTGGTCAGAATGTTTGTCTGGATAAAATCTCAGACATGTTCAGAAATGGGTCATGTCAGGTAGAAAAAAGGTCACTGACTAAAGTCTAAGAAAAACCTTGTGTACGCCCTAGAGGCCATATTTCAAGTCCTATGCTCTTCAAAGTTGATCAGAGTGTCTGCCATGATGAGGTCCTCAAGAAGAGCTTTTGTGATAGTGCAGTGTCCCCCCTCTGTCATGCATTATCTGTCGTAAGACATTTTCAGTCTGATAGTTCTAAAACTTTGTCAGAATGTTTGTCTTGATAATGTCATATACAAATTCGATCATGTTGAGTTAAAAACTGGGTCACAAGTTCAGATTTTGGAAAAGCATTATGTACACTGTAAAGTCCGTATTTTCAGTCCAAAACTCATAAAATTTAGTAAGAATACTTCTCTTGATGATATATTTGATGAGGTTGGAAATGTGTAATGTCTATTCAAAAACTAGGTCACAAGGTCAAATTTATGAGAAAAAAAAACGTATGCTTTAGAGGCCACAATTTTGATCCAAAACCCTTAAAATTAGGTCAGAATGTTTGTCATGATATAATCTTGCGTAAGTTCAGATATGGGACATATTGGATAAAAAACTGTCACGAGAACAAATCTTTAAAAACACCTGATATGTATTCTAGAGGCCACGTTTACAGAAAGTTTCTTGTGTGCGCCTTAAGAGTGATCATTTTCAGTCTCAAATTCATGAAAATTGGTCAGAAGTAGGCCACATATTCTATTCAATACTCTTGAAAGTTGGTAAGAATGTAAATGTTAATGAAATATAGAAGACTTCAAAAATGGGCATTGTCAGGTAAAAAAACCTAGGTCATTAGGTCAAATTTTATAATAACTTGTGTTCACTCCAGAGGCAACATTTTTAGTCCAATGTTCTTCATGATGATCTACTCAAGGTGAGCTTTTGTGATTGTGCAGTGTACCGCATCCATCGTTGATTGTCTTTCGTCGATTTTTACCCTGTGCATGTTCCAGAAAACACATTTTCTGTTAGAGTTAAAACTAGGTTACTAGGTCAAATCTTAGAAAAACATTGTTTACACCGAAGAGGTCATATTTTCAGTCCAAAACTCTCCAAACTCGGTCAGAATGTTTTTCTTGGTTATATCTTTGACAAATTCAGAAATGGGTTCATGTCTGTTTAAAATTACGTCACAAGAACAAAACTTAGATAAATGTTGTTTACATTCTTGAGGCCACATTCTCAGAAAGCTGTTCAGAATGTTTGTCTTGATGGTATCTCGGATGAGTGCGAAAATGGGTTATGCCAGGTCAAAAACTATGTCACAAGGTCCAGTCATTGAAAAACCTTGTGAATGCTCTTGAGGCCACATTGTCAGTCAAAATCACTTGAAACTTCTTCAGAATGTTCGTCTTTATATCTTGGACAAGTTTGAAAAAGTGGTCATATCCGATCAAAAACTAGTTCACATTGTCAAATTTTAGAAAAACCTTATATGCCCTCTAGAGTTATCATTTACTGTCCCACAATTATGAAAATTAGTTAGAAATCATTTCATGATGAACCATATAATGAAATTGAAAATGGGTCAAATTGGATAAAAATTAGGTCACTGGTTGAAAATTTTTGAAAAACCTTGTGTATGCTCTAAAGGCCACATTTTGAGTCCAATACTTATGAAAGGTGGTCAGAATCTTTGTTCTCTACCCTACCAAAGATCATTTGTATCAATTTTGAGTTTAATGTCTGCAGATTTTTTTAGTTTTAGAGAGTCTTAAATTTGACATTTGGGAAAGGGTTTAACAACTTTGTCAACTTAAGTTCCAACTTCACTCTTTACCACAAATCCCGACTTTTGACGACCCTGAAAGAGAAGGCCTTTGAAAACATTGTGGGAAAAGGAGAAAATGCTGGTAACCAGCATTTTCTCCTTTTCCCACAATGTTTTCTACCCTATCAAAGACATAAATAATCATTTCAGCTACATCTGATTTGTCTTCTGTACCTGCTTTCAATTTGGTCAAGTAAAAAATTTCAATTTGGTTAAGTAAAAACTTTCAATTTGGTCAAGTAAAAAATTTCAATTTGGTCAAGTAAAAAATTTTGGCTGCTAAGCGTGACTCCAGGGCCTTTTGCAGACAGTGTAGATCAAGAACAGGTCAAAGAGAACGATAGAGCTAGATATTTCTTAGCAAGCTGAAATGTCTGAAATTGTGACATGATTTTCCTGTAGAATAATGTTTCCATTATCATTGGTTGTATTTGGGGTTTATTTGTCTGTAATATTTGTGAGCCTTGCTCTGGTAAAAAGGGGACTTCATTAGTTGTACATTCACCACAGCCCTTTCACCAAGTACCAACAAAAAGTAGATAATTTCAATCCCGTATCTTAAAGTTCCTGAGAAATGAGGATTTTGAAGACATTGCAGGAGAACAAACAACATTTTTGCTTTTTCCTTCGATATATCCTACATCTTTATAGACAAGAACCAGTATACACAATTCTGTTTAGAGAAATGTCAAATTTCAACTTTTGGCAGAGAGTGTGCCATGAATTGATAGGTTTTTAACTAAAATAGTCTAAGAACTAAAACCTCCCATCATGCTTTGAAACATACATTTCAAAACTAATCTGCCCTTCCTGACCGTACAACGAATTTATTATACAGCCAAGTTTTACGCTTTCAAATGCTTGTTAATCGAAATTTTCCTGTCTTATAATTTCACCAATCGAGTATGCTGACGATATAGAAATTCCCTTTTGTGTGCCCCAATTCAATGAAAATTGACGTCACTGGAAACTGACGTCACTAAAACATGCAGTTTGGTGCATAAATGTGCAGTCTACTGATCGATCGACGCTGCCATTTTGAATGTTGTGTTTCACGTGTAGTGATGTTTACGGGGCACTCAAAACGGAGCTGGTTTTACGTAGTTTTTGCCAAGGAAAATGATATATGTTCCCAGCATGTTAACCAATCAGATCACGATAATTTTTTTTTTTTTTTGCAGTATGATAAAAAGCCTTGCCATGATCCATTATTTCATGCAAGCAATCACATACATGTATTTATGGATCGGTAATAACCAAACGAAAAACTTAATGAGGTAGGCCGGTCCTTGGACTAACAGAAAATTGACCAAACTTGTGTTGGCCCAGGTCTGCTTGCGGGGAGTGTGCAGGTTGAACTGAATCGATACTCTTTGTAGATGCATTATTTTTTTACCACACAGTGACGACTTTTGACAACCTATGGAAAAAAGCCTTTTGAAAGCATTGTGGAAAAAGGAGAAAATGCTGGTAACCAGCATTTTCTCTTTTTTTCCACAATGTTTTCTACCCTATTACTAAATTGCACCGTTTGAGCCACATTGAAATTGTCATCTGTAAATGCTTTCAGTTTTGAAGGGGTTAAAATTTTGTCGTCTGGTAAAGGGTTTTTCTCAGAGAATGGCTCATACATGTATGTAATAAGAGACTGTCCCTCGCCGTTCACCTCTGGTCACAGATGGATGCTTGTTTATCGGGCACAAACCAACGATCATATAGATCTACATTCATGGTAAATAGCAGGTACAGATTTAACTGCTATGAAGTACCAAGACAATTTAACAAACACTTTCAAGAACATGAAAAATACAGAAATACACAAAGGAAAAAGGTTGACGTTCGAGAGGTAGAAAAAAAGTCCATACATCATGATGGATGCTCAAAGCGTGAAAAAAAAAACGCTTCCAGACAACTATTCAGAAAATACATTGGAATTTCTAAAATTGGAAGCTTACCAATATGATGCGTAAATGCTGGGCACAAAAAGAATGGCAACTGAACCTACCGATGTTCTCCCATTTTGGGGGGTACGTCCCCCTCCATTGACGGAAATGGGAACATAGGACGACAGAGAATTCGTCTTTCGGCAAACCTCGGTTGATCCGTTGATTAAGTATGTACGGAATCTGCCGAGTTTTCACGAGCCAGAATTTGTGTGCGAACTAGAATTTACGCACGAGCAAACATGAACTTAGGACCTCCGATACGCCTCGAGCGGTTCTTTGGACGACAAAAAAGATATCGAAATAACCTGGATGATATAGCTTTTCGCAAGCCCCCCTCCCTTCTCACGGGCACGTATGTTTTTTTTTTTTGTAAAACTTCGCACTCAATGTGTACAACCAAATAGCATATGTAGTTTGGCATAATACCGTAAAACGCCCCTATACTATACAGTCAATGCTTATATGTGACATTGCTTTTTGAGTTAAGATAAGAAATTTAATGAAATTTTCAGCTTCATTCCGTTGCAATATATTGTATTTGATGTAAACGAAATGAATCCATAAACCAGTTGCAATTTTTTGACACATAATTTTGATTTTCATGGGTTTTCGCGATTTATGGCGGGGCGTTTTACGGTATAATGCCTGTAGTTTAAGACATCAAATAGAAAGATGTGTCAGGTAAGGCCTATATAGGATTATTCTTCAACGTAAGATTTAGTATCTTGTAGATCTATTTTTCTACAAAAAAAAAAAACATGAAAAAAAAGTGAGACAGAGAGAGGGGGGTGTATCAAAGAGTTGAAACTTTCAAGTCGACAGTGAAAACCCAAATGTTGCTAGATCTATTTCAAAGTTATTTTGGGGAAAATATCGACTTAGCGTGAGGTGTAGCTCCAAGATTAAACTATATAATCGGAGCAGTCTCATCTTAATCTACATTATCTGCATAAGGTCCTTGATTAGTGCTTAGCAGCGTAAAGGTTAATGTAATTAGTCTGGACACGCTATTAACTTCCGCTAGTAGACATTCTTCAGTACACATCGATCCGGGACGATAAGATAAATGACTTCCTTGCTTACTGTTGCTCCCTGGACCAAACACAGTCACATTAACAATAATTTCTCTTTATTACACCTAAGAATTATACAATACAATATGGGGAAATGATACCAATAGGATTGAGAAATACAACTAATAAATGCATGTATGTAATCTTTATACATATGCTGAAACAAGTAAAATCTATTTCATTGTCCGTAGAACCAATAATTGGCCCTTTTCTACATATAATTATGTGCAAATAAGAAACATGTGATAGAAATATTTTTTTTTTCCTGAATTTAATTGAGAGAAGCAGTCATGACAGCAAGATTTAATTAGCCTATCTGCTATATACCGTACATGTACTTACTGTGGTTGTTTGGGAGCACTTGGCAACAGTAACCAAGGAAGTCGGTTTATCTTATCACCACGAATCCCACTCGTCAAAACTCTGCCGATTGCGTACCTACATCTAACCTCGTCCGTATAGCAGTCGTTTCCATTTGAACTGTGAGTTATGTGATCTTATACATATAATTGATCAGCACACAAAACAATTGATATTAACATAGGCGTTTGTGTCACCATTTTGAGTTAAGGTCATGTGACGAAAATATCACTTGTAGACGGATTACTTTCTGAGCCCACAAGAGGTGAATGGGAATGCTCCGTAGTGCAAGAGAGTGATTTCCGGGCGTGTACCGATCTGTTGCATATCAATCCACTAGATACAGCCGGGGGATTTGATGCCTCCCATCACCCGAGTATGCTGAATGCAAGGATCCATGTATTTGGGTATTCTGGGTACAGACCCGGACTACTTTTCAAAACAACCGTTACTTTGAATTTCAAAATGAAATAAATGCTTACTCAATAAAATGCTATCTGGCACGATTCATTCAGCTATGAGTGGCTAGCATGTAACCTTATGCATTGGCCATTTATTAAAACGGCCTCTACATGCTTGGGTAATGAGGCCAATAGCTTCGGTATAAGCCCTCCTTTTCCAAGGTATACGTGGATGGATGATGCGTCATAGCAGACAGGTCGAATCCTCGAAGAATATAACAAGTGAAGACAATGTATCTCGGATATTTCATGCCGGGTTTTCTATGAAATCTCTTAGACAGTATTGACCCTGTAATACATCTGATTTAGGCTGCACTTGCAAACCTTCTCATTTCATTGGAGAGGTCATCTGACAGACATCGCCATTAGTGGTGAGTTTAACCCTTTCCCAAACGACAAATTTTGGCCTTTTCCAAACTGAAAGAGTTTGAAGACGACAATGTTAAGATTTTATAGTAAATGGCAGAAAGTTCTCAAAAAGGGTAGAAAACACTATGGTAAAAGGAGAAATTGCTCGTAACAGTGTTTTCAAAAGACTTTTACTGCAGACACGTAAAAACCAGGGCTTGTTTGGAAAAGGGTTGAAAGGCAGACAGACAGCCACCGAATTTTCTGTCTGAATCCATTTTTCTTGCGAAATTGTTCTGATACACAGTCTGTTTCGTCATGGTTTTGTAAATAAAGCAAGATAAAAAAAAAATTGAAACAGGAAATGGACATGGTTTATTATATAAGACGAATTTCAGATAAAATTTGTTATATTATTTGCCATGGTTGCAAATGACCCTCAAATAATTATATTTTTTCATTCAGCAAACAAATCTATGCAGCAGAAACAATAAGAGTTTCGTCTAAAAAGAGACAGAAGACTGCTGGACAAGATCATGAGAGTTGAAAACATGGAAAAAGGTCAAATGACCGTGATGTAAAGCATAAATGGTAAAGAATTATGCGGCGGCTTTTTTATCAGTTTGTTTACATATACCAAAATATATTGAAATAAAAAAGTCAATAAACTACAAGTATTTGAAAACATTGATGCTGACCTCTCATGGCTTCTTTTATAAAGAAGTCATCTTGTTCATTCAGCGTTCGAAGAGTAAAACCCTCAGCAATACTATCTGTTTTCCCCGTAGTTCAAACAACTACCATTTTGATGAGTGATTTTCAAAATAGTTATGTTATTCAGAGATGAACTATTACAATAGTGATAGCACAACCCAAAATCCATCGTTGGTCTGTCTGCATGTCATAATACCACCTAACTCAACGAAATGAATTTGATTTCTAGAGGCTTGGCGAGTTAAAGAGAAAGAATGTTGATAGCCTAAACAAGGACTTGTTACACACATAATTACAAACGTGTAGACATTGTGTCAAAAGGAGAAATTGCTTGTTGTTGAGTAATACTCTCCCACAATTTTAACTCACTCTGCAGCACAGCTACACAAGCTCAGCACAAGTGGTTGGCAAAATCTATTACCTAAGTGATAGCAGAACCCGGATAATCCAAATACTTGTCCATCCAAAATTTACTTCCAAGGTTGAATCTTTGAAGTCTTTTTATGTGCAAAATTTGACCTGCAACACGCCAAAAGGGGCTTCGGGCACTTGTGTAAAGTGTTGACTCAGATCAGCCTGGAAGTCTTACTCAATACGACCCTTTCTGTTTTTAAGTGATTTTCCGTTTTGCGCTAGTATACTGTAGGACAAAATCTTGATGACGTAGTAAAGTGCCGTCTCGGATTAGCCTGCACAGGTGGATCTGTGACAACACTATACGTAAAAGTCTGAATGCCCCTTTTTGCATGTAATCAGTAATTATGAATCTATCTCCCCTTGTTATCTTAAAACACATGACTGATCTGAAAAGGGCCACAGCAACAATTCTTATTGGGTCCATAAAGGATTGCCCCCATCATGTTCTACGCAGACATATTGATACCACCGGACCGGGTACCACGGAGGTCATTTGTTCGATCTCAAGCTAAGCCTCATTCCGAGGCTTGACTATAGTAAATGTGACAGGATTCATTTCTCTACCATTGTTTTGACAATAATTATGTGGGAAAGTCACACTTTTTAAGTCATCTGCAACAGCTTTCAATTTGGACTTGTTATTTGGTAAAGATTTATGAATTTTAGAAAACCTTGGTTACTAACATTTTCTTCTTTTCCCTCGATGTTTTCTACCCTTCAAAAGAAAATTCCATTCTTAGTGTAACACTTATTTGCAGTATACAGATACATTCCATAGATAAGTATCTGCCATCGAGTTGTAGTTCAATTCTCTGTCCATTTCAGAAAGCTCAACAGTTGCATCACATACAGAAAGAATGTGTCATATGTAGAAAGAAAGTAACAGAACATAGTATAAGATAAACACATTTTATGACACCTTTTAATGAACTATTTCCATGATTCTAAATTTACAAATGAGAAATGACAAACTGTAAGTTACATACACAACTGTGAATTTGTTTTCATCTTACAGATGCATCTTTACTCATTTTCATCCAGTGTTGTAACCCAATTTTATCTCTATTTTATGAAATTGTAATAATTTATGTACCTTCGTGCCAAATGTTGGCCCCTGACACTTGCAAGGTTACACAGATTAACTCTTGACCACACGAGAAAATTTTAGACTGGTCCAAATCGAAAGCATTTGCAGACCACAGAATTGAGGAGACTGAAAAATTGAAATTTGTTCTGGGAAGAGTAGAAAACACTGTGGGAAAAGGAGAAAATGCTGGTTACCAGCATTTTCTCCTTTTCCCATAGTGTTTTCAAAAGGTTTCTTTCTCAGGGGCGTAAAAAGTAGGGATTGTGTGGTAAGGGGTTAAGACGGATAGAAAATGCATTTCATTTTATTGTGGCAAGCCATAGACATAACAACTACAGTTTCCAGTTTAAATCAAAGACAAATCCCTGGCATCTCTTTTATCACATGCATCTTCTATCAATATTTTACCTAGGTTTACATGGTTATCTTGATTCTGCATGTTGTAAAGTTGTAACAGTGTTACTCTATGGCTGTAAGGGCCCATCTTTATTTCAGAGAAACAACAATAATAAACATGTCCCTCCAACCTGCCTAGAGATAATTTGGGAACAAAAAAAATTCTGACTGTTTGAACATTTTATGCTCCATCAAAATGGGGTTAAACCTGACTTAACCCTTTACTCCATATATACTCATTGCTTGTAGGAGCCTTTGGAAAACATTGTGGCAAAAGGTGAAAGTGCTTGTGACGAGCAATTTCATCTTTTGTCACATTGTTTTCTATGTTTTCAAAAGGTCTCGTAGACACATAAGAAACGGCTTCATCCTTGCTGTTATTTAGGGTCAATTAGAGATACCATAGAAATGCCTTATGCGGTAAAGGTTTAAAGCATCTCCAAAAGTATTGACTTTGGTCAGCCTATGCAGGCTGATTTTTATCAAGACTTTATGCTAGTGCTCAATTTTCAGTATGTCAAAGGATTAGTCTACCTCATGATTGAGTCAGTTATAAGACAAAAGTGACTCTATGATGATCTGCCTGTTATAAAGTGAAACACAGTTACCTTAACTACTTACCACAAGGCAATAATGTAAACTTGTTCAAATTGAAAACATTCACAGAGGACATCTTAAATGTGGCACAACTATTGATGAAATTGGCCCGTAATAAGGTAGAAAACTTTTTGGAAAAGGTGAAGATGCTGGTTACCAGGATTTTCTCCTTTTCCCAAAAAGTTTTCATTTGGCTTTTCTTCCAGGTCATTAAAACTTGGGATTGTTTGGTAAAGGGTTAAACATCTAATGCACATATTTCCTTTTCTTATGCAAGAATAAAAACCTTGACATAAAGAATCAATTTGCTTTCACACCAAACAGTCACTTATACTTTTTTGAAAATAGGGTAATTATTATTTACCTAAGAAAAAAAAACTGTTTCAACATAGCTTTAAATTTCATTTTGATATGGCTTCCATAGAAATACAATGTACTCAAAAAAGAAGCAAAATAAACCAGTCAACACTTGAAATACTGGTCACCAACTGATAATCAAGTGTACCAAGCTGCCTTTAAATTGTGTCTCAGTATTTTCGGAAATTGCCCCTTCCTCGGTTGCCCCTACTGCGTCCCCTATTTCCTCCTCTCTGGCCCCCTGTAAAGGTTCCTGCCTTCTCACTGTATTTACCACTGGGTGGTGCATATAATTGTCTAGCTTCTCTGGCTGTCTTTTTAGGGTTTGAAGCCCCATTTGTTGTGTCATCATATGTAATAGTATTGAATCTCTTCTGTCTGAAATGCAAAATCAACATTTTTCTCATTACCATAACTGATCTAAATAGCACACAATTTTTACTACATGTATACTGACAAAGACTGCCTATGAAAACCTTAAAGAAAAGGAGCAATTGCTTACTATAAACAAAGGCTCATTTTCCAATGGTATTTCTAATTTCAGCAAAGATTTATTTATTTTTTGCACTTTCAAATCCTTCTCTATTTAAGTTGTTTGTATATCATATCAGTCTGAAGTGTAGCCAGTATGACAGGTTAAACTTTCAATACATAATCTAAATTTTCTTGATAAACATCCAACAGCAATCAACATTTCCTTAAACAATTATTTAACCATAGATCCATAGATACTCATTTCTACGCATTGCTTGAAGGAGCCTTTGGAAAACATTGTGGCAAAAGGTGAAAATGCTCGTCATGAGTAATTTCACCTTTTGCCACAATGTTTTCTATGCTATCAAAAGGTGTCATATACACATAAGAAACAACTTCATCCTTGCTGTTATTTTAGGGTCAATTAGAGATACCATAAAAATGCCTTATGGGGTAAAGGGTTAACTGTTTGCCAAAAGAATCCCCAAACCAGCATTTTCTCCTTTTCCCACAATGTTTTCAAAAGCCTCCTTTACAGGGTATTTAAAACTGGGGACTGCGTGATAAATGGTTAAAGAGCATTATTTCTAAGTCTGTATTCACTAAACACTCCTTTAATTATGACAGAAAAAGAGCGCTTTTACTCAATATATTATATATTTCACTCTAGTCATTCACATGCTTAACATCAGTATGTTTGAATGTTGTTTTACGCTGTTTCAACCGTATTTCAGTCATATCTCGGCAACAGTTCACATATTAATGTTTCCTGGGTTTCACCAGTACTAGGCTAGGCTCTGAAGTGTCTTGCCCAAGGACAGTCCTGTGAAAAAAAACTAGTGGAGCCAGCCAGGCTCGAACCTGGGACCGCCAGGTCTTGAGTCCGACACTTTACAAGTGAGCCATACAGGACCCACTTAACATCAGATCATGTGAAACATTCACTTTGTATTCAATTTGGAAATGTCTAAATATGCACTCAGACAGCATCAAACTACAAACGAAAAAAGAAACTTAAGTCCCAAACAGACTAATGTAGAGGGCCTTTTTTTCATACCAAGATGAACACTGAAAACACAAGCAGTTTTTCTTCTTCTACCTTACCTTTTCAACGGTGATTGACACAAATAAAAAGATGAGGGCGGTGGCAAAAAAAAAATATTTCTTATCAGATAAGTCTTGTACAGTTTTGATATTGCAAGAACATAATGAAAAACAAAGGATTCCTTACTTCAGTTGGGCAGTGGCTCCACTTGCCTGGGGTGGTGCAACTTTTGCCTGGAAAAAACAAATCACCCATGAACACAATTTCTTGAAACAGAAACATTGTTGCCAAAGGTAAAACTGCTTTAGGAGTGTCCATGTATGAACCCCTGGTCATTGTTGATTTTCCCCAATTGACAAGCAGTAATTTCAGTGTCATCTGTTGCAGCTTTCTTTTCTTTCTCTTTTTACAAAGGGGAAATCTCACCAAAAAAACAAAATTTTAGACTGAACTAAATCGAAAGCATTTCCAGATAACAGGTCAAATGTTGCTTAACTGATAAATCCTGTCCTTAATAGAATAAAAAATGTTGAGGAAAATGGAGAAAATATCTATGAACAGCATTTTCTCCTTTTCCTTATGATTTTCAAAAATTGGTTCTTTAAAGTTCTGAATTGTGAGGTAAAGGATCAAATAAACATTCTACTTCCTTAATGATTGTGAATGTACAAGATGAGAACATGCTGCTAACATAAATTCTTTTACAGAATGATTCATCAACTACCAAAATCAGTAAGCTAGGTGGCTTAGATCAGGGTCAGACAGCACGTAATATGAAGTCTGATCTTAGATCTATGCAGACTGCCAAGTCAAATTTACTGAACCATCAAAAAACAGTATATTACCATGAAGTTTTTTAAAAAAAAAAAACTAACTTTAAACCATGATGGCATATGGATTAATGGTTGCATTTTTTAAATGTGTAAGTGAAATGTGTACAAATGCTTACTGCAGGTTTCCATGACAATGAAATGATACACTTGTAAGCTGGTGGATTGTGGAAGAGATCTTTTATAAGTCCGTTGATATTAGAGGTCACTTTGAGGGCAACTATTTTCAGTTTATTCTGTAAAATAGTGATAAATGCCAGTAATTACTGCACGCTTAAATCTGTAGTGCAGAGACAAAAAGAATAGCCACAAATAACTCTTTACCAAATCATCCCGACTTTTAACGACCCTGAAAAAGAAAGCTTTTGAAAACATTGTAGGAAAAGGAGAAAATGCTGGTAACCAGCATTTTCTCCTTTTCCCACAAGGTTTTCTGCCCTTCCCAAATCAAATTTCAATTTTTGATTTACATTTAGTATGTCGTCTGCAAATGCTTTCAATTTGGATTAGTCTGAAACTTTGTCGTTTGGTAAAGAGTTAACAAACATGATAAATTTGTAAAACCTGCTGACAGAAATTCTCATCTTACAACCCATGCCTTCAGAAGTAAAATAAGAGCCCCCGGAGGGCCTGAATCTATCTACTGACAGTGACACACCTTTGAGCCCTTGATGTAAAAAAGACAGTAAAATATGAGCCATCAATCCCTTGATAAAACAAATAATATCTGTTTTAAGTTTCAAAAGAAATGGAACAAAAATGTGGATTTCATCATGTAAAGAAGAAATATAAATCTTCAAGTTTACATTGCTGCTTTTCCTTTTCTAATAGTCAGATTTTTCTATTATTATTTTGCAAACACAAGAGGGTATCTGCAAGTTTCATGAAAATCCAACAACAAATAGACTTTATTGTGTAAATACAAGAAAGACAGACTGACAAATGACTCACACAACACCATGACATGAGCACTGCTGGTCTTGGCCAGTGGAGCTTAAAATCAGCATGTTTTCCTACTACATCAAAATTTTGTACATGAAATGTGCATTTTTAATCAGTAAACAAAGTAATAGTAGCCCTTTTAACTCATGACCAAATGACAAAATTTTAGACTTGCCCAAATCGGAAGCATTTACAGACGACAAAATAAAAGTGACTAAAATTGAAATTAGTTTTGTGAAGGGTAGAAAACATTGTGGGAAAAGGAGAAAATAATGGTTACCAGCATTTTCTCCTTTTCCCACAATGTTTTCTAAAGGCTTCTTTCTCAGGGGAGTCAAAAGTAGGGATTGTGTGGTAATGGGTTAAGGAATTTTCAATGACACAATCAATCAGAGTATCTTCTGCACAGTCTGATCTTGACCTACAATGTATCAGATATTTCCCTTAGGATTTAAAAAAAAAATCTTTCAAATCAAACACGACTCTTTTCACCAAGTACATACAAAAAATTTATCACTACAATCCCATATCTTAAAGTCCCTGAGAAATGAGGATTTTGAAGACATTGCAAGAGAACAAACAATATTTTTGCCTTTTCCTTCGATATATCCTACATCTTTACAGACAAGAACCATTATACACAATTCTGTTATGAAAAATATCAAATTTCAAGTTTTGGCAGAGTGTGTCCCAAGAATTGATAGATTTTCTCACCCAAAATAGTCTAAGTTTAAGAACTAAAACCTCCTGTCATGCTTTGAAACATACATCTCAAAACTAATCTGTCATTCCTTATTATTTATTATGGAGTAAATTTTTTAAAAATATGTAACAGCTGTGATGAGAAAAAAAAAGGACCTACTGAAAGAGACAATCTAGCAGAATGACCAGCTGCATGACAAACAAGCCTAATAAAACTGGTGGTTCAAACTTCTTTGTATGTAGTTTGCATGACTTTCCAATGTAAAAACTACAGTAATCAACTTCTAATGAACCAAAAAGTACAACCTACCTCCTCTGTTTTGAGAGCATCACCTGTCACTCCAACTAAATCTTGTCTCAACTGTTTAATGTAAATTTGTACTCCTCTCGCAAAATACTGTAACCTGTGAGATGAAAAGCAAATGTCAACTTTTATCAAAATAATAAGCTTTAAACTCCAAATCTAAATGAATGATCCATGACTAGCAAAAATGATCAATTGGGATTCATATATTCAGGAATCAACAATGAATATATGTACAATACAAATGACAAGTAGGTTCGGTCTTTTCTTTCTATACAGTAAATTCATAGGCAATATCCATCAATATCAGATTATCAATATCTACAATCTTTCAAAAAAATGACAAGATCCTGTAATGTAAAATATTTAGATGTCTATTGAATCAATGTGTGGTATACACGAAACATATATGTCCGTTAAAAAAAAAATAAAAATAACCAATGTTTAGAAAGAATCCATGTCTAACAAAATCCTAAGTCCAACAAAAAGTGAAGCAGACCATTGCCAGCAATCAGATATAAGCCAAGCTCTGTGAAAAAGGGGCTTAATGAATCTGAAAGAAATTTTGACCTAGGTTAGCCTGTGCAATCTAGGCATTTTTATGTTTTGTGCGCGTCTATTGAAGAACAAAATCTAATGAACTTGTAAAGTTCTGTCTCAGATTAGCCTGAGCAGACTGCAAAGGCTGACCTGAGACAACACTATGCAGATGTCAAAATGCCCTTTTTCATGTGTTGCAATCCTTTTGATAGTTGACAGCTAGCCCAGGTTTAGATTTAGTTTTTATCAAATTATCAAACTACAAAATTCCATCCCTGTCTGAACTGAAAGCATATGCACAAATGTTAATTGTGACTAAAATGAGGGCATTTCTTTAAAAAGGATAGAAAACGATGTTTACAGCATTTTTTGCCTTTTCATACAATGATTCTGAAAGCATATGCACAAATGTTAATTGTGACTAAAATGAGGGCATTTCTTTAACTCTTTACCAAACGACAAAATATTGAACTAGTCCAAATTAAAACCATTTGCAGGCGACAAAATAAATGTGAATTAGAAATTGAAATTTGCTCTGGAAAGGGTAGAAAACATTGTGGGAAAAGGAGAAAATGCTGGTTACCAGCATTTTCTCCTTTTCCCACAATGTTTTCAAAGGCTTTTTTTCCGAGGGTTGTTAAAAGTCGGGATTGTGTGGTAAAGAGTTAAAAAGGATAGAAAACGATGTTTACAGCATTTTTTGCCTTTTCATACAATGATTTTGAAAGCATCCAAGGTTAAAAATCTCGATTTGTCTGGTAGTTATCAGTCATGACAGAGTAGGCCAAAGTGTTTACCTCACAACAGATGATATTAAGCTATGACAATACATTTAACAATTCTTGAAAAACAACCGAACTAACAGGACTCTATGTCAAGTCAAGGTACCTAATTTTAAAATCTTTCATCTTTTCAGCATTTTCTTCAGCTGTAAGAAATTCAGGATGCTTCCTTCCCAACTGATGAAATACAAACATTAAACATTCCACATAGGAAAACTGTAGTTTTGGTTCTTCTTTGGACTGAGTCTGTGTCTCTACTTCTGCTGGAGGGAGAGGCATATACTCCTGGAACAGCAAATGTTCAGTATGAGGTGTACTTGATCATACTATACTATTACAGAAATCCATACTCTGATCACAATAAACAAACGATACATCAAAATGGCAAATAAACAACTAATTATGGATCTGTTGTCAGGCATACATTATTTATTGTTTATTTTAATAATCATCTAGCTTTAACCACATTAGAAATGAAAGCAAGAAAGAATTAAAAAGATATTACAAAGTTATGCTTTAAGAAATTGTCCAAAAGAAAACCGTTAAAAAGATTTGCCCAATATATAATCCTGTCCCACACTTTAAAGTGGCTATATAATGCATGTCAAGAGTACATCTCCCTGGTACACTATACTGTAATGTCATTATATAATCATGGATCCAAACTTCCATTTTAACCAACAAATGACTTGACCTTGGGGTAGAATGGTCTTAGGACATGCAGAAAACTTAAAACGAGCAGAAAGTTAAACCACTAAACCCACTCTTTCAAAGCAGTCTGAGGTACATGTATGTAAAAAATTCAGCCGTACCAACAGTCTTTTAAACACATTTTCCAATGGCATTTTCACTTCATCTGCAGTAAATCCATTGTGTTCACAAATTTCTGCTAACAGTTTTAACACATCCAACTTTGCATCTGTTCCTTCTTCCATACTAGCAATGTCATTCAGTATGGGTAACACTTGATTACAAATATAGTTCACAAATGCTTTAGAGTGTACATTTTTCTGAAATGACAAAGTACAAACATATCCTGCCGAGTTCACTTTTATCACTACCATAAAATCCCTAGTTTTTACAAGCCAGAGGAAAAACCCTTCTAAAGACATCGTTGGAAAAGGAGAAAATGCTGGTAACCAGCGCTTTCTCCTTTTCCCCACAATGTTTTCTACTCTTCTAAGATAAAGTTTCACTATTTTACTCGCATCTTTTTCGTTGCCTCCAAATGCTTTCAACTTGGACAAGTCTAAAATTTTGTCATTTGGCAAAGAGTTAAGTCATGTTTGCCACCAAACAAATTAACTCTTTACCAAACAACAAAGTTTAGACTTGTCAAAATTTGCATTTGCAGGCAAACAATTGAAATGGAGCTCAAATGCTGAAAACTGCTTATAAAAACATAAAGGTGGAAAACACTGTTGGAAAAGGAGAAAATGTGGTTTTCAAGTACTTGCTTTTTTTCTCACATTTTCTTAAGAGCTTTCTTTCTTACAGTTGTTGAAAGTCTGGACAGTCACGTAAAGGGTTAAATCAGTTCTTTTCTTAAATTTATGTTTCTTTTTCCAGTAAAAAGATGATTTTATCAGTTTAGATACAAGCAATGAACAGCGTATACTGTTATTACTGTATATGGAAAATATTTGAAGTGATCTGGATGGACAAATCTAGGAAAAGATTGCATGTTTCATTTTATTTGATCTCGATCTAAATGGCACAAGAACAGAACCTGAAATATTCCTTAATACACCAAGGGCTTTATGTTTGTACAAGCATAATAGCTTATGGTTGATTGTCTGAAACTTTTCTACTGCAATAACTAGGCCTTACACATGTACCATGATGGCCAAGCTCTACTTGGACCACCTCAAAACTAGGACAAATCATGTACAAGAAAAATTCTTACTGGACAAAAAAAATCCTCTGGCAACAGGTTTAACCCATTACCACACAATCCCTACTTTTGACGCCCCTGAGAAAGAAGCCTTTTGAAAACACTGTGGGAAAAGGAGAAAATGCTGGTAACCAGCATTTTCTCCTTTTCCCACAGTGTTTTCTACCCTTCCAAGAACATATTTCAATTTTTCAGTCACCTTTATTTTGTTGTCTGCAAATGCTTTCAATTTGAACCAATCTAAAATTTTGTCGTGTGGTAAGAGTTAAGACCCTCTGGGATGTATTATACATGTACCAAGCAAGTCTTCCAATATCTATTGATCCATAAAGTCCCATTTCTATAGTAATTGATTGAATCATGGGGTAGACCTATCCTTGTACATGCAGACAATTTACCCATAGCAAAAAGTATCAACCCATGTCAACCGGTGCGCAATGCACAGGCTGATATGGGTTGATACTTTTTGAAGATGCATTTAACCCTCTTTTAACTCTTTACCAAACAACAAAATTATAGACTGATCCAAATCGAAAGCATTTGCAGACGACAAAATCAAAGTTTGGTTTGGGAAGGGTAGAAAACACTGTGGGGAAAGGAGAAAATGCTGGTCACCAAAGGGTTGAGAAAGCATGGCTCAAGAAGTTTGCTACAAGACTTTCCAACATGACTATCAGAAAGCTTTCAACCACAGAGTGTGAAAAAATACATTTTACAATAAAGGGTTAAGATGCTTTTCACAACTGTAGATGTGCTTTCAGGATGTGCAGTCAAATCTTGGCACCATTTAACCCCATTACCATACAATCCCAACTTTTAACGACCCTGAAAACAAAGCCTTTTGAAAACACTGTTAGAAAAAGAGAAAATGCTGTTTACCAGCATTTTCTCTTTTCCCCCCAGTGTTTTCTACTTTTCAAAAAACAATCTTTGAAATTTGAACCGCATTTATTTCATTTGCTATTGCTTTCAATGTTGACAAGTCTTAAATCTTGTTCTTATTAAACAGTTAACTTGTGCCACATATGCTATGAGCATACCTTCCCATAATTTTCTGAACTGTCTGATGGAAATGTACGAAAACACAGAAGGAAATGAGAAATGTTGCTTACTCTTATTTTCTCCTTTTCCCACAATTTTTACATAGCCTCCTTTTTCAGGGTCTTTCAAAATATTAGATTTGACTAAAATACAGGAATCATCAATCACTGTTACAAATAAAGTCAGTCAGTTTCATTGCGTAATTATGTAAATAATGAAATTCATGGTATAATTATATTTATACAGGTATGCTATCTTCTGTTATGGGACAATGCCTTATTTATGCAATTGAACAATAGACTGAGTAAAATCTACTCACAGAAAATAGTGGCACAGCATGCTTTACACATGACATTAATCTATCCACAACATCTGAATCAGCAGCCTGGAGAAAAAATAAAATAATTTGTAAAAAATTTATCTAACCTTTGAAATGAATTATTCAGTCTCAGGTCAATGAAACTTTTACATGTATTCAATGGTGCAACATAAAACAAAACTGTGAACAAGGTAAAAATGCAATTTATTGTCATTAACTTTCAATTTTTGTTGTTGGGAAAAAAAAAACCTTTACAACCTTTACCACACAATCCCAACATTTTACAACGCAAAACAAGAGGGCTATGATGGCCCTGAAATCGCTCACCTGAGTCTTCTGACCAAACATGAACCATTTTCAATCTAAATTCCAAGTGACCTAGTTTTTTATCAGACATTACCCATTATCAAATACTTTTGAGATATCAATAAGACAAACATTCTGACCAAACCAAAATGACATTTCATATAACCATTTTAATCCTAATAGTAAAAGTAAATACTGATTGATCCAACTGTCAAAGACTGTATTAGCTTTCAGCATGTGTTGTCCAAGTTTTATTTCTCCTACCCTATTTCTACTCCATTTCAATGAATCATTCAGCTGTTCCATCCTATAAAAATTGGTTAGACGAAAATCCTTCCATTTCCTTCAGTTTATTAAAATAAGAGCCATGCTCTGGCAAAGGGGAGCTTATTGTATTGCTATGATGTATCATTCCCAGCAACTTATCACATTGATAAAATCCATTGAACTCTTTACCACACAATCCCGACTTTTAACAACCCTGAGAAAGCAGCTTTTTCAAAACATAGTGGAAAAAGAAGAAAATGCTGGTAACCAGCATTTTCTCCTTTCCCCACAATGTTTTCTACCCTTCTCAAAACAAATTTCAAAATTTCTGTCACTTTTATTTTGTTGTCTGCAAATGCTTTAACCAATGTACAATTTTGTCGTTTGGTAAAGAGTTAATCTAGCAATATTCAAATCATGAGTTTTAGTGGCCCATGGAAATGCAAAGATTTTACAAAAAGCACAGTTTCTATCCATGTCAGCTTTTATTAAATGAGAACGCTGACATGGGGGCGGTACCTTTTATTGTTATTGTTGTTTGGGGGTTTAACGCCACTTTAACAGCTACATGTCTTTCCTGGCTTTCTCACACCAGTACAAACACAACTTTCTTTCCAAAGCCACCAACCACTTTTCTCACATGCTTCAGCAGAGGTGAGAGGCCAAAATACGCCAGAAAGAAAGTTTGCCTTAACCGGGTATCAAACTCACAACCACCAGGTCATGAGTCCGACACGCTCACCACTGAGCAATCCAGTCCGGCTGGTAACTTTTTATACATGCATTAACCCCTTTTTCACAAAACTTGGCTCATTTATTTATGTACCTCAAAAGGTTGGTCTAGTTCAGCCTGTTCTGTTACAATGTCCAAAAGTTGTTGCCGACCCTGTACTGTGTTCATGTATGTCAAACTTTTTAATATTTCCATGATGTTTATAAATTCTTCTTTGGTCACATCTTGTAAAACCTGAAAGATAAAAAAGGGTTTTTAATTTCCATTTAACCCTTTATCCCATTAGGCATTTCTATGGTATCTCTAAATTACCCTAAATAACAGCAAGGATGAAGCAGTTTCTTATTTGTATATGACTTCTTTTGATGGCATAGAAAACAATGTGACAAAAGGTGAAATTGCTCATCATGAGCAATTTCACCTTTAGCCACAATGTTTTCTAAAGCTCCTACAAGCAATGCGTAGAAATTAGTATCTATGGAGTAAAGGGTTAAGTTGTACAATCCAAAGTTGTTCAGTGATTGTTTTAGTCAGGCTCTTGCTTTTTATTTATCAGGTGATCCATCATATTTTAATTGCAAAGATAATCACGATTTATCCATTCTGAGAAAAATAGCCTTGGAAAACATTGCGGGAAAACATTGTAGGAAAATTCATTTTCTTGCTGTTTTGAGATGCCATCATTTGATTTACATTCAACTTGCTACTAGCAAATTCTTTTCATATGAACAAGTCTGAAATTTTGAATCTAGAAAGGCGTTAGCTCCATCCCACTGAAGAAAACTTTGCTTAACCTTAAATAGCTATTCCCATAGTTAGATGTTATCATTACAATTACCAGAAATACATGTATGCATCAAATAATTCCTTTAAAGGTGGCCCTTCAGATTTTGGGACAAAATTTTTACAAAAGTGCAAAAAAATCATCCTTATACTTCCAAAGCCTTTCAACATGCATTTATAAAACCCCAGTAGTCAAATACCATCCAACAACACGAGAAATTAGAGATTCACTACGGCCCAGGTTAACACCAAAGGGAGACACGTTCTATTTTTAGATTATCAATTCGCTCATTTATATACAGGAATACACAGACGAAGTTTAAAACATATCATCCAAAGAAGACATTATAGAAAAATATTATTACATGTTTGATATGTAAGGGAATTTAAGCGTTATTAGTCACGTGCCAGTCACTTGACATTCCCACAATGCTTTATTGATTTTTGGTGCGAAATCTAAAAATACCTTAAGAGGCTACGTAGCCTTTTAAGGGAACACCAAAAAAAAATTTTTTTTTTGTAATTTTATGAGTCTTAATTATTGATGATTTGTATTACTTTTTCATGTAAAATTTTAGTGATATATATATTTTTTAATTTGGTGAGATGTAAAAATTCTAAATACCCACCTTTAAAGATGGTTTATAATTTTCATTAAACTATTACATATGTAAATTTTCCTTTAACCCTTTACCACACAATTCCAACTTAATGACCCTGAGAAAGAAAGCTTTTGAAAACATTATGGGAAAAAGAGAAAATGCTGGTAAACAGCATTTTCTCCTTTTCCCATACTGTTTTCTATCCTTCCCAAATCACAACATGGAACATTACTGCAGGCATTCTATCACAGGATCACACTTGAAGAAGGCAGTTGTACCGCCAAAAGCTTGTGTTCATTTTATAATTAAAAGTTACATATCTCAAGACGAGGATATATCATGGCTTCCCAAATCAAATTTCATTTTTGGATTCATATTTATTTTGCCTGTGAATGTTTTCATTTTCCACGGGTCCAAAATGTTGTTGTAGGTAAAGAGTTAAATGCTGTTTGACAATTAGATTTTAAAAATCTAAGACAAAATGTTTCATTGCATTGATTTTTCATCACATTCATTGCATTGATTTTTCATCACAACCTACCATGATTGTGATGGGTTTGATTATGAAAGAATAGAGAACAACAAAGACAATCACACAACAGACTACAATACTGTTTTGAGAAAAAAATAGTTTGATTGGAGGGGTAGTCTTAAATGGGGCCTTGAGATTATCTAGGCAACCAAAGGGTCTTTTAACCCTTAGGCTGCTAAGCGGAACTAGCTGACCTTTGCAATGAACATGCAGTTTGATCTAGGATCTGCACTGTCCGATGAGAAGATACCTTTGACCCAAAAGTATGTCTAGAATAGCAAGATTTGGGCGTTACTATTGGACTGGAAGTTTCATGTTACTTATTCAGCAGGATAGGGGTTAACATAACAAATAAGACAATGTTATTTTAGTTAGTACCTTTTTACATTCTTCCACCACAAAATCCTGACAGTCTTTATTCAGTGTATCCTCAGGTAATTTCTTTAAGTAGGTTGTAAGGAAGCGTATAGCTTTCTCTCTCACTCCATCATCTTCAGCATGGACTTGAATGAAAATTCCCTCCAAAGTACCTTGTGAAGAAAAAGAAACATTATCAAAAATCCTCTACAGAAATTTAATTTTGAGCACTAAATTAGGTCTGCATAAAAACGTGCTTATGCTACTCAGAATGGGTAACACTAATGTTAATGTCAAATGCTACATTAGTATTTCTGTGTCAAAATTTTACATCTCTGAAACAAAGTATTGTTATATTGCTTTAGGCATAACCTTTTATCATACAATCCTGATTTTAATGAACTGACAGAAAAGGCTTTTGAAACCATTGTAATTTTGGAAAAGATGTCATGAATGAAAGTTAACCCATTACCAAACGACAAGATTTTAGACCTGTTTGAATTGAAAGCATTTGCTGATGACACTTTTAATGTGGCTCATATGAAATGATTTTTCTTTGAAAGGCAAGAAAACATTTTGGGAATAGGAGAAAATGCTGATTACCAGCATTTTCTCCCTTTCTCTCAATATTTTCCAAAGTCTTCTTTCTAAAGATCATTTTAACCCATTACCAAAGGACAATATTTTAGACTGGTCTAAATTGAAAGCATTTGCAGACAACAAAATAAAAGTGACTGAAAATTTGAAATTTGTTTTGTGAAGGGTAGAAAACATTGGAGAAAAAGGAGAAAATGCTGGTCACCAGCATTTTCTCCTTTTCTAACAATGTTTTCTAACTGCACATTTTCAGTCTAAAAATCAAACCCAATAATGAGGTACATGTAACCTACCTTTGGCATTAATACTAAACAGCTGTCCCAGGGAGGACTGGACCAGACTGTACTCTGTCGGATCATCACACTGTAACAGCTGTGTTAAAGCTTCTGCTATCTTCGGTACATGTTCAGAATTAACTTTACATAAATTTGGAAGATCTTTTATGGCCTGTTTCCTTATCTGAAAATATCATAAGTGTAATATAGAACTTCTATTAGTAACTTAAGCGTATTTTTTGTGTGTGTGTTTATCATTCACTAAGTAACTAGTTCTAGATATTCTGTAAACCCTTTACTACACAATCTCTACTTTTGATGCCCCTGAGAAAGAAGCCTTTAGAAAACATTGTGGGAAAAGGAGAAAATGCTTGTAATCGGCATTTTCTCCTTTTCCCACCATGTTTTCTATCCTTCACAAAACAAATTTCAAATTTTCAGTCACTTTTTGTCATATGCAAACGCTTTCAATTTGGACCAGTCTAAAATTTTCTTGCATGGTAAAGAATTAACTCTTCACCATACGACAGAATATTAGACTTGTCCAAACTGAAAGTACTTGCAGACAGCAAAATAAACATGAACAAAAAATGAACTTGACTTTAGAAGAGTGGAAAACATGGCGGGAAAAGGAGAAAATGCTTGTAGTGCATATTATGTGTCAGAAAACGTACTCACCCAGTCAGGCAAGTCAGTTGTTTTTGTACCTGCCCAATGTCAGGGACTCTCTATAATGCTAGCAAAGGGAATTGTACACCCTTTGAGAGTGTAAAGCAAGATCATATAAAAGCAGGCTGATCTTACAATACACTCTCACATTAGTACATCCATGATTGCCAACAGCAGACAGGTTAAATCAGGACAAAGCAGAATGGCGATGTGGTTCTTGAAAAAAAAAATTTAACTCTTTTGTTGAAAGTAGTAGTGTTAAATGACGAGTGCTTGATAGTCTGAAATTTAACATGATATTTTAACTCTTTACCACACAATCCCGACTTTAAAAAACCCTGAGAAAGAAGCCTTCAGAAAATATTGTGGAAAAAAGGAGAAAATACTGGTTACAAGCATTTGATCCTTTTCCCACAATGTTTTCTACCCTTCCAAAACCAATTTCAATTTTTCAGTCACATTTATTATTTATCAATCACATTTATCTGTCTGCTAATACTTTCAATTTGGACCAGTCTGTAATTTTGTCATTTGGTAATATGTTAAATACAAATAACAAGACTAATGAATATATCCAGAAAAATCTTACATTTATATCATCATCTTCACACAAGTCAAAGATGGCATTTATTGCTTGGTAGGCCTGCTTTGGAAAATGTTTGAAGAACCGGGATACAAACTGTGAAGCTAGACGTTTTTCCCCAGCACTGCCTTTCACAGCACTGAGAATCAGTAGAAATTCTTCTTCATGCTGAAATGATAGAAAATTGTTCCTCAATTATAATTTGGAGGCTTCAGCATAATTGATTTTCCAACTTAAAGTGGGCTTTGCTACTGCCCTTGTCAGTTACTCTTTAGGCAAACAAAAAAAAATGTATTTCTGCCGAATGAAACAAATTACAATACTGAAATCAACAATTTTTAGACAACAAATTCAACACACCTAAAAGAGAAAAAAAAAAAGTTTTTGTCTATGACAGTCCTTTCAGTTGCCTTTAAAGATATTCTGTTCAAGGAATTCCATGTCCTTCAAAAATTTGAAACCTGTTGACTTTTTTCTGACTTCCATTTAAGCCTGCATAAATCATCAGTCAAAACCTCATTTAAGCCTGCATAAATCATCAGTCAAAACCTCAAAACCATGTTAAAAATAGAAATTGGCTTCAGTGGGAAGTTTCTGAAGCCATCTTTAGCTTCAGATATGCTGAGCTATAATTGGTTCCTGTGGTCAATGCACTGGGAATTACTTTCACTCTGAAGGGTTGCTGCCACAACTTGAACTTATCATTATTTGGATGAAGGTTGTGTGGGAAAGCAACCATTAACTTGCGAAGAAGTTTGTGTGAAATCTTGACAAAAATGCACCCAAGGACAGCATGAATAGGTGCACTGTCTGACAGCCACTATGTAACTGAAAAAATGTTGAAAGTCCCATTATATAAAGCAAGCATACACACAGTACATGCACCCTACCTTCAGTCTGAAGGGTTGCTCTAATGTTTTTGTAATTAGGTTCCTGCATCCATCCATCCATCCATCCATTCATCCATCCACTATCTATTTATCCAATCTATCTATCATAACTGAAAATGACCTTACCTCCAGAAAAACAATCCATCAAGCACTCTCTCACTCCCATCTCCCAAATACCCTGATATATTTTCATACAATCTTCTATGTGTAATGACCAACTAATCTATCTATCCCTCATCCTCATGTCAGCTTTCTCAAATCAACAATATTTAATTTCATTAGTAATGGTAAATACTTAAATTATCACTAGGAACAAGTGAGTTGTTCATCAGCCTTGTGAACAAAGAGTTAAAAAGCAAAGGGCATGAATAAGGGTGTTGAAGAGGGTGACAGATGTTGCAGTAACAGAAGAGTTTGGCAACATAGATTTATAGAGTAAATCAATTGGATGTTTCTGTAACAAAGCAATTATATTGTGTTTTTGTTCTGTGAGGTTCTTTACACCTAATGTATGGCTTTATTTTGTTCAAACTTTTTACTTTTGAACTTTTCAACCATTATCCCTTGATAGATAGGTTCAAATCCTTTATTTTTTCACTTTGCTCCCTTTTCGCTTAATAGATAGGCCATCCACATGGTCAATACATACAGCATGGAATGAGGTTCATAACAAAAAAATATTCATAAAACAAAGTAGAAATTACAAATTAAGGTTTTAAAAATGAAGGTTTGAATAAAATACAGTGTTGGGTGTAAAGAACGTCATGATACATAAACACTATATAACTGCTTTGTTATCGAAACATCCAATTGATTTAATCAGTAAGTCTATGCTACCGAACTTGTCTGTTACCGAAACATCCGTAAATTATTGAGGAAATATGAACTAACAAGAAAATAGGCTAACCACAAAAGGACGAACAGAATCAATGCCCAAAATCAGAAATGATGTCAAAGAAAGTGTTGATGTTTCATACATCATTGAAACTACATGTATTGGTATCTTATATACAAGATTACCCTTATTCAAGCTTTCTAGTTATGATTTGTGAACAAAGGTGAAATGGTTTTGATTTGAAGAAATTTTAACAAAAATAATTGGAATTTAATCGTATGGATTTCTTTAGAAAGTACTGAACTGTCCTTGTAGTAAATGAATCTTCTCGTTGTCCAGAAAGATGAGGTACGGATACAGTCACACGTTTTCTCAATGTTCATATAGATGAAGAGACCAAATACACTAGGGCAAATCCAAAATGATTTTGAATATGCCCACTGAGCAAATGTTTGCTTGTATCGGATCCGTACTTATGATGGCCGAAAAATTGTCCATCAGGCTTGAAATGTCCTAGGCGGTCTTCACCGACCTTCGGCGCTGTCTTTGGCCCGAGTAAATAAATGTATTTAGTGACGGTTGCGACGTTGATAAAGAGTAACTTTAGAAATGGCTTGTCCTTCAGGGCGTGCAGGCTTCACATTTCTCCGATCAAAAGATTGCAGCACCCATTGCAGAGGCCATATCTTGCCTTTATCTAAACTTACTTCGCCCGCTTTTTCCTTTGCATCGGCCAGCACGCCAAATATTCTGTACAATTCCTCGACAGATACCATTATTTTCACAGGAAAAGCGTAACCGGCGCGCAGGAAATACAATCACTTTCCATTCCATTTCCGGTTAAGGCTAAAACAGCCCATATTTTTAAAAAAGGGAGGGTAAAAATGGGAATAGTAACTAATTTTTCATTTTTCATTTTTTTTTTTTTTTAACTAAGGATCTAATAGTTAAATATTAATGATGAATATAAAATTCTCCCAAAATCTTTCAGTGGTTGAAAGCCAGTTTTACTAGTATTTACAAATATTTGGCCAATCGATTTGAAACTTGAGGACATAATTTTTTTTTTTTTAAATGCTATGAGAAAGTTGTGACACCCCTCCCACCCCCACCCCCGGGGAAAGCCAATTTTGACTGCAAAGCTATAATTACTTGAATCCTGGTGGAGTTCCACAAGATGGAGCCCCATACAAAATAATACAGGTCTAGAATGAGTGGTTATAAACAAGAAGATTTTCTAAGTTTTCTCAATAAAAGACCTTGTAAAACATGAAACCCATGAGACAGGGCTAAATTTAGTAGCCCTAATCTTTATTATGGTTAGTAACAAGATTAATTAGAAAGTTTTCACCACAAAAGCCCATGTAAAACTTGTGACCCCTGGTGTGGGTACGAACTTGTTCCCAAGGCTATACTTTGGGCCCTCTTGGTAGAAACCCCTAGATAAACCTATGTACATGCAAATTTTGCTAGCCCTAGGCCTTATGGCTTGGTACAAGTAGATTTTTTAAAAATTCCCAAAATGAGCCCATGTAAAACTTGTGACACAAAGGTTGGGGCCAAATTTAATCCCAGGGTTATTATTTGGGCACTTTTGGTAGACAACCACTTGATAAAGCTAGATGTGAAATTGAGTAGCCAAAGGTCTCATGGTTTGGTACCAGAACATTTTTAAAATTTTCCCTGTATAAGCCCATATAAAACTTGTGATCCCTGGGCCCGGGCCAAATTTGACCCCTGGGCTATAATTTGGGCACTCTTGGTAGACAACCACTTGATAAGGATACATGTCAAATTTGGTAGCCCTAGGCCCTATGGATAGGTACCAGAAGGATTTTAAAGTTTTCCTTTAATAAGCCAATATAAAACTTGTGATCCCTGGCAGGGGCCAATTTCGACCCCAGGGCTATAATTTGAAGGAACTTAATAGAGGTCCACTAGATAAAGCTACATTCCAAATTTGGTAGCCCTAGGCCTTATGGTTTCAGAAAAAAAGATATTTTAAATTTTCAATATTTTTCAGTTTCGTTGCCATGGCAACCAGAGTTTTTGAAGGATTAAAATTCTTTCAAGGAATTCTGAAAAGGACCATGGCAGGATCATTGTTGTTACGTTTCTTCAAAATTGGATGGGTAGTTTCAGAGAAGATGTTTGAAATAAAAGATAACACATGGACGCACACAGACACGGATGGACGCACGCATGACAGAGACCAGGCCATGACATAAGCCTGCTGGTCTTTGGTCAGTGGAAACGACGATATAAGATTTGGCTTTTCATGGTCAGATTACAATGTTCATCTGGACCTTTTATCAAATAATCCCAAGTGTTAAGGACCCCATAAAAAGCCTTTTGAAACAATGTAGGAAAAGGAAAAAATGCTGGCAACCAGCATTCTCTCTTTCTCACAATATTTTCTATTCTTTCATAAAACAAATTCAAAATTTACCCTGCATTTTGATGTCATCTGTAAATGCTTTTGACTCAGGCAAGTCTACAATTTAGCTTTCTGGCCAGGACAAGGATTTTAAAAATATACAGCCATGTTTATAGTTTGCAAGAAGAAAACTATTGAGAAAAGACAGATAACAATAATTAATAAATATTTCATGTTATTTATTTTGAAATCAACAGATACATAGTTACTATATATCTTTATAATACAAATCTTAACATTCCGGCTAATGAATTATAATTGTGGATACTAGCAAACACTTATACTGAATATTAAAAATAGACCTGCCACCTATAGTTTTTTTCCCCCAGTACAATGACATTAGAGCTCACAAAATTACCTTGACAATTCACCAAACCATTCCCTGGCTTTACAACTCCAATGATGCGGGCATTTGAGAATTTTGTGGAGATACAGGAAAAATGCAGGAGAAAATGCAAGTGAGCAGTATATTCTGCCTTTCCTTCTATGTTCTCTATCCTCTCAAAAACAAATGCCCCCATTTGAGATACATCAAATTTGTCGAATACAAAATTTAATGTTTTGATTGTGGCACAGCTCAAGTTTTATTGTTTCGTAAAGAGTTAATGCATTGCCATACAGGATTTTATTTTTCTATATTAACTCTTTACCAAATGACAAAATTTTGGACTCATCCAAATTGAAAGCATTTGCAGACAACAAAATAAATGTGAATCAAAATATGAAATTTGATTTGGGAAGGGTAGAAAACATTGTGGGAAAAGGAGAAAATGCTGGTTACCAGCATTTTCTCCTTTTCCTGCAATGTTTTCAAAAGCTTTCTTTCTAGGGTCATTAAAAGTCGGGATTGTGTGGTAAAGAGTTAACCTATTACCACACAATCCCTACTTTTGATGACTCTGAGAAAGAAACCATTAGAAAACACTGTGGGAAAAGGAGAAAATGCTGGTAACCAGCATTTTCTCCTTTTCCAACATTGTTTTCTACCCATTGCAAAACATATGTCAAATTTTTAGTCACTTTAATCTTGTTGTCTGCAAATGCTTTCAATTTGGAAAAACCTAAAATTTTGTTGTTTGGTAATGAGTTAATTCACAAATGACAAAAAATTATAGACAGGAGAGGTCTTTTAACACTTTACTACACAATAAAATCTTTAGTAAGACTCGTTAAAATTGAGTATTTGCAGATAAGCTTTAAATGTCACTAAAATGATAAAAATGTCTTATTATAGGTAGAAAACATTGTGGGCAATGGAAAAACTTGTTACTGATATGTTCAAAAGCCCTCTTTCCAAAAGGTCATTAATACTCGTGGATGTGTGGTAAAGGATCCAGGGATAGAAAAATACCATTTTTAAGTCATTTAAGTATATAGGAAAAGTAACAAAAACAGGAGTGAATGTTCATTGCAAGGAATCACAGTTTTTTGCTTGAACAGCTTTTTTTAAAGCTACCTATGGAAGGATAAAAACCTGTTTGTCCAACACTGTGTGAAAGTAACTACCATTAATCATTTAACCCTTCACCAAAGTTCTGAGTCTTAACCCATTACCACACAATCCCTACTTTTGACGCCCCTGAGAAAGAAACCTTTGAAAAAATTGTGGGAAAAGGAGAAAATGCTGGTAACCAGCATTTTCTCCTTTTCCCACAATATTTTCTACCCTTCACAAAACAAATTTCAAATTTTCAGTCACTTTCATTTTGTCATCTGCAAATGCTTTCGATTTAGACTAGCCTAAAAAATTGTCGTTTGGTAATGAGTTAACTCTTTACCACACGACAAAATTTTAGACTGGTTCAAATTGAAAGCATTTGCAGATGACAACATAAAGGTGACTGAAAAATTGAAATTTGATCGGAGATGGGTAGAAAACACTGTGGGAAAAGGAGAAAATGCTGGTTACCAGCATTTTCTCCTTTTCCTACAGTGTTTTCAAATGGCTTCTTTCTCAGGGGCGTCAAAAGTAGGGATTGTGTGGTAATGGGTTAAAGACCTTCTGGAGCAATGCAATCTTCTCTTTCAAAGACAATTTCTATCATATAACCTACATTAAATGCCCTCTGCAAATGCTCTGGATTTGAACAAGTCAAATATCTAGCAATGCCATAAACACTTTACTCTTTACCAAACAACAAAATTTTGGACTAGTCGAAATTGATAGCATGAAATTTTGCAGATGACAAAATAAATGTGAATCACAAGAGGGCCATGATGGCCCTGTATCGCTCCACTGGCTTTTTATCCCTTTACCACACAAATTGAAGTGTTCATGACCATGAAAAAGAGGGCCTCCAAAAACAATGAACGCTGTCAGGCAGTACAAGCAGGTTAATTCATTAGCATGAAAGGTCAAATCCTTGGAAAAAAAAGCTGAATGATAGAAAACTTACTCTGAATTCATTATTCACCTCATGTGAGCATAACTATTAGCATCAAAAAAATGAATAACACTTGAAAACAGAATATTTTCTATCAAAAAACTTAATGTCTAGCACCAATCATGTATCAATGCAGTTTGATAATCAAGGGAGGTAAATAGTACCAAACTTTATCTTTCATAAAAAGAGTTATTTCCCTTGATTAATGTATAAATTAAAGTCACTATATCTTGAGGCCCATGTTAAACTTGTGATCCCTGGATGGAGCCAATTTTGACCCCACACCTACAATATGAAACTAGAATGTGTGGTTATAAACACGAAGATTTTTGAATCTTGCCCAATAAAAAGCCCTGTACAACAAGTTTGCTCAATAAAAGGCCCTGTAAAATATGTGACCCATGAGACAGGTTTATAAAGCCAATGTAAATTTTGTGACCCCTGGGATGAGGTCAAACTTGACCCCCAAAGTTAAAATTTTGGCCCTCTTGGTAGAAGCCCATTAGATAAAGCTACATGCAAAATTTGGTAGCCCTAGGCCTTATGGCTATGTACAAGTAGATTATTAAAGTTTCCCTATATAAGCCAATGCAAAACTTGTGATCCCCTGTGACGGGGCTAAATTTGACCCCAGGGCTATACTTTTGGGCACCCTTGGTAGAGACCCCCTAGATAAAGCTACATGCAAAATTTGATAGCCCTAGTCCTTATAGCTAGGTGCGACAAGATTTTGAAAGTTTTCACTATATAAGCCCATGTAAAATTTGTTACCCCCCAGGGCGGGGCCAAATTTGACCCCTGGGCTATAAGTTGGAAATCCTTGGTAGAGGTCTACTAGATAAAGCTACATATCAAATTAGGTAGCCCTAGGCCCTATGGCTAGGTGGAAGAAGAATTTTGAAGTTCTCCCTATATAAGTCCATGTAAAACTTGTTACCCCCGGGGTGGGGCCAATTTTGACCCCAGGGCTATAATTTAGACACTCTTGGTAGAGGTCCACTAGATAAAACAACATCCCAAATTTGGTAGTCCTAGGTCCTATGCCTAGGTAGAAGAGGAGTCTTAAAGTTCTCCCTAAATAAGCCCATGTAAAACTTGTGACCCCCGGGGCGGGGCCAATTTTGACCCCAGGGCTATAATTTGAAGAAACTTGGTAGAGGTCCACTAGTTAAAGCTACATGCCAAATTTGGTAGCTCTAGGCCTTACCGTTTCAGACAAGAAGATTTTCAAAGATTTTCAAAATTTTTCAGTTTTGTTGCCATGGCAACCAGAGTTTTTGAAGGAATTAAATTCTTTCAAGAAATTCTGAAGAGGACCATGGCAGGATCATTTCTGTGAAGTTTCATCAAAATTGGATGGGTAGTTTCAGAGAAGAAGATCGTCGGACGGACGCACGCACGCACGGACGGACGCACGACGGACAACGGGCCATGACATAAGCCCACTGGCCTTCAGCCAGTGGAGCTAAAAAAATGAAACTTGTTTTTGAAAGGGTAGAAAATAATGTGGGAAAAGGAAAAAAATGCTGGTTACCAGCATTTTCTCCTTTTCCCACAATGTTTTCAAAGGCTTTCTTTCTCAAGGTCATTAAGTCAGGATTGTATGGTAAAGAGTTAAGGTGTGAAGAAGAATAACCCTTCTGTATAAGATGCATTTTGATGTATTTTGTTATGAATTTTTAACATCAGACTAATAGATTGAAACAAACACACAAATAACTGAAAAAAAGTTAATGCCGAAAATAAGTCTACATTTTTTCTTGACCTTTTAGCACATTATGCCAACTTTTAATGACCCTGAGGAGAGGCCTTTTGAAATATGATAACTAGAAATTTCTACTTTTCCCATTATGTTTTTAACCTTCCCCAAAATAAATTACAGTTTTTGGGTCACTTTTATTTTTGTTGTCTGCAATGTTTGCAATTTGGACTAGTCCAAGATTATGATGTAAAGTGAAGTGTTAACACTTCCCAAAATTTTGAGTGAGACATCTTATCTCCCCCTCCTGACATTTCAGGTGCGGATCCAGGATTTCTTCGAGGGGGTTGGGTTTCAACTCGGTCAATCTCAGATATGCAGACACGGACACAAAGCACAAATCAGTCGCCAATGAGTTTGAAGTCCATCAAAAAAAAAATCTGGAAATTTAGGGGGATGGGGGTGGGGGGGGGGAGAGGGTCCCCCCCCAGATCCGCCAATGCATTTCCTTTTCCTTCAGCATCTCCCCCTCCTGCCATTTCCTTTTCCTTCAACACCTTCCTGTTTATGTCACAAATGCTAACATTAGTGAATCTACAATTAGCCCCTGTGATGACGGGTAACCACTTTACAGTTTACATTAGACTTGTTTGACATATAATTAGATCTTCAACATACAAAAGCAGCACATAAGTACACACCATAGCCCATAGAATACACACATAAGTTATACCTGATGAAACATACAGATATTTGATAGTCTAAAATATGAGCCACAAAATAAGGCAAGTGCATGTATTTGAAACTGATCTTTATCTTTTATCCCTTAACCCTTTCCCAAATGACAAATTTTAGACTCTTCCAAACCAAAAAGAGTTACCAGCCGATAATTTTAAATTTGATGCAAATGGCGGATAATTATCCAGAAGGGTTGTAAAAACCAGGGATTGTTTTGTAAAGGGTTAACCCATTACCACACAATCCCTACTTTTGACGCCCCTGAGAAAGAAGCCTTTTGAAAACACTGTAGGAAAAGGAGAAAATGCTGGTAGCCAGCATTTTCTCCTTTTCCCACAGTGTTTTCTACCCTTCCCAGAACAAATTTCAATTTTTCAGTCACTTTTATTTTGTTGTTAGCAAATGCTTTCAATTTGGACCAGTCTAAAATTTTCTCGTGTGGTAAAGAGTTAAAGAACAGCTACAAAACTGCAATACATGTATCGCTTGTACCAACTGAGAATGTCCATTTCATTCTCTTACTATGACAAGGATTAAGGACATGGCTGGAACAGACTGGAAGAAGAAAAGATTAGAAAACTTGTATTCATATCCCTGTTAGCCCAGTATACAAAATACACCTGAATTGAACAAGATTATAATGTTCGCAAAGAACCAAATAAAAAAAAAAACAAAATAAAGACAGATTTAACAAAGAAAAAGACAATCAACAATTCACAAACTATGAATAATGACTGTAATTATACATATTGTTTAAGTTAAATGATTTGGTTAAATGGTTAAAGATGCTTAGCAAAAACTTGTCCACAAAACTGAAAAAAATTTCAAACCTGCAACATCAGAACAACAAATCTTTTAACTAAAGGTGTACATCATCCATGGGCATGAGAATGTTACACCTTGCATTCAATTGCTTTCGTAGGTCTTTACATGTCGATTTGAAAATACTTCAACTAAAAAAAAATTTAAACTATTCATACATATTAGCAAAGCACAATCCCGAGTTTTATTTATCCTGAGAAAGAAGGCTTTTGAAAACATTGTGGGAAAAGAAGCAAATACATAAAACCAGTATTTACTCCTTTTTTCTCAACAAAATTTTTATCCATTTCAAGGAAAATACTATCATTTGAAAAACATGAACTGTTGTCTGCAATATCCTTCAAAATGAATGTGTCAAAAATTTTGCCAAATGGTAAAGGACTAAACTGAAATTCACTTAACCCTTTACTAAAGATTACATGGAGGAAAAGGGCTTTGAAAACATCACAAAAGATGGGAAATAGCTTGTAACCAGTATTTTCTTACAAACCCCAGCATCTATGCCACTTGTATGTCTTCTGCAAACCCTTTCTCTACAGAGAAGTCTAAATCTTTTTCATCTGGTAAAGACTTGAGCATAGTTTTTTGTATTTGATTGTACCATATGAATGAGCCATGCTATGTGAAAAGGGGGCTTAATGCATCTATGAAAAGTATCGACCCAGGTCAGTCCGTGCAGGCAATTTGCTGTGAGTCCAAGTACTATATTTCCTCATGATTAACTCTTTACTCCATAGATACTCATTTCTACGCACTGCTTGTAGGAGCCTTTTGAAAGCATTGTGGCAAAAGGTGAATTTGCTCGTGACAAGCAATTTCACCTTTTGTCACAATGTTTTCTATGCTATCAAAAGGTGCCATATACACATAAGAAATAGCATCATCCTTGCTGTTATTTAGGGTCAATTTGCGATACCTTAGAAATGCCTTATGGGGTAAAGGAATAAGTGGGTTGTTAAAAAAGTGAGTATTATAGATCCATAAATATTTGATGGCTTGCTTGGTACCATGGATCAAGGAGTTACATAAGTGGGTTGTTAAAACAGTGAATTTTATAGATCCATAAATACTTGATGGTTTGCTTGGTACCATGGATCAAGGAGGTGCATTAAGCCACCTTTTGCGACAGCATGGCTCATATAAATGTTACTGGCTGTAGGCTATCAAATTATGTTTTTACTTTTTTATAATTACTTATTTCATATTCAAGAACAACAATCCAAATTTACATGAAAGACAAATTCATTAATTGAATGTGGCAATCCTTCAGTGATGCCCATTCAACAATGATAAAATATATTGCAACTTTTTTGAAAATCTTTGGTAGGATCAGGTTGTGTTTGTATTGGAAAAGAGTCTAATAGCTACCTATTATAAAACTATAGAGCTATAGAACTATAAAGTTGCGAGATTTTATAATGAAGAACACATGAAGAAAAATGACGATGTAAGATCAATGGAGCGACAAGCAAACAATCAGTACAAACATCTGCAACACTAGTCTAGAGACCAACAACACTTCTCTACATTAAAGTAACTTGAAGAAACACTTTCTCATACAACTCGAAGCTACTAAATCCATCAAGTATTTTTTGCACCCTTTGTTCACAAAATAAAGTACATAAACATAAAGTATGAGGAGACAGTAAATGAAGCAATGTGACAAAGTTTAACCCTTTACTCCATAGATACTCATTTCTACGCATTGCTTGTAGGAGCCTTTGGAAAACATTGTGGCAAAAGGTGAAATTGCTTGTGACGGGCAATTTCACCTCTTGCCACAATGTTTTCTACACTATCAAAAGGTGTCATATACACATAAAAAAAGGTTTCATCCTTACTGCTATGTAGGACCAATTGGAGATACCATAGAATTGCCTTATGGAGTAAAGGGTTAATGCAGACATTAACATAGTGTTGAATTCCTTTTTTCCTCGGCTTCATCAACACAATCATTTTCAGTTGGTTTTTTTTTTTCTCTCTCTTTATTTCAAAGGCCATTCATGAAGGAAAAGAAGAAAATCAACTTTTACTGAGACAGATTTAAAAACATGATGTTTAGGATGTAATTAATCAGTCCTGAATGTTACATGAACATTTTCACAGTTATCCAGATATCAAAGACTACATCAGGACGCAGATTATCTCCCTATTCTAGGCAAAGAATACTAGTATCAAAGGATGTCGCTGAAAACCTTTTGTTATGTTCCATTCTTACCAGGAAATGCCTCGTCAATACTTTAATGTAAAGAATTTCTCATTAAACTACATTCCAAACATTATTTTATAGTGGACCTAATAAAAAGATAGAAATATATGTAACAAAATAATAGTTAATCGTTAAAAAACAATGGAAAAAAATACTGATTAAATAATTATACATGTACACAAGTCATGAACTGAGACAAGGTGATTTATCTCTTTACCAAAAAATGTTGACTTTTGATGACCTTGAAGAAGCCTTTTGAAAACATTGTGGGAAAAGGAGAAAATGCTGGTAACCACCATTTTCTTCTTTTCCCACAATGTTTTCTACCTTATCAAACAAAAATCCCATCATTGAGCCACACTAAAATTGTCATCAGCAAATGCTTTCAATTTGGACATGGCTAATATTTTGTTATATGGTAAAGGGTTAAGACATCTACAAAAAATATCAACTCAATTCAGCTTTGTTAACAAAAGGCCGTGTGGGCTGACATGGGTCAAAACTTTTCATTATTTATAAACTTGCTGTATGTCATAGTATCACTCTACCTTACAGTTTTTCTAGTTTTTAGATAAAAACTGATGTGTATTACTACTATGCAGTGACTTGCTTGGTATAAATTAATGTTTTATAGATGTTTAAATTCTTTACTATACAATCCCGACTTTCAACAACAAGAAAGAAGCCTATTGAAAGCGTTGTGGGAAAAGGAGAACAATGTTCAACAATGTTTTCTACCCTTCCAAAACCAAATTTCAATTTTTCAGTCACATTTATTTTGTTATCTGCAACTGCTTTTGGACCGGTCTAAAAATTCCTCCTTTGGTAAAGATTTTAACCCTTATTTCCCACAGTTCTGCTTATCTGTAATTTGAAACATTCTACCAATGCAATAAAAATCACAACAGACGCTCAATATTGGGTGCATATATTCCAGATCTGAAACCATAATACTAAGCTTGTAAATATTAGCCTCCAAGTGTATAAACCTGCAACCTAAATTGTACAGCCCTCCTGACATTCAACAAACCTGAAGAGTGGTGCAAAATGAAAGCATTGGCAGATGACAAATCACATGTGGATTAACCCTTTACCACACAATCCCTACTTTTAAGGACCGTGAGAAAGAAAGTTTTTGAAAACATTGTGGGAAAAGGAGAAATGCTGGTAACCAGCATTTTCTCCTTTTCCCACAATGTTTTCTACCTTTCCCAAATCAAATTTCAATTTTTGATTTACATTTATGCTGTCGTCTGCAAATACTTTCAATTTGGACTAGTCCAAAATTTTGTCGTTTGGTAAAGTGTTGGTTGGTTGTATTGGGGTTTAACACCACTTTAACAGCTAAGGTCATATCATGGCGGTCGGTGACGCACATGTGTTTCCTGGCTTTCTCACACCAGTACTAACACAACTTTCTTTCCAAAGCCACCGACTACTTTTCTCACATGCTTCAGCAGAGGTGTGGTAAAGTGTTAAACGGATGGACTTGTCATTGAAAGAATAGAACATAATCATTGTAGGGAAATGAGAAATGCTTTCTTCTTTTCCACAATGTTTTAAAAGCATCTTTTTCAAACACAACATTGTTTGGTAAAGAGTTAGAGATCTAATTCCAAGGTTTTATATATAAAATATTTTTAGTAAAAAGCCACTAAGTCTTGCTTGCTGAGGTAAGTTTCGTTTGCTTCCTTGGACGGGGACTTGAGAATGGTTTCACTGTATATGATTCCAGATCTACGTATTTCCTGTATAACAAATGGTAATAATATCTTTATTATTTAACTCATTACCAAATGACAAAATTTTAGACTGGTTCAAATTGAAAGCATTAGCAGACAACAAAATAAAGGTAACCGCAAAATTGAAATTTGTTCTGGGAAGGGTAGAAAACACTGTGGGAAAAGGAGAAAATGCTGGTTACCAGCATTTTCTCCTTTTCCTACAGTGTTTTCAAAAGGCTTCTTTTTCAGGAGCATCAAAAGTAGGGATTGTGTGGTAATGGGTTAAACTGACACAGCAATTTTGTTAGAATTAACTTGACTGGCTAAATGCCATCACTGTAGTCAATGAACAAAGTGTTCCTCTATCTTCATATTACATTTTTAAAAAATGTCCTCTCATATTTTTTTTTTTTCATTTATAAATTTCAGTTCATACTGAAAAATTGTGTACAGAAAGTAGGTTTAAATGAATTCATAATTCTATAGCATATGTGAGAGGTACAAAAACATGGCTGAGTTGTCATATACGCATAATAAACGTAATAATAAATGAAACTCCTAACAACACTATGACTTTTGGTATAAAATTTATCTACTATTATAGCACTTTCATGGCATTTAACAACACATCTAAAAAAGATTAAACAAGAAGGCAATACTTGCCCCAACTTTGCTCACCTGAAATTTCAATGACACTTAATATTTTAAACTCTATGAAAAATCTTAAACCTAGACAAGAGCTACTATTGACTGGCCAAGAAGAATAAGACAAGATATTTAAATAAACTTGTGATACATTGCAATGCAGAATCTGTGCCAGATGCACAGAATTATTCTCCTAAAGACCTCACCATCAGTAATTTGTGCCTAAATGAGTAAAACAAACCTAAGAACATGGCTTCAATGTATTTCTGTTCAGATTTAAGCCAAGGTAGATTTTGTAAATACGCAATAATTGATGCTTTAACATTTTTCATGGTGTCTTTGTAATGTATCAACTGCCCTAATTACATAATAAAGAGAATGTAATGACCCCTATAACCAACAAGATAAGAGGAGGAATTTAGCAATTGAAGAACATGAATAATTTCTTCATTACTAATATACAATGTATTTTTGCTTGTACATTTATGCAGGTACATGTATCTTGAAATCTTTCTCACTCTGGCATGACATGATCAGAAAAGACTGCTAATTTCAAAACAATAATTAGTATGCTCTAGGAAAAAAATTAAACTACATGTTTTGCAATGTTCTCTTTGGAAATCAGTGGATAGTTGTTGTTTGTGAAAAAGGGACTTGCTGTTTGAGTGAATTTTATTCTATACATCTATAATGAAGGTTTCACACCTGATCTACAACAAGAGGGCCTTTGGCCCTAAAACCTTCACTTGAGTAAGGTCATATAGGGTTGATAAAGCTGAAGAGATCCTAGTTTAAACATATTTATTTTACATCGATTGAGACACAAGTTCTTACAACTTATACAAATCTTCCTCAATTCTGCTTCCTGGGAACTACACCAGTACTCGCGCCGAATGCGTGGGCCAATGAAAAGTCCCAAACTTGACACCCGCTCCTGGGAATCGAACTTGGGACCTGTAGGTTATGAGGCCGACGCTCTACCTCATGACCACAGACACCACAAGTGATATTAGTGATGTAAAACACATGTGTGTAAGAGTACTACTTTTTGACAAGACAAGACCAATTTCAAACTTGTCTGAGATATCAACAAGGCAAGCATTCCCACCAAATTTCAGGCTGAAAATATGGCCTCTAGACTACAAATTTAACCCATTACCAAACAACAACATTTTAGACTGGTCCAAATTGAAAGCATTTGCAGACAACAAAATAAAAGTGACTGAAAATTTGAGAATTGTTTTGGGAAGAATAGAAAACATTCTGGGATAAAGAGAAAATGCTGGTTACCAGCATTTTCTCCTTTTCCCACAATGTTTTCTATAGGCTTCTGTCTCGGGGGGGGGGGGTCAAAAGTAGGGATTGTGTGGTAATGGACCAGTATTTTCTCCTTTTCCCACAATGTTTTCTAAAGGCTTCTTTCTCAGGGGGGGTCAAAAGTAGGGATTGTGTGGTAATGGGTTAAAGATTTGGTCAAATGACTTACTTTTTTACCTGAAATGACCATTTCAACTTTGTCCATATCATCATCAAGAGAAACACTCTATCTAGTTTCATGTGTATCGGCTGAAAATATGGTGTCTGCAATGGACAAAAGGCTATTCTTAGATTGGGCCCAGTGACCTACTTTTTGATCCTACATAAGTTACCCAGTTTCAATCTTGTCCACGATATCATCAAGACAAACACTTTGACCTAGTTTCAAGAGAATCGTGCGATACCTGAAGAGCCTTCAAGGTTTTTCTAAGATTTGGCCCACTAACCTACCGACTGACCTGACCTTACCCAACTTTGTCAGAGTTCTTATCAAAACACACATTATGACTAAGCTATATGAGTATCTGACTGAAAAGGTGGCCTCTAAAGTGCATATATGGTAAATGTTGATGACGGCATGACTTACAATGGAAGACAGACACAGTGAGATTACAAAAGCTCACCTTGAGCACTTAGTGCTCAGTTGAGATAAAAACTTGCAGCCTCAGTATATATCTGCCATGGCACAAGTTTGCTGAGCTCTACACCCTGTTTAATGTGGCAAGATAAACAACAGCTGCTGATAGCTTTCTCCCCTAAAACACTCATTGTATTCTATCATTTTAACTCTATACCAGAAAAAAATTACCACTTGTCTACACTGAAAGCATTTGAAGATGACAAATTAAATGTTTTTCAAATAATAAGACTAAATATGTAATGCTGTTCAAATTTAAGTCTTAACCTTTTCCCAAACAATCCCTAGTTTTTACGGGTCTAGAATAGTAGCCTGTTGACAACATAGTGGGAAAAGGAGAAAATGCTGGTAACCAGCATTTTCTTCTTTTCCCACAATGTTTTCTACCCTATCATCGTTTCAGCAAGAGTTGAATTGTTGCCTGCAAATGCTTTCAATTTGGTCTAGTCCAAAAGTTTTTTGTTTGAGAAAGGGTTAATATGTATGAAAAATTGTGGGAAAGGCAGAAAACACTGATTTCCAGCATTTTCTTCCTTTCCCACATTAAAACTCAGAATTGTATGGTAAAGACAGGAGTGCCAAACCCAGGGGCCGATGCTCAGCCATAGATGACTTTTAACCCTTTACCCCATAAGGCATTTCTATGGTATCTCTAATTGACCCTAAATAACAGCAAGGATGAAGCCTTTTCTTATGTGTATACGACACCTTTTGATAGCATAGAAAACATTGTGACAAAAGGTGAAATTGCTCGTGACGAGCAATTTCACCTTTTGCCACAATGTTTTCCAAAGGCTCCTACAAGCAATGCGTAGAAATGAGTATCTATGGAGTAAAGGGTTAATAGAAAATTTTACATCAAAAAATGAGCATAACTGTGTCAACAACATTTTGAGAGTTAATGCCTTTCTGCCTTGGGTTCCTCTTTTGATACTTAAACCTTAACCACACAATCCCGACTTTTTACACCCCTGTGAAAGAGGCCTTTTGAAAACATTGTGGCAAAAGAATAAAATGCTGGCAACCAGCATTTACTCCTTTCCCCACATTGTTTTCTTCCTTATCAAAGACAACTTCAACAATGTTTAATCTGTCCTCTACATATGCTTTTGGTATAGACAAGTCTAAACTTTTGTTGTGTGGTAAAGGGTTTTAACAACTTTCCAAATATATCTTCTGTAGGGGTTGGGTATCACATAGTGGCAGTGTAAACACTGAGAATACTATAAAAAAAAACCTCTAGGGTTCTTTGAAATACAACTGAACCAACAAGCAGAGAGGAATGAAGACCAAACAAATTATCAGATACATATATCATCTACTCTTAGTTTATGAATTATCCGTAACTTGCACAAAATATTGATGCCTAAAATGTAGTTTTCTTTGTATTACCTTGTAACATTCTAAACAAACCTATGACTCTACATCCAACAACCAATATTTTACGTACAATTCTAAAATGATATAACTAAATCCATATTTAACAATAAAGTTTCAGAATGTTTTAACCCATTAGAAAATATGTATGCTTTTGTTAAAATTAAAAGAAATGAGCTTTGATAGAGCTTTTATTTCCTTCACGAGCCAGTTATAAAATTAGCCTGTGCAATAACGGGCTAAAACATTACCCTCTAAACACAACTTTATTGACTTGTGTATACTTGCAATAAACCTTTTCAAATATGAATTCTCCACAACTTACATGGAAGTTATCGAACAGGTCAACTGCCAATTTATTCCATGGCACAGAGATTTGACCCTTCACTTGACATTTCCCTGTTTTTATAACTTTGAGAAAGGTTTTAGAATTGATTGTGGGAAAAGGAGAAAATTCTGGTGACCAGCACATTCTCTTTTTCCCATAATGTGTCAAGTCTGTCACAGACAAACTGCTTTCTTCAAGCAATTTTTCATTTGCTGTCTGAAAAAACTTTCAATTTGAAGAAGTCTAAAATTCATTCATTTGGTAAAGAGTTACACCCCCACGTTTTCTCTCCAACACCTTGCAATCTGAATGTGCTTGAAATCTGAAAATTTCACCACTTCAGTCTCTAGAGCCTAAACCTGACTTAGTTGAAGGTCGCCAATTCCTCATCATCTTCATCATCATCATCATCTGGATTGTCCAGATCATCAAATTTAACTGGACGACTTTCCTCATCATCACTAGATATCGCTGGTGTAGATGCGCGAGACATGGACGGAGATGGTGGTTCCGAGGCTGGTTTTGGGTATAATACTTTCTTTGGCTGAAAAATAAATTGAGTTAATAATTTTTTCTACACTATCTCACGTAGGGTATGATTCAACACTCTTACACAGGGTATGCTAATATAAAGTGGTCATTAACTTTTAAGTCATTACCAAACAACAGTATTTTAGGCTTGCCCAAATAAAAAGCACTTGAAGATGACAAAATAAAAGTAACTGAAAATTTGAAATTTGTTTTGTGAATGGTAGAAAACATTCTGGGAAATGGAGAAAATGCTGGTTACCAGCATTTTGTCCTTTTCCCACAATGTTTTCTGAAGGCTTCTCAGGGTCGTCAAAAGTAGGGATTGTGTGGTAATGGATTAACATTATTCACTTAGATGAATGGTCAACAAACTATCATTTTGAAAAGATTTTTAATTCTTTAGCCAGATGTCGATCAAAAAAGTATGTTGATTTACACTGCTGTGGCCAAACTCTCACTGTTGACCTAGCACATCAAAGAGAACTGTTAACCCATTACCACACAATCCTTACTTTTGACGACCCTGAGAAAGAAGCCTTTAGAAAACATTGACGGAAAAGGAGAAGATGCTGGTAATCACCATTTTTTCCTTTGCACACAGAATTTTCTACCCTACTCAAACCAAATTTTAATTTTTCAGTCACCTCTATTTTGTCATCTGCAAATGCTGTCAATTTGAACTGGTCTAGAATTGTCTCATGTAGTAAAGAGTTAACACTGACTCAATCTCCAGTTTTAAAGACCATTAGAATGAAGTCTTTTGAAACAATGTATAACAAGAGCGGCAAATTGTCGCAAGATACGCCCGTCTTACCCCAAGTTGTAAAGCTGGGGCATGCACCAGACAAAATTCAAGTATGAAAAACGACAAAGGGCAATAACTCAAAAATTAAGCAAGCAAGAGTTATGATTCCTGTGCACTGCACTCCCCCTTAATGAGATCTATCCACCCATGAAATTTCATAACCCTAGCTAGTATAGTTTTGGAGATATTCACCGGACAAAATTCAAGTATAAAAAATGACAAAGGGCTATAACTGAAAAATTAAGAAAGCAAGAGTTATGATTCTTGTGCACTGCACTCCCCCTCAGTGAGATCTATCCACCCATGAAATTTCATAACCCTAGCTACTATAGTTCTGAAGATATGCTCAGGACAAAATTCAAGTATGAAAAACAACAAAGGGCAATAACTCAAAAATTAGGCAAGCAAGAGTTGTGATTTGTGTGCACTGCACCCCCCATCGATGAGATCTATCCACCCATGAAATTTCATAACCCTAGGTAGTATAGTATTGGTGATATGCTTCGGACAAAAATCAAGTATGAAAAACGACAAAGGGCAATAACTCAAAACTTAAGCAAGCAAGAGTTATGATTCCTGTGCACTGCACTCTGCCTCGGTGAGATCTATCCACCCATGAAATTTCATAACCCTAGCTAGTATAGTTTTGGAGATATTCACCGGACAAAATTCAAGTATAAAAAACGACAAAGGGCAATAACTCAAAAATTAAGCGAGCAAGAGTTATGATTCTTGTGCACTGCACTCCCCCTCAGTGAGATCTATCCACCCATGAAATTTCATAACCCTAGCTACTATAGTTTTGGAGATATGCTCCGGACAAAATTCAAGTATGAAAAACAACAAAGGGCAATAACTCAAAAATTAGGCAAGCAAGAGTTATGATTCTTGTGCACTGCACTCTCCCTCGATGAGATCTATCCATCCATAAAATTTCATAACTGTAGCTAGTATAGTTTTGGAGATATGCTCCGGACAAAATTCAAGTATGAAAAACAACAAAGGGCAATAACTCAAAAATTAAGCAAGCAAGAGTTATGATTCTTGTGCACTGCACTTCCCCTTAATGAGATCTATCCACCCATGAAGTTTCATAACCCTAGCTAGTATAGTTTTGGAGATATGCTCCGGACAAAATTCAAGTATGAAAAACAACAAAGGGCAATAACTCAAAAATTAAGCAAGCAAGTGTTATGATTCTTGTGCACTGCACTCCCCCCCGATGAGATCTATCCACCCATGAAATTTCATAACCCTAGCTAGTATAGTTTTGGAGATATGCTCCGGACAAAATTCAAGTATGAAAAACAACAAAGGGCAATAACTCAAAAATTAAGTGAGCAAGAGTTATGATTCCTGTGCACTGCACTCCGCCTCGATGAGATCTATCCACCCATGAAATTTCATAACCCTAGCTTGTATAGTTTTGGAGATATGCTTCGGACAAAGAACTGGACGCCGCCCGCCCGCCACGGGTGATCCCATAATATGTCCCGTCTTCGACAGGCGTATAAAAATCCTAGTATCCCTCACTTCCTCCCTTCCCCATCATGTTTTCTACCCTTTAAAAGCCAAACTTCATCATTTAACTCTTTACCACACGACAAAATTTTAGACTGGTTCAAATTGAACGCATTTGCAGACAACAAAGTAAAGGTGACTGAAAAATTGAAATTTGTTCTCGGAAGGATAGAAAACACTGTGGGAAAAGGAGAAAATGCTGGTTTCCAGCATTTTCTTCTTTTCCCATAGTGTTTTCAAAAGGCTTCTTTCTCAGGGGCGTCAAAAGTAGGGATTGTGTGGTAATGGGTTAATCTATACTTACTTTGTCACCTGCAAAGTTATTCAATATCAAGAAGACTAAAGTTTGGTGGTCAAGTACAGAGATAACTATTGACCGAATATGAATTGTGGCTTAAGTGTATGTATATTATGATTTACCAATAACATGAAAATAGGAAAATAAAACATGATAAATACAGGAATTCTTCTGCACTCTTGAAAACATAAAAATTATATTATACTGAATTTTCAAAGATTCAGACACTTTCTTGCAGTAAGGCAAACGAGACCACAATAACATAGACAGCATAATTTACAATCATTGTTTTTACCCAAATCATTATTCCTTTTTTAACGCTTTTTGTGACCTGACTTGGTTTCCAAATTTATTGTTATTATTAAGCACATATAATCCTTTATCATAAATCATTTTCCTGGCTCTGAAGTACCACCATATAATACAAGTGGCACTATATATATAGTTCCATTTTCTTCAGTGGCATTCTCTAATCTTACTACATGTATTGATAATGGACAAACTATGAAAAATTCAAGTTTCATTTATGTTTCCATTCTGTATTGTATGTGTTTGCCTTTCCTCCTGCTAAAATTTCATCTGTTATCTGTCAGTTCCTTTGCATAAACATGAACTTAAAAAAAAATCAATATAACTAACATAACTTCAGAACAAAGAAGAGAGATATCAAATGAAATGCTGCCACTGCAATCTTTCAGTGCCCAGACAAGTCAATAAGGCAATCCAAGTAAATGATCCAACAAGAGTGAACTCCTCTTCATACTTCTGTGGAGTTAGGGAAATAATAAAACCATTATAAAATCATTTTTGATAGATACTATGACTTTCACACTAACCAGTATTTGCTCTGTTTCCAGCAATGTTTTCTAACCTTCTAAAACCAAATTTAAATTTTGTCATCAGCAATGATTTCAATTTGAATGTCAAAAATTTTGTTATTTGGTAAAAGTCAAGACAAACATGGATCAGCTTGGAATTTCTTGGCCTTTTTCATGAAACCTATTTTGTCATATTTCATGCATTTCATTTGATAAAACAATAGCCTACATTAAAACCTATTTATATTTCTGCTCCAATCCATTCTTGCCTGGAAAAAAAAGCATTGAAAGTATCATCCAAATAGCTCTGCTGCATTGGGAACTATCTTTCTCTTCCAAATTTAGAAAGAAAACAATGTCCAATAGACCTTATACTTATATAATGTCCAATAGACATTATACCTATGTAATGTGAACGACATATATGGTGAATTATAAATACTGTAAATGTGGAAATTCTAAGAAAATTCTGTCTGTTAGAAAGTATGTATTTTTTTAAGATTAACCCTAACTTTGATCAAAATTAATTATCTCCCTTTCATCTCAATGGTCTATATAAAACACCCATATTTGTACATTTATCATGCTTAAAAACCAGGCTTTCATATATTTTTTTGTGCAAGTATATATGAGTTTTCATTAAAATGATATACAATCGTAAATTCTTATTATAATTTTCTCGTTAAACTATTACAGATAATTGCTGTAAATCCAATATATGCCAAATTTAGGGAATGTATACACCTTTTTCAAAGGCAAATTTCTCAGAAACAAGCACGAGTACCCACATTTTTTTTTATGTAATCTAGAGACATGATGAGCTTTGTATGTGCAAAGATTTTAAAAAGTCTGTCTGCTAGAAAAATTTGTCATATAAGACTGTATATCCATTATACAAGACCAGTTTTTAACCCATTACCAGACGACAATATTTTAGACTTGTCCAAATTAAAAGCATTTGCAGACGACAAAATAAAAGTGACTGAAAATTTGAAATTTGTTTTGTGAAGGGTAGAAAACATTGTGGGCAAAGGAGAAAATGCTGGCTACCAGCATTTTCTCCTTTTCTCACAATGTTTTCAAAAGGCTTTTCTCTCGGGGGCGTCAAAAGTAGGGATTGTGTGGTAATGGGTTAAGTGTACTGTCCAGACTGCAATAACCTTTTACCAAAAATCCCAAATTTTAACTACCCCCGAGAAAGAAACCTTTTAAAAACATTGTAGCATTCTCTCCTTTTCTCACAAAGTTTTCTACCCTTTTGAACCTTTGAATGAAACCTTTGAATCACCTTAGTCCTCAGTAAATTTAGACAAAGCTAAAATTTTGTTGTTTGGTAAAGAGTTAACAAGTATCTAATGGATACTATAAATGTGCTTGCCTGTACACTTGCAGGGCTAAATCTGGATTTAATTTCTGATACAATCGGTATGGGTAAAAATAAGTATAGGTCAAGACCAGAGTGCACACAACTTATTCTTGGATCTTCTCTGCCCACTTCTTTATCAGATATTCTGACAGAAACAGCTTTTTAAAGTAACAATACCTGCCATCACGTATATGTATTTAACTTGGTTCCAACATAGTTTCATTAACGTTTAAGAAACAAAGTTGTTCACGTTCCCCAACTCCCCCTAGCTTTAAAAATGAAGCCTAATAATTCAATAAATGTGCATCAGCCTCATAACCAAAGGGTGCTGAGTTTGAGCCCCGGGAGTGGGTGCCAACTTTGGGATTTTTCACTGACCCCGCACACTTGGCGCAAGTACTGGTGTAGTTCCCAGGAAGAAGAATCAAGAGAGATTAGTGTAAGTTGTAAGAGCTTGTTTCTCAATCAATGTAAAATCGATATGTAGTTCATTACAGGAAGCAGATGAACTTTAGAAATAAAAGGACAAAAAGACAAATTGCTTGTGAAAAGGAATTTCTCCTTTTGCAATCAAGTTTCCAACATGAAATCAAATTAATTCATATTTATTATTAACCATGTTTTACATGGATGTTTTGAAGTTTGTTACAGTAGGTACTAGCACAAACTGCCAACAGAATGACAAGAAAAGTTAAAAGTACCTTGAAATCATCTTCAGTGAAGTCATCTGGGTAGGCTCTAATGAGGGCCATATTTCTTGCTTTTCTGTAATACTGCAAGATAACAATAAATGCATAAATATATCAATCGATAAACTATTACAGCTTTTTGAGCTTTACACAGTCGTATGCTTCCCCTACTTAACTGCTTTCCTGTTAACTTGATAAAGGCCTGATTAACCCTTTACCACACAATCACGACTTTGAATGCCTATGAAAGAGAAGGCTTTTCGAAACATTGTGGGAAAAGGGGAAAATGCTGGTTACCAGCATTTTCTCCTTTTCCCACAATGTTTTCTAGCCTTTACAAAACAATTTTCAATTTTTGAGTCACATTTCGATAAGTCTTGAATTTTGTCGCTTGATAAAGAGTTAAGTCTTCGCTAATGCAATACCTCCTGAACTCAACGCCTGATTAAAACCCTAACCAAACATTCCTGAGTTTAACAACCATACATAAGCTTTTGAAAACATTGTGGTAACCAGCATTTTCTCCTTTTCCCACAATGTTTTCTATTTTATCAAGACAAATCTGGGGTTTACAGCCAGCAAGAAGTTGGAATTGTGCAGTAAAGAGTTAAAATTCTAATGTAAACGAAGGCCTTGTCAAACAGGGGTGCCCAATGACTTTTGGGGCAGGTGTCTTAATCTTATAACTGGCCAAATTCAGGACACACCACTCTCTTACATGCTGAATCCAAGGTGTTCCTTCCACCATAACAAGGGTTACTGGTACACTGTAAGCATGAAATCTACCAAGGCTCAATGAAACCAAATGAGAACAAATGTACATGTGTATTTGTCTATTTTTATACCTTTCACCAAACTGAATGTCATTCATTATCAAGAATTTCAAACATATCTATTCTGTTTAAATGTAATGGCAACTAGAACTATCACTTTACATGATTATAGACCCCTCCCCCACCAAATCCTTGTCGCAAAAGTAGGTCTTTGTCACAGAATGCAGAATGGTTTAGTATCTAAGTAAGCATTGAAAAAAAGTTCAAGGGGAGATAATTCCACAGCAAAATTGCAACAGGGTCATGAAAATTGCACATGCACAACTTCATATATATGTGAAAACTTTGTGTAAATTTGAACTGAGTACTTTAAAAAGTGTCAGAGTATTTCGCCGCACAAATTTGTGTTTACGCACAGACAGCTATGGTGATTCCAGTATAACCCATTTCCGCATCGTTGTGTGGAGTATAAAAATGTTGGTTCGTTGGTTGGTTGTATTGGAGTTTAACGCCACTTTAACAGCTAAGGTCATATCACAGCTGTTGGTGACGCACATGTGTTTCCTGGCTTTCTCACACTGGTACTTACACAACTTTCTTTCCAAAGCCACCAACTACTTTTCTCACATGCTTCAGCAGAGGTGAGAGGCGAAAATACGCTGGAAAGAAAGTTTGCATCAACCGGGTATCGAACTCACAACCACCAGGTCATGAGTCCAAGACCCCACTGAGCCACCCCGTTGGGCGTATAAAAATGTAGTTTTTTCCTTATAAAATCTATCAACCATGTAAAGCGTTTTCAAGAAAAAGCTGATAAGGCATACCACTCCAAGATTTTTCCAATCTAATAAGTCACTGAGACGTTCTGTTCTGTTTCTTTGTATAATTCTTTGTCTTCTTGATAGACAGGTAAAATCAAACATAAACTGAAATAAAAAATCAAGTTTTGTTATCAAAACTTATCCAGCCCTAAATGAATGAAATGGACATCTCAATAAGGAAGGCATGACCAATAAAAGCACAATTTCAAAGGATATTTTTGCCAAAATATTTCAAAAATAACATACAGTGTAGATCAAAAGCCTGTCTTATCTTGACCTATATTATCTAATGAAACAACCAAAGCTTTGCTGAAAGCTGTGACAAAATTTACAATAGAAAAGGTTTACATTGTATTGCATGTAGATAAATAAACAAACATAGCACAAAGTATATTAACCTTTTTTTGGACTCATTGAAATCGAAAGTATTTGTATATCAAATATTGATTGTGGCTAAAATGGTAAATTTTTTAGTGAAAGAGAGGAAAACATTGTAGAAAATGAAGCAATGCTGAATACCAGCATTTTCTCCTTTACCAGCAATGTTTTCAAAAAGTTTCTTCTTTAGGGTTGTTAAAAGTCAGGATTGTGTAGTAAAGGGTTAAACTCTTTGTAACTCAGCTAAATTGAGTACCTGGAAATTTTTTTTAATAAAAGGTGTATATCAAAAATAACAAAATATGGAGACTATGATGCGCTTTCAAAAAGATTTAGACAGTAGCAGATATAGATTAATTCTTCAATGGAGGAGTTCCATCACCAAACACAACTCATGCCGTCAGTACTCACAGATAATGGTGTAACTATTATTTATTTTAAGGACCATTTTAAAATGATAAAAAAAAGTAAGTCTGTTTTTCTTTGCTCAGTGTAACAGTGAAACATAACAGATATCCTCAGACATTTCAAATTACCTGAGCTAGCTGTTGGGCAGAGTCATCTACACCTTGGTTCCGCCTGTCTATAATATATATTCCATATGATTTGGGATCTACTATGTGTTCCTTCATGAAACATCCAAAGCCAGATAAATTACTAGTCATACTTGGAATTCCCATCACAGTGCATTCAGCTGTAGAATGAATCAAAATGTTTGATTAACTCTTTACCAAATGACAAATTTTTGGACTGGACTAAATTCAAAGCATCTGCAGACAAAATAATAAATCTTGGTAATATGATTTCTGACTTTTATAGGGTAGAAAAAATATTGACGAAAAAAGGAGAAAATGCTGGTTATTTTCTCCTTTTTCCCCACAATATTTTCTATAGGCTTCTTTCTCAGGGATTGTTAAAAGTCAAAATTGTTTGGTAAAGAGTTAAGGTTAATAAGAATATCAAATCTTAGAGTTTTATGCAGGAATTATATTGCATTGGCAAATAATGTGCAAAGAAGGTGCAGTCTAATCTTGGATGTACACTGCCTCTACTCCATGACATTTTCTGACCAAAACATTTTTTGAGGTTGAAATCAAAATTACCAGTATATGGATTTAACATTTCAAGCTTTTAAAAGGAAAAGCAGCCACAATTTTACCAGTACAAGGTTATTTTTGCTTCCAGATATGAAACAAAACAACTGACAGTATAGATCTAAGATCTGATCATCTGTTCTGTGCTTTGTGTCTGATTCTTGTGTCTAATCCTAGTCAACGATGTGTGCAAAATGTCCAAATCCGGGAATTCTCAGGGTATGCTAAAGCAGCCATGGGTTAGAATTAGATTTTTGACAACAATAACTTGAATTACTGACCTGGTGTGTAGCCCCATGGTTCGTAATAGGAAGGAAAGATACCCATGTGACAACCTCGGACAAACTCTTCATAGTCTAAACCAAATAGTGGATTTGTAGAATTGAGGAACTCTGGATGGAAGACAACCTGTAGTAAACAGTAACTTAATAAACAATAACAACCCAGATGAAGGAACCTTTAGAAAACATTGTGGGAAAGGGAGAAAATGCTGGTAACCAGCATATTTTCCTTTTCCCACAATGTTTTCTCCTCTATCAAATGCAGGTATCACCATTAAAGCAATATTTAACTTGCTGTCTGGAAATGTTTTCTATTCCATCCAGTCGAACAGTTTGTTTTGTGTTAAAGAGTTAATAGACAACAAAATTTTAGGGTCTTCCACTGTGAAAGCTTTTGTTGACAGCAATTTGAGTCTAGCTCCATTGAAAGCATCTGTCTGTGAGAAAATATAGTGGGAAAAGGAGAAGATGCATTTTCTCCTTTTATAACAATATTTTTTTGAAAGTTTTTTAGCTTCAATAAAGCCCTATTTCTCAGGCTTGTTAATTAACCCTTTCCCAAACAATCCCTGGTTTTTACGGGTCTGGAAAAGTAGCCTTTTGAAAACATTGTGGGAAAAGGAGAAAATGCTGGTAACCAGCATTTTCTCCTTTTCCCACAATGTTTTCTACCCTATCATAGACAGAAATCATCTTTTCGGTAAGAGTTGAATTGTGTTTGCAAATGCTTTCAATTTGGTCTGGTCGAAAAATTTGCCGTTTGGGAAAGGGTTAAAACTCAAGATTGCTTCCTAACAGAGTTAAGTATGTACTTAATGTCTGTAAATATTATTACACTCACACGTTTTTTTTGTTGTTCGTGCAGACTATTTAAATAAAGACCATGACATATCTTCCTTAGGCGGATACAATATCTGAGCCCCAGCATCACACAAACTTTGATTAATTCATAATCAAATGTCCTTTACAAGGTCATAAAACATTGCATGGCAAGGAGAAAAGGCTGGTTACTAAACTTTTCTCCTTTTACCGCTATGAACATGTACTTTAGATTGTAGACAGTTGGACTATGGATCAGACAGCTGTCTGCATGATCTACAGCATCTGATAATTATGTTGTGAAACATTCTTGCTAAAATAAAACTTGAAAAACTGACATTTAGTATCAAACTATCAACACCTATGTCACTTTAGTTACTTCATCTTATTCACTATTTTAACCTTTTCCCGAACAATCCCTGGTTTATAGGACCCTGAGACGGAAGCCTTTTGAAAATATAGTGGGAAAAGGAAAAAATGCTGGTAACCAGCATTTTCTCCTTTTTCCACAATGTTTTCAATCCTGCTGGAAACAAATTTCAATTTTTGTGTAACTTTTATTTTGTCGTCTGCAAGTGCTTTCAAATTGGAACAGTCTAAAATTTTGTCATCTGGTAAAAGGTTAAATCTTTAAAAAACAATACAATTTCAGAATTGCCCATGTTGAAAGGTTGTTACCAGTTGGTGAAGGATTAAGGGTAAAATCCAATTCCGACTACCTTTACTCTATCATGTCTGTCGTTGAATAGATGACATCTCCTTAAGGAATTAAGAATCTGATCGTTGAAGTCATCCACAACATTGTGTGTGCATATGGGAGGAAGACTGTGTCTCTGCAATGAACAGTTTATTTTTTATTCGAACATGACACACATATTCGGCTCTGTAAACACAGTGCAAGGAAAGCGTGATAAAATCTGCGACAATTCATGCAGAGTGAAGTCATTCTATATCGAGTGACATCATTCAATGATTGGGTTATTGAATGGAACATAATCTTCATCCGCATGTCTACTCCAAGTTTGAACTTGTTTTCCTTTCATTAAGAAATAGCCATGTTAGAATAAAAAACAAATAATCTTTCTATCGTGGTTTATCGTTCAATAAACCATGTTGCGAGTTCTGAGGCGCAATGAATAACCCACTTGGGCAATTCCCCTCATGGATTATTTATACTGCAAATGTTTTAACTCTTTACCATGCTACAAAAATTTCCAACTTGTCCAAATTAATAGGATTTGCAGACAATAAATTGAATGTAGCTGAAATGACAGGCTTTGTCTGCGATGGTAGAAAACATTGTGGGAAAAGCAGAAATGCTGTTCATCACAATGCTTTCAAAAGCACAATGCTTTCAAAAGCCTTCAAAGGGCTGTTTGGTAAAGGGTTAGTGTAGGTGAGTCCAACACTTTGACCTCTAGTATAGACTTACAGGTTGATTTATGTTTATGAGATTGTATACTAGGCTGAATTATACTCAGGAATAAAGTGAAGCAGGTGAGTTTTCTTTAACCCATTACCACACAATCCCTACTTTTGAGGCCGTGAGAAAGAAGCCTTTAGAAAACATTCTGGGGAAAGGAGAAAATGCTTGTAACCAGCATTTTCTCCTTTTTCCACAATGTTTTCTACCCTTCACAGAGCAAATTTCAAATTTTCTCCACAATATTTTCTACTGGCTTCTTTCTCTCAGTCTTTACAAGTCAGAATCATGTGGTTAAGAGTTAAATAAACTTTATATGTAACAAGTACTTGGGAATATTGTAATCTGCAATGTTATACTACCTAACTTTACCTGTGCTGAGAAAATACAGCGTTTCAATTTGACAACATCATCTTGATGAAGTATATCTTCTCCTTTTGGAATTTCACCCCTGCAAAAGTAGTGATAATGAAACTTTCATCTTACATTATTTTACTCTTTTCTTATTCTTGTTTATCATAAAGTTATAGTTAGAAAGGAAACAAGCCAATTCTCAGGATTTGTTGCTTGATTGTTTGATGTAATAACGCCATTTTCACAATTATTTCTGTTTCATCTCCATGGCTAGTGCACCTGTCCTTGTTTTCCTGGAGTCTCTTCAACCTGTACTTTGAACAATTTTCTTTCCAAGCCACTGGCTGCCTTTCCACAAAACCTTTGTTAACACAATAATTAGCTGTCGGGGAAAAATGAATCCTAGCGCAATAACTATAATCAGTTCTCTGAAAGAAGTTGGCCAAGCCAGTTATCAAATTATTCTCAGGAATAACAGTGTAAAGTATACATGGATTGTCACAAAAAGAAAGAATATACCTCTTACCAAACAACCCCGGGTTTTCACGACTACAAGAAAGATGGCTTCTGAAAACATTCTGGAAAAAGCAAAAAATGCTGGTAAGCAGCATTTTCTCCTTTTCCCACAATGTTTTCAAAGTCATTCTTCCCCAGGTCATAAAAAGTCAGACGTGTGTGGTTATGAATTCAACTGTTTTTGAGAATCCGATTTACATACCTTAAACTGGTTTCAAATAGTCTTTTACCAATTAAGTTCTGTATATGACTAACTGTTTCTCTCAGCTGTTTGGCAATAGCCTGACCTCTTAGTGACTCTACATTGTAATTATTTGTTCTGGCAGGAAATATCATAAATGCTACCACCGTCATTTCGCTGTTTGCAGTCTGAAAGCCAAATGAAAATTTAGTTTTAGGCCAATAGTTCTTAGCCCTTTACCATATGACAAGTTTTTAGCCTTGCCCAAATTGAAAGCATTTGCAGACAACAATTTCAGTTTGGCTCAAATGGTGAAATTTTTCTTTGATAGAGTAGAAAACATTGTGGGAAAAGGAGAAAATGCTGGTTACCAGCATTTTCTTCTTTTCCCACAATGTTTTCAAAAGGCTTCTTTTCCAGGTGCATCAAAAGTCGGCATTGTGTGGTAAAGGTTTAAACCATTCTCAAGGAAGTTCTTAGTCATATTCTCCGACATTTTCTTTACCTGAAAGTTACACAACTGAATAATACAATTTCTGAATACTACAATCAGAAGTTGTACTAGCTAAAAATTTAGAAAATCATGGAGAAGAGAATTTAGTGTGTTCAATATGAACCAAGACTTGGTTTACAACCTGTTAGAAAAGTTAATAAATCGAAACTAATTGTACCAATTTTTTTGTGATATAAACATTTTCTGACATTTTTAGATTTTTAAATTTTAAAAAGTCTAAATGTACAATTTTTATCATCATAATGTAAAAATATTGTGCACAGACTATTGTTGAGCAGAGATTTTTTTTTTGTTTCTGCAAGCAATGTCATCAGAGAACATTCAGAATGGTGGGATTGAAGGCGTAGAATTGCGTAATTGCACGCCTTGGTTGCAACAATGATGTTTGAAATATCAAAAATACAGAATACGTGCCTGCATAAAATGATTAAGTCTTGCAAGAGATTCTATGAAGAGATCAACACCTTTGTTTGTAAATTCATACCGGCCAGCAGTAAAGAAATACAGAGTCTTGTCCAAGTCAAAGTCATAGTGACTGAAATATAAAAATGTTATAGTATAAAATCACAACAATTATGGCATAAATAGGCTTGTTTCTGCTTTAAGTTTTGTATCTGCTTTGAAAGTTGAAATGATTAAGCTTAGCTGCTTTCTAAAAATTATCTCTATTATCAAATCTATCCATGCATAATTGGTAATGTTTTCTTGAATCTAAATTGTCAAATACTTTTTCAGAGACTGAGATACTTCTCAACATGTACATGAAATTGGTATCGGTTTGATAATTTTCTCTGGCCACATAAGGAACTATAAATGTTTATACGTCTATTTTGCTCTAAGCGTCAATTCAGAAGAAAAGCCAAGTAGTGATCTTTTTCAATCTTCAATTCAAATATTGACTTCACTAAATGTTCAGGAGATTTTTCCCTTTTCTCCCAACCTTTTACATCTGCAAAAAGCATCAACCTATGTCATGTGTCAAAACATTTTCTCACGGTCAATTTTCTAAATTGAAGAGGACCAGTCTACCGCATAATTCAGTCTGGTTTTTTTTTGAAAAAAAAACACACAATACTTTCAAGGTCCTTCTACATCAGGGACATTAAATCATGAAATTGTTTTATGAACTGTTAATCACCAGAATTTACTTACCCATAAAAGTGACCTTTCACAAAATCATGAATCTTTTCTTTGTAAACTGCATGTAAGTTTTGGAACTCATGTATAGCACTGAATTTCTTCACATTTAACCCATTAGGTGTGATAACATCTGCAACAAGAGTGGCAAATTGTCGCAAGATACACCGTCTTACCCCAAGTTGTAAAGCTGGGGCATGCACCGGACAAAATTCAAGTATGAAAAACAACAAAGGGCAATAACTCAAAAATTAAGCAAGCAAGAGTTGTGATTCCTGTGCACTGCACTCCCCCTGAATGAGATCTATCCACCCATGAAATTTCATAACCCTAGCTAGTATAGTTTTGGAGATATGCTCCGGACAAAAATCAAGTATGAAAAATGACAAAGGGCAATAACTCAAAAATTAAGCAAGCAAGAGTTATGATTCCTGTGCACTGCACTCCCCCTCGGTGAGATCTATCCAGCCATGAAATTTCATAACCCTAGCTAGTATAGTTCTGGAGATATTCAGCGGACAAAATTCAAGTATAAAAAACGGCAACGGGCAAGAACTCAAAAATTAAGCAAGCAAGAGTTATGATTCCTGTGCACTGCACTCTCCCTCGATGAGATCTATCCACCCATAAAATTTCATAACCCTAGCTAGTATAGTTTTGGAGATATGCTCGGGACAAAATTCAAGTATGAAAAACAACAAAGGGCAATAACTCAAAAATTAAGCGAACAAGAGTCATGATTCCTGTGCACTGCACTCCCCCTCAATGAGATCTATCCACCCCTGAAATTTCATAATCCTAGCTAGTATAGTTTTGGAGATATGCTCCGGACAAAATTCAAGTATGAAAAACAACAAAGGGCAATAACTCAAAAATTAAGCGAGCAAGAGTTATGATTCCTGTGCACTGCACTCCCCCTCAATGAGATCTATCCACCCATGAAATTTCATAACCCTAGGTAGTATATTTTGGAGATATGCTCCGGACAAAATTCAAGTATGAAAAACAACAAAGGGCAATAACTCAAAAGTTAAGCGAGCAAGAGTTATGATTCCTGTGCACTGCACTCCCCCTCGATGAGATCTATCCACCCATGAAATTTCATAACCCTAGGTAGTATAGTTTTGGAGATATGCTCCAGACAAAGAACTGGACGCCGCCCGGACGCCCGCCCGCCCGGCACGGGTGATCCCATAATACGTCCCGTCTTCGACGGGCGTATAATAAAAAAGGAAAAAGAAGAGTGAAGTTGGTTAGTTGTATTGGAGTTAAACGCCACTTTAACAGCTAAGGTCATATCATGGCGGCCGGTGACGCACATATGTTTCCTGACTTTCTCACACAAGTAATAACACAACTTTCTTTCCAACGCCACCTACAGTACTACTTTTCTTACATGTTTCAGCAGAGGTGAGAGGCAAAAATATGCCGGAAAGAAAGTTTGCCTCCACCGGGTATCACAACCACCAGGTCATGAGTGGGACACGCTCACCACTGAGCCACCCAGGCAGGCAGAAAAAGAGTGAAAGATAACTGCTCTTACAAAAGGGGGTTTAATGTATCTCTATGATGCATCATGCCAAAAAAATTATCATATAATCATAGATCCATTCCATAATAATGTGCTATATGGCTTGCAACACACGAAAAGGGACATTCGGACATCTGCGTAAAGTGTCGTCTCGGATCAGCCTGCGCAGTCTACTGTAGCACAAAATCTAATGTAGTCGTAAAGTGCCGTCTCGGATTAGCCTGCGCAGGCTGATCCGAGACGACACTTTACGCAGATGTCCGAATGTCCCTTTTCGCGTGTTGCACACCATATTTATTTACCATCTATTTTGTCTAAAAACCAACAGATTTACTCTTTACCTCATGGCAAAAATGTGATTTTGTCAAAATGGAAAGCATTTGCAGAAGACAATTTAACCCATTACCACACAATCCCTACTTTTGACGCCCCTGAGAAAGAAGCCTTTTGAAAACACTGTAGGAAAAGGAGAAAATGCTGGTGACCAGCATTTTCTCCTTTTCCCACAGTGTTTTCTACCCTTCCCAGAACAAATTTCAAATTTTGAGTCACCTTTATTGTGTCGTCTGCAAATGCTTTCAATTTGAACCAGTCTAAAATTTTGTCGTTTGGTAACGAGTTAAATATTGGTCAAATGATTGAATTTGCCTTTGATAGGATAGAAAACATTGTGGGAAAACCAGCATTTTCTCTTTTTCCCACGATGTTTTCTAAAGACTTCTTTTTCAGGCTCGTTAAAAGTCAGGATTACATGATAAGGTGTTAACAAGGTAGACTGGTCTTATAATTATGAAGAAAATAAATTGTCATTTTCCTGCAAGTGTCTTAGACTTGGAGCGACTGTACAAAAACAGACTGTAACAATAGTTTCCATACTTTTAGATGGTACAATATGAATTTAAATTGTTTACTTTTAGCAGCTATAGTGTTTTTCATTACATAAGAGGTTGTATTAAGGTAGTAGACCTCTAATGCTTCTAGCACAACATGAACAAAGAAATTCCTTTGATGTCTATCTTGATATTATTTTATGATACTGATGTTGTTTTCTGAAAAGGGCCGTAATTATTGTCTTCCTTTGTAATGAGAGAATATAGCAGTTTCAGATTTACAAATGATAATTGTAAGAAGGAAAAAAAGGAAAAGTTGCTCAATTAAAGTTGTACAATAATAATCGTTTTTAATCAGAGAAACTTTGAAAGGGTTTTCCATTAAATTAGGGGTTTGGTACCTGAAAAAGATTGTCTATAACTTCTCCATATGATAAAAGTTTACCTGGTTTCCTCTTCAGAAGATTTTCAGCCTCAACACCGGTTATTTCTGATACAGTGGTAAACACATGGGAAAGATGTACTGCTGCTCTCTCCATACAGTATCTATGGTAGATTTGTCTGTCACCAGCTTCCTTGTCTAACACAAACTGTTACACAGATAGATAATAATAGATGAGAGAAAGAAATAAAGCATACATGAAGGTAAAACTTGTACATGTATATAAAATACATAAGTGCACAAGAATTATAATGGCACCAGTAAAATACATGCAATTTTGATCATCTACAATCATAATATCAATTGAACCATGCTGTCGAAAATGGGACTTTAACTCTTTACCAAACCACAAATTTGTAGACTTGTCCAAGACGACAAAATAAATGTGGCTCAAAAATTGAAATTTGGTTTGGGAAGGGTAGAAAACATTGTGGGAAAAGGAGAAAATGCTGGTGACCAGCATTTTCTACTTTTCCCCCCATGTTTTCGAGAGGCTTCTTTCTCAAGGTGGTTAACAGTTGGGATTGTGTGGTAAAGAGCTAATTAAACCATGCTATCAAAAAAGGGGCTTTAATGCATTTCTGCGATTGTAGAAAGCCACAAAACTCCTTTTATCTAACAAGAAATTGAATTATGAGGCAAAATTGTCCTTTGACATAAGAAAATTTACCTGTAACAAAAAGTTTTGACCAGGATCAGCCTGCAGGATGACCTAGATGGATATTTTTTGCAGATATATATCTGCATATGTTTGTGTTCATGATACTATGAAACCGAATGTCTAGTAGCCCTGTTTGTATTATGTAAAGAAAACTGTTGAACAAAAGATTAAACATAAAATACATAACATCCCATGCCATTTCTGTTTTTGTGCAAAAAGAACCCACACAGATTTAATGGAACAGACAATCCAAGTATAGTAAATTTAAAATCACAGCTTGACCAAAGTTGTTTTGAGGTTTAATGAAAGTAATTGTGACAGATTCATTTCTCTTTGATGAATTTGATTGTTTTAGTGCCATGATTAATAGTGTGCTATATTTATTTACCATCTACGAAACAACCTTATGTTCAATAACCCAAAGGATAGAAGCTTTAACTCTTTACCAAACAACAAAATTTTGGACAAGTTCAAATTGAAAGCATTTGCACTTGACAAAATAAATGTGTATCAAAATTTGAATTTTGATTTGGATAGGGTAGAAAACATTGTGGGAAAAGGAGAAAATGCCTTTTCCTTTTCCTACAATGTTTTCAAAGGCTTCCTTTCTCAAGGTCGTTTAAAGTCGGGATTGTGTGGTAAAGAGTTAAAATACATCCATGATAATGAGATGGATTGCTTGGTGCAATACATCAGAGAAACTCACTAAACCCCCTTTTGCAAGAGTATGGTTCAAATGCTTTCAACATAAAACCAAACTAAAAGTTTGTCATTTAATGAAGTCTTAACGTAGAGAAATACATTACCTTGTCTAGATTATTATAAAAGTCTGAGTTCCCTGCACACAGATAGCGCCCTAGAAGAGTCGCATGAGTTGTGAATGAGGTACAACAGTCTACTTGTCTTATACGTAACAATATGAGACCAACACCTGCCAGCCACTCGTGAAAATGGGCAAGCACAAATGCTTTGCCTTCAAGCTTTTTCCTAAACTGCAAAATATAAACAATGTATATTCATGAGGTATGCATGTTATTTTGTATAGCTCAAGGGTTTTTTCTTGTTTCAATTACAAATATAAATCTCATCCTACTTCTAGTTGTTAAAGTTTCTTGTATGCCATTACAAACATGATTTTGTCTTGAAATCTTAAAAAAAAATCATTTTCCAAACTTTTATTTCTATCAATCACTTATTTCTAAGCACTTACAGGTGAAGCTATCAATGTAAAGTTCTAATTATTAAATTAACCCTTTACCACATGACAAGATTTTAGTCCAAATTAAAAGCATTTGTTGATGACAGTTTCAACGTGCCTCATGTGAACTGATTTTTCTTTGAAAGGGAAGATAACAATGTTGGAAAAGGAGAAAATGCTGGTAACAATGTTTCCAAAAGCTTTCTCTTTGATAAATTATTTGAAAAATAGGCAGTCTACAAAAAAATAACATACAAATTCAGCCTTAACCACACTATCACAATTTTAACAAACCAGAGCCAGCATTTAAGACATGGTGAGAAAATGCAAAAAATGCCGAAATCCAAGAATTTACTCCTTTTCACACAATGTTTTTCTAACATTCTAAAACCAGATATAACTTTGTGAGTCACCCTTTTTATGTAATCTGCAAATGCTTTCCATTTCAACAAGTTGAAATTTGGTTGTGTAGTAAAGAGTAAATATCATGTAACTTACACTAGTAATAAACCATGCTACTAAATTTCCAAATATACAGGCATCATTTGACTCTCTATCATGCCAGGGTATTCCTATGTTTGTTTTCTCCCACAATTCATGTTTGAACTCATCCAGTTTCCATGCTGCTGAACCGATGTCAAATAGCACAACCTTTGGGTATCCATCTATAAGCCATCTTCCAAAATATACCTGTAAACAGAAAGAATGGTTCCCAATTATATATACATGTATCAGCAGCATGTAACTTATGAACTAATTCTTACAATTCATTTAAGTTTTCCACCCTTCCTAAACCAGATTTCAATTTTTTAGTCACATTTATTCTTTTGTCTGCAAATGCTTTCAATTTGGACCAGTCTATATTTTTGTTGTTTGGTAAAGACGAGCAGTCTATAATTTTGTTGTTTGGTAAAGTATTCTAGTGGATTGAAGTAAATACCTTCAGTAATGACAGAGAGATCATAAAATGTCCAAGTTTTTGCACGCAGACACAGCTGCAGACAATGACAGTTGATAACAATAATTCAATAAGCCTAAACTCATTCCAGTTTTGAATTTGTCGTCTGCAGCTGTTTTGAATTTACCTCTTTACCAAATGACAAACTTTTGGACTCCATCAACTTCAAAACATCTGCAGACAACATATTAAATCTTAGTAATATATGATGATTTCTGACTTTGATAAAATAGAAAGTATTGTGGGAAAAGGAGGAATGCTGGTTACCTGCATCTTCTTCTTCTCCAACAATGTTTTCTATCGGCTTCTTTCTTCCATTCATTAAAAGTCGGGATTGTGTGGTAAAGAGTTAAAAGTCTAAAATTTATTGTTTTGGAAAGAGTTGAAAGAAGTATTCTTCAGATGATCATGTCTTCAAAAACTCATATTGTAATGAAGTCTTTACCAGATACCAACATTGCAGACTGAAAGTATTTGAAGACACAAGCTGGAGTATGGCTCATTGAAAAGATTTATATATTTCTGAAAGGGTTAAAAAAAAGTGGGAAAAGATGGAGACACTGCTGACTAGCATTTTTCTTTGCCTACAATATTTCCTTCCATATTGAAGGTAAACACCATCATATGAGCAACATTTATCTTCTTAGCTGCAAATAAATCATAATTTGGACCAGCCTAAAATTTGTTGTTTGGTTAACCCTTTATCCCATCAGGCATTTCTATGGTATCTCTAATTGATCCTGAATAACAGCAAGGTTGAAGCACTTTCTTATGTGTATATGACAACTTTAGATAGCGTAGAAAACATTGTCACAAAAGGTGAAATTGCTTGTGACAAGCAATTTCACCTTTTGCCACAATCTTTTCCAAAGGCTCCTACGAGCAATGCATAGAAATGAGTATCTATGGAATAAAGGGTTAAGAGTTAACCCTTTCAAAAACAATCCCGTATTTTTTCAACTCTAAGAAAGAAGCCATTTGAAGACATTAAAGGAATAGGAGAAAATGCCGGTAACCAGCATTTTCTCCCTTTCCTACAATATTTTGTACCCTTCCCAAGACAAATTTCGGTTTTTGATTTTATCATCTGCAAATGCTTTTAATATAAACGAGTCAAAAATTGTGTCATCTAGTAAAGAGTTAAACCATTACCTCCACCCCCATCCCCATATATAGTTATAATTGGTCCAATTTACGTTATTTAGTATCTGATACTTCTATTTTCATCATACCTTAATACCAGCATCCCTCATTTCCGACAGAACTTCCCTCATCACATAGTGATGAGGCTCCAACAGTTCTACTTCTGTTCTGACACAGGATTCATTATAGGGTCCCATCAAACAGTACTGTTCACCTAGTTCATCTGTGCTCACTTGGGCTTTGGACTTGATCACTGTATAAATTCCACCCACTACAAAAAAACATTTGAAATCATTTAACCCTTTATCAAACAATCCCTGGTTTTTGCGACCTCAAGATAGAAGCCTTCTGAAAACATTGTGGGAAAAGAAGAAAATGCTGGTAACCAGCATTTTCTTCTTTTTCCCACAATGTTTTCTACCCTGCTGGAAACAAATTTCTATTTTTCAGTTAGGTATCACTTGCAAGTGCTTTCAAATTGGGCCAGTCTAGAATTTTGTCGTTTGGTAGAGTTAAAGGCCCAGTAATAATCAGAAATTGGCAACTGGTGTTAAAATGTATAATTACATAACCCTTTATTACGCAATCCAAAGCTTTAACTAATCTACCAAAGGAGGCTTTTGATTTCATGGAAAAAGGAGAAAATACTGGTTACCATCATTTTTTCCATTTCTCACAGTGCATTCTACCAAAACAGATACAGAAACAGATACAGAAGTACTAAGCAAGTACTAATTTGTCCTCTGCAAATGCTTCCAATTTTGATGAGCCCAAAGTTTCTTACTTGGTAAGGAGTAACCCATTACCACACAATCCCTACTTTTGACAACTCTGAAACAAGAGCCTTTAGAAAACATTGTGGGAAAAGGAGAAAATGCTGGTAATCTACTCTTAACAAAAGAAATTTCAAACTTTCAGTACGTCATTTCTATTTTGTTGTCTGCAAATGCTTTGGATTTGGACAAGCCTAAATTATTGTTGTTTGGTAATTAATGAGTTCAATCATACCATCTTTAAGTTCGAGTGTTGAATTGAAAATATTACTGTACCACGAGTCCAAATGTTTGTAACTGTTGCTGGGAGAAAAACTTATTCTGAAACTACGGTAGATCTAGGTCTAGATCTTGTCATTCTGAATGCTTTACCTGGTTCTAATTTTTTTTTCTGTCAGCAACTAACACTCCGACAATCCCTATGAACAGATTTTCATCTTTGCAAACATTTGCATTATTTTTAGATGATTTGATTTGAATCAAAATGTATTTTGATTAATATCTGCATCATTTACTCTGAGATGCTTCTTGACCTTTAGTGAAATTCTACTGGAATTATTTGTTTATCCATGACTGATTAGCAGTGCTGACCAACTAAATGGAAATGACATTTCAGCATATAAAAAAGAAAACATCCAAAGAAATTGCAATGTCAAAGATGTTCTGGGTCAGAACATTTAACACTTTACCAAACTACAAATTTATAGCCTGGTCCAAATTGAAAGCATTTGCAGACAACAAAAGTAAATGTGACTGAGAAATTGAAATTTGCCTTCGGTAGGGTAGAAAACATTGTGGGAAAAGGAGAAAATGCTGGTTACCAGCATTTTCTCCTTTTCCCACAGTGTTTTCAAAAGGCTTCTTTCTCAGAGTCATTAAAAGTCAGGATTGTGTGGTAAGGAGTTGACAGTATACTATAGATCCAACAAACTGTCTGATCTTTATCTCTATTGTCCACAGGAAAGACTGACATAGTAGATCTACTCGATAGTACTGGACACTCTACTATCCCTGCCACACAGTCCTGACTTTTAATGACCTAGAGGAATAAACTTACTAAATATAGTGTGGGAAAGCGAGAAAATGCTGGGAACCATCATATTCTCATTTCCTCAAAATGTTGTAGATCTAGTCTATGAAAGACAAAACTGATGTTTTGACAGCGGTAATATTTGTAATCTGCAAATGCTTTCAATTTGGACAAGGTGAATGTTTTGTCCCTTGGTAAAATGGTAACCCTTTCCAAAACAAACCTATGTTTTTATGTCTTCTGTACATGTCTTCAGAAAACACTGTGGGAAAAGGAGAAATTGCTCGTAACGAGCAATTTCTCCTTTTCCCACAATGTTTTCTATCCTACGGGAAAAATTCCTGCCGTTTTTATAAAATTGGTCTGCAAACTCTTAGTTTGAAAGAGACTAAAATGTGTTGCTTAATAAAATGTTAATTTCTTGTCTGCAAATGAGTCCAAGGGAATTGTTCATGTCTAAATTTTTGTCCTGTGGCAAAGATTTTACTGGCATACAGAAAGTAATGATACACTGATTTTCTCATGCAGACTTGTTCATGCTCAATGTTGTATGCCGTCATGCTTACCTCACATTAAAATGGGTGTCAAGTTCATGTATTATCAGCTGAGAGCATTCCCGAGGTATAAATCAAGGTTACAACTACTGACCTACTTTTCAAGGCTTTATGATTTAACCCATTTTTCCAAAGAGCATGTACTTTACCGTAATGAAAGGCAATCAAGGTGCTTCATATCTCTTAGACTTGCAAATAGATCTAGAAGACTTTTTCAATTTAACTCTTTACCAAACGACAAAATTTTAGACTAGTCTAAACTGAAAGCATTTGCAGATGACAAAATAAACATGAATCAAAAAATGAAATTGATTTGGGAAGGGTAGAAAACATTGAGGGAAAAGGAGAAAATGCTGGCAACCAGCATTTTCTCCTTTTCCCACAATGTTTTCAAAAGGCTTCTTTTGTTAGGGTCTTTAAAAGTCGGGATTGTGTGGGAAAGAGTTAAAAAGAAAAAAAAGATTGCAATTTCATGGTTGCTCTTGTCAATAATATCTCAGCAAATCAGACATGGTAGATCAAAGATCAGATTGTATTTTTTGTGCAGACTGATCTTGATTTATACTGGTCACCATGGCAATTAACCCATTACTACACAATCCCTACTTTTGATGCCTTAGAGAAAGAAGCGTATAGAAAACATTGTGGGAAAAGGAGAAAATGCTCGCATTTTTTGTACAGACTGATCTTGATTTATACTGGTCACTATGGCAATTAACACATTACCACACAATCCCTACTTTTGATGACCCTCGAGAAAGAAGCCTATAGAAAACATTGCGGGGAACAGCAGAAAATGCTGGAAACCAGCATTTTGTCATTTTCCCACAATCTTTTCTACCCTTCACAAAACAAACTTCAAATTTTCAGTCACTTTTATTTTGTCGTCTGCAAATGCTTTCGATTTGGACAAACCTAAAATTTTGTCGTTTGGTAATGAGTTAAAGTCATTGTAGAAAGAAAAGTAGGAGAATTACTGTTGGAATCTTGCATTTTTTTATTTTTTCCTTTGCAATATCACCATAATTTGGTGAGGATGACACAAATGTAGACTTGTCTAAAATGAACACATTTTTTGGATGACGAAATAATTTGAATATAACTTTCAAATTTGTTTTGTTTTTGAAGGGGTATGAAACTTTGTGGGAAGAAGAGAAATTGCTCCATATGAGTATTTTCTCTCTTTTATTTCTTGAATTTTTTAATGTCATTTTCTTTTGTTTGGTAAAGGTTTAAACAGAAATCATCATTTTGGTAACCCTTGAGTTGTCATCTGTTAATGCTTTAATTTTGGAACAGTCAAGAATATTGCTGTTTCAGTGCAGGGATAAACTGAGATGATAAGCCATACAAATTTCCCTATGCCTCTCAGCAAAGGTTACTCCATAAAAGGCCTAACGCTATCACTACACAGTCACGTAGAAAGTATTTCAAGAAGGGGGGGGGGCCATTCAAATGGAAGCACTTGAATTCAGCAACTTAAAAGTGGTTCAAATGATAAAACTTTGTCATCAAAAGTGTTGAAAATTGTGGAAAAAAGAGAAAATGCTATCAACCAGCATTATTTCCTTTTCCCCGACAATATATTCAAATGTTCTTTTCATCTAGGTTATCAAAGCTCTGGATTGTTTGGTAAAGAGTTAATCAAAAGTATAAATATCATTGTGAGTCTGAAAATCTGTTGCAGTTTAACTTTTTACCAATGACAAATTATATACTAGTCCAAATCAAAAGCATTTGCAGACAACAAAATTAATGGGAGTGTTAAATCAAAATTTGATTTCGGAAGGGTAGAAAACATTGTGGGAAAAGGAGAAAATGCTGGTAACTCTTTACCAAACAACAAAATATTAGAATTGTCAAAATTGAAAGGAGAAAATGCTGGTTACCAGCAGACAACTACTTAGTTGTCACCTGAACTATCAGATTTGTATTTGATAGGTTAAAAAGCATTGTGCGAAAGGGAGAAAATGCTGGTTTTCAAAAGCAATCCTCCTCAGGGTTATTAAAACTTGGGATTGTGTGGTGAGCAGTTAGGTTAAGTTGCATCAATCCCAAAACTTCTGTAATTTCTTCCTTACTTTTCTAATTGAACCAAAAGGGCCATGATGGCCCTGAAATTGCTCATCCGAGTCTTTTGACCAAATATGACTCATTTTCAATCTCTTTTGAGATATTATGACAAACATTCTACCAAGATTTTCATGAGTTATTGACCTGAAATGACCCACTTGTAAACTAGTGCAAGACCAATATTCCAACCAAGTTTTATGAGTATTGCATTTAAAATGAAACCTGTAGAAAGTAAACAAGGTTTTCAAAGAGTTGACCGAGTGACCTAGTTTTTGATCCGACATTATAAATTTTTAAACTCTTTCAAGATATTATCAAGACACACATTCTCACATTAACTTATGCAATATATCATCAAGACAAACATTCTGACCAAGTTTCATGAGTATCGGATTGAAAATGTAGCCTCTAGCGCATACACAAGGTAAAAGTTGACGACGGACGACAGACACAGCATGATCACAAAAGCTCACCATGAGCACTTTGTGCTCAGGCACACAAATTATTCATTGCAATGTGGGCTAATACTTAATCTTATCCTCTGAGTTTAGGGGTACTGTACTATACATGGAGACAGCCCTAGTATGACTAGCTCTGGGTATGGCAAATAAATTATCAAGTACTTGCATATAAGGACTAATTTCTAGCATCTTGAATGTCTGTACTATCTTTCATATCTAAAATTCGCCATTTTATCAGGGAAAGTAAACTTTTGGGTATATAACAGTGTAAAATCAAAGATGTACCGGTAGATTATATAAATGCAGAATTCCTATTTTGGCAATACTGAATATCAGGTTGAAAGAGGTTTTGGTTTTTTCAGTAAAAAGGACTAACAGAGCATAATGATTGGAGGTTTGAATAAAAATGGAAATTAAAAAGACAATTCACTGGAAATACATCAGATACAAGTATTAGTAATCTACCATGCCCGGAGCCCATCCAACTAGGGCTGTTTATTGGTACTATATAATATCCAGAGACTTGGTGGCTAAAGTTATAGTGCCATACTCCAAGGCTAGAGGCACTGTACTATACCCAACGACACTGCCTTAGAAATTCAGGAATTTTCTGATTTTCAGAAAATGTATCCAAAGAGTATTTGACTAGGAATACGGTTAAATCTGTGCTAGCAGCAATACATTAACAGCAGTCTATTAACAGCAGCCAAAAACAAGTCTGCCTGTGCACATATCTTCTTTCAAAACCTTGTGTTTAGCATTAACCTGCCTAACGCAGGCAGTGATCACCTAAATTAGTATGATTTAGCTGTTTATGATATGCACGCAGAAAGCCACCTTTAAGGCACAAAATCAACTTTCACAATGCATGCTTGAAAGAGTTTTGTGCTTAATCATCTTTTACGTAATCATGTGTTTAACTTAGAATGAAGTTCTATAAAATGGAAACAGTTTTTTTCAACTTTCCTAATTCTCTTTGCAATCTTATTTGTTTATATTATTTTTCGTCTTTTAAATAGAGAAAGATTGAAAGTTCATTACAAACAAACCCTTACTTTTGAAAACATTATATTTGCAAAACAATGTAGTGTAACGTGTGTACTGCGGACAACAGCCAGTCTGTGAACTGCAGCCACTTTAAGAACTTCCCTTCAGTGGCCACTTTACACAGGTTTGTCTGTAAAAAATATTGTTAACCCAGGTCTGGTTCTTGTGCATTGTGGTATTTCTCTGCACCTTGAAGACTTGATGGAACTTACGAATAAATCTTAAATGTCTTGCAATCTACTTAACCCATTACCACACAATCTCTACTTTTGACGCCCCTGAGAAAAAAAGCCTTTAGAAAACATTGTGGGAAAAGGAGAAAATGCTGGTAACCAGCATTTACTCCTTTTCCCACAACGTTTTCTACCCTTCACAAAACAAATCTCAAATTTTCGGTCACTTTTATTTTGTCGTCTGCAATTGCTTTCAATTTAAACCAGTCTAAAATATTGTTGATTTGTAATGAGTTAAGACTAAATGATATAACCTATATTGCAGTTCTCACCATGGTGCATTTAAACTGGATAATATACTGTATTTGATGCTCATGTATTGCACCTGAATTAAAAGGAAAAAAGAACTTTGTGTCTTGATTTCATTTTGCAGCTTCGCTTGCATAGAATTGAAAGAAATAAGAACTCTGCAACTTACCTTTATTTGCAACTTCCCAAGCACATTCGAACACCCAGCGGTTTTGGGCGGCAGCAGTGGCCCCACGGTCCATGATATTGTCTTCGTCGTCATGTTGTCTATCTCTATATGCTCTAAAGAAACTGCTACCCCGTCTTCGAAAAGTTGGCTTCGACATGCTTGTAAAATATTAACCTCCAAGTCCGTCATATATGTCAACTCAGGGTCAAGGACAACTCTTCATCATGGTTTTTCAAACGACTTTCTGTAGTCATGTCAGCCGCTTGGCGTCTGCTTTCATAAATTTGCGGGTTGGTCGACAAGATGAAATCTGCATTATTGATTCGTGACTTGTATCTTACCAAAAGTATTTAAATGAATGAACTTAATGTTGGTGCCGTTTTATATTCGGTATTTAGGATTTAAACAGTCTTGATTTTTCCAAAACATTTGAGAAACTATACAGTCTTACATTTTGGGTGAGACTACACCAATTTTTTTAATCAAAGGTACAACTGGGGGTAGGCCTAAAGTACGCGATCGATTTTTCTCTACGAAATGCACGAAATGGAATTCATTTGAAATCACGAAATGGAAATCTTCTCTAACTTAATGTACATTGATACCTACTTAACATGAGATCACATTAATCACGCAATGATATCTTTTCAATGTGTTTTAATGGCCTTTTTTCACTCTTTTCTGCACACATTTTTATTCACTCTATTATAATACATTTTTTGCAAAATGCCGGTAATGGCAATAAATTTTAATGATTATACACAGACAAAACTTGTTGAAACTGTTAAAGCTGTTGCAAATAACAAACTTATTGTGTCTGTAATATTGAAATTTGTTTGAGGAAAGGTAGAAAACACTTTAGAAATAAAAAGAAAAACAGAAATTTTGGTTACCAAAATTCTGCTTCTTGGTCAATATTTTCAAAATCCTTTTTCTTTCGGGTCGTTAAAACTTGTGGATTGTGAAAATTACCCACATATTGTTTTATTCCATAGTGCATGAAGGAAATATTAACAAATCAATGAATCCACACAGGTAAAATCTTTACCAAACAACAAAATGTTCTTAAGACATTTCCAAGTTGAAAACTGTTGCAGATGATAAAATGAATGTTTCTTACAATGAAATTTAATTGTTTGTGAAAAGGTGGGTAATGTTCATGGTGAATAAGGAGAAATTGCTTGTTATTTTCTTCTTGTACAACAATGTTTTTAACAGCCTTTTAATTTAGGATAGTTACAACTAGGGATTTTTAATGTTACTCTATTATGTCTAGATAAATTCCATTTCGTCCAGACATTTCATATCATATATGTAATTCCATAGGGGGTATGAACACAAATATGACGAGTATATGTATATATATTTCTAAGAATTTACAGAGATCATAATAGATCTCATTTTCATCGTTTTTTATTTCACCTCCTTTAAACCTTTATCAATTTGATCCACCGGTTTCATTTTGCATATGTATGGCTTGCAACACACGAAAAGGGGCATTCGGACATTTGCATATACATGTGTCGTCTTGGATCAGCCTGGGCAGTCTGCGCGGGCTAATCCGAGATGGCACGTTACGATTGCATTAGATTTTGTGCTATAGTAAACTTGCGCAAAACAGAAAATTGTTTAAAACGGAAAATGTCGTTTTGGATCAGACACGACATTACGCCATATAGGAAATAAAAAGAACAAGATTCTTCCTGAAACTAAAATAGCCTATGATGGGGTAAAATATTACGTTAATTTATTCATTTATCTACTTTTAGAAGTTCCTGGGTTTCATGATCACTTTCATTTTCTTTCCACTCTGTTTATACTAGTTTTCGTCAATGAGAAGTTCTGTGTGGTACGGTGCCAGAAGCAGGGCTGAATTAGGAATAATTTTATGGTCAAAGGGAAGAAACTCGTACATACCACATCACTTTCTTACTGACAGAGTTACGTCCCTTATATTTGTGGTCAGCATAAAACAAAAGACGAACGAACATCTTTGTCGTTTGTGAAGACGATCTATATCGAAAAAAAAAGTTCCAAGAGCTGTCGTTATTTCTGGTATATTGTAGATGCTGCATCTTCTGACAGTATCATGAAAGCAGACAAAAGAAAGAAAAATCAACTGCAGGCGTGGTTATTTTGTAAACAGGTGGTAGTCTCCCTTGTACTTCGTCACATTTGTAAACAAGGCGACCGCCTAAATTTAAACTTGGAAGTAACAATTCGGTTATCAGGGTAAGAGCTCACGCACAGTATAATTCTTAAAATAAAATTCATCAACTGGTGAATGTATCCGAGGAATAAGCTTTCGTGGGTTACAATTAAAAACTTATAAACCAAAGACATATTTTGGCCAAATTGGTTAATAAGGTCATTAACAAATGGATCTACATCATAAAATGTATTGTTAATATAGACTGAATTGTCAAATTCCAATAATTTCTTTGATCGTTGACCGTAAGGGACAGGGAACAAGAAGTAAAAGAGTATCTGAATCTTCCAGGGAAGTAAATGAAGATGAAAGCTACACATGTATATATGGCTTGCAACATGGGAAAAAGGCCTTTCGGACATTTGCGTAAAGTGTCGTCTCGGATCAGCCTGCGTAGTCCGTGCAGGCTAAACCAAGACGGCACTTTACGATTGCATTTGATTTTGTGCTACAGTAGACTTGTGCAAAACAGAAAATTGCATAAAAACGGAAAGTGTCGTTTCGGATTACCCTGCACGGACTGCGCAGACTGATCCGAAACGACACTTTACGCAAATGTCCGAATGCCCCTTTTCGCGTACTGCAAGCCATATGCTCTTTTTCCCGATATTATTAACATGTTTAGACCCGCCCCCTTTTTGCACGGCGACATCGGTCGCGGTGCATATATATTGACGGTTTTCTCCCTGTCCATGGATTAACTCCGCACAGAAATCTCCCTTCGATTTTTGCGGCGTTATTTATGAAATATTTTCATTACCCGGATGATATTTGACAAAAACATAGAAAATGCCGATTCTTTGTATACCTGATATTGTCTACATATATATCATAATATTTTATTTATGTATTCAGTAAATAAGGAATATGTTTACGGATATGAGGAATCCCTTCAGTTAAAAGTTTGAGAGCGTCCTGTACGTGCGCAGACGGTATCCGGATAAAACGTCCCTAAGTCAAAACGTCCCACTTTTGGTTAAAACGTCCCTATGGAGATGAAAACCTTAATCTTTTTGATAACCAAAGAATATTTGCTGCTGTGCATACATATATCCGTGAGAGTAGAAGATTTTCTTCGTAATGCCTTCGTAATATCTTATTCCGACGTATTCCTATTAATGGTTGAATCTGTATCACGTAGTCATTTCTTTGCTAAGTTGACTGATACATGTGTATCTTATACTATCAAGTTTTTTTTTTTAATTGTAAACATAAATCTGTTTAATCAATTGTGATGGTCCAGTTGGAAGGTTCTTTAGTCATTAAAGAGGCGTTTCTTCATTTCTAACATTAACCAATAACACTCCACACAACTTTTTTTTCCTACCATTTTAACCTAAGTTTTTTATAACTTATAATGATATGATCATTTAATAACCTTGATAACCGAACACCTGAAATTTGGAGAAGAACTTTATACGCCTATGCTTTCGTTCTAATCCTTTTCTTCAGTTTGCTTGTCATAAGATTGTATTTGTACTGTTGAATAAAATATGTTTAAACTAAATCAAGGATATTTGGGAAATCAAATTTTGAAACAGAACATAAAACGTGCTGGTTTCCCCCCCCCCCCCCCCCCCCCCCCCAATAAAGACCGGTTTCAAGTCTGCCTAATGATATAACCCGGGATCTTTCATGCCAAACAAAAATCTCGGAATATGCTTTGAGTGGACCTTATTCAATATGAGCGACTTTGCTAATTATTGAAACGAACGATATTAAGATTAACGCAAATACTTTCCTGATACCACTTCAAAAAACTGCGTTCTTTTGGCTTTATTGATTTCTGTAACATAGCCGGATAACTGATACCGGTTTTTAAGACCTGGTATTTATGGTTCGTTGTAACGTAACCGTTTCGTCTGAAAAAAAAAAACCGTCAGAGTCCAGTTTTGAAAGGGTTTTTCTTGTCGGACAAGTGTAGATTGAAGCAAGGCCAGTCTTTTTTTCAAGGTCACTTGTCCTACACGACGAGTGCCTTTTCTGGAAATTTCTGGACCCTAGTTTGCCGACCAGGTTTAATGACCAAGTTGTGACTGGTTTGCGTTTTATAGGTTACCATGACGACAATCCTAATCTGAGCTCTGAACTTTTTTAATCATGTTAAACAATTTATTCATGAGAGAAAAACAATACAATTGTAATGTTGTTAAGAAATGTTTCACTCTCTTTGTCGTTAAGACTTCAGATGGTTTGGATAAAGGTTAAATGGAAACTCTACACATAAATTATATCAGTTAGAATGCTGTAGACAGGGAGGCGTGTTAGCCAGCCCAGGAGGTGTTTTAGCGTGTCGATTAAACATTTGTGTATATAGAGAGACAACAGGGGCCTAACCCTTAGCCTACATCATATAAAATCTTGAATTGAACAAAGCAGCAACAAACGACATTTTACAAATACTACAGCTCTAATGGTACATGTGGTCTACAAAAAGCGCTACTGGAAGGCGAGATGGTTTGGTACCGGCTTTTCCTATTTCTTTACTCAATGGCCTCGAAAAACTTTCTTCAGTGTCGTTAAAACATGGGATTGTTTAAAGGGCAGCCTGGGTTCAGTCCAATCATTTTCTTCTTTTTTATATAGTGACATTACTTTGTCAAAAATGGGCGTCATTAAAAAAAAGTGGGGGGGGGATAAAATAAATCGAACTGTAACCCAGGCTGTGTAAAGGGTTAGATGTAAAACCAAATTTGTCACACTGACTAGTAATACAGCTGACGAGAGAGTTGCCCCTGAAAAAGTAAACTGACCGTTCGATCAATACTGTAGCAAAACAAATGATTGCCAAGTGCAGGCAAAACGTAAATGATAATTACTGCAACTAAAAAATGAATCGTCTGTACTTTTCTCTTTCAGATTTTCTGTTCTTCCTGCGTGGTATGGCATTTGATTTTTAGATACAACTCTTTACAAAACGACCAAATTATGGACTAAACAAAACTAAAAGCATTTACGGGCGTACATACACGACTAACTACATTTGCTCAAATGATAATTTTCTTTCTCTGATATTATAGGAATATTGTGGAAAAAAGAAGTAAAGGCTGTTTACCAGTATTTTCTCATATTGTCCAGCAATGTTTTCAAAAACCTTTTTCATAGTTACTAAAGCTTGGGATCGCAATACTTGTTCCTTTAGAATGAACATATTTTTATGCTCCCCGAAGGGCGAGCATATAGTCGCCGCTTCGTCTGTCCGTCCGTCCGAAGCCATTTCTCCACAACCCTTGGACCAAATTGGATAAAACGTCATATATATGAACTCCATAGAGTAAAGTGCCGAAGCATCTTTCCCGGTTTTTCAATTTGACCCCGTGTTGTGGAAAAAAGGGGCTTAATGCAAAATTGCAATTTTTACTAATATCTCATTCACTTTTTGTCAAAATATCATGAAACTTCATGGTTACATTGTTTATGGAAAGTTTCAATGTGTGCCCTTGCTAATTTTAATCTATGCGTTTTTTTTAAGTTGACGTTCTGTCATGGAAAAAGGGGATTTCTTGCAAAATTCCAATTTTTACTAATATTTCATTCAGTTTTGGTCAAAATTTCATTAAACTTCATGGTTATATTGTTTTTTCAAAGTTTCGCCATGTGCTCTTGTTTCTTTATCTGTGTGTTTTTCAATTTGACCCTCTGTTCTGGAAAAAGTGGATTTCTTGTAAAATGCCATGCCCTTATGCAAAATTGCAATTTTTACCAATATCTCGTTCAGTTTTTGTCAAACTTTCATGAAACTTCATGGTTGTATCTTGTTTTACAAGTTTCAGCATGTGCCCTTGTTATTTTCAATCTATGAATTATTAATGTGCAAATACCTCTATCCAGGTTCTCTATTTGAGGCTGCATCACGGAAAAAGGGGACTTCACGGAAAAAAAAAAGTTTTTCGCTAGCATCTCCTACATGGGTGCTCAAAACTTTGTGAAATTTCAAAAATCTGAACTTGTTGGAACGTTGCCCAGGTACCTCTCTTCCGGTTTCTGAATTTCAGGCTGCATCACGGAAAAAGGGGGCTTCATGTAAAAAATCATTTTATGTAATATTTACTACATGACTGCTCAAAATTTTATGAAATTTCGAATTTTGAATTATTATTCAAAAATGCCACAAACCACACACCTGTTTTATCTATTTCAATGATGCAATATTGTCTTATGGGAAAAGGTGGCTTAAAGGGGGCCTAGTGGGCTTATTGTCTTCTCCAAGTGTCTGACATCCTTTGAAAATTGTCATTTCAACAAATTAAATGTCATCCAAATACTGAGATATGTCTTGGAATGGATAGAAAAGATTGTGAGAAAAGCAGAAAATGCTAATTACCAGCATTTTTCTCCTTTTTCCTCATTGTTTAAAAGCCTTCATCCCGCTGGGTTAATAAAACAGGGGATTATGTGGTAAAAGTTAAATACCTGCTGGTACAGTTGATTGTTTTGATTGTATGGTGTTTAGAACCACTTTCAATATTATTTCTCTTATGTCGTAATGGCTAGTTCACCTATCCATGCTTTCCTGGAGTCTCTTTTACCAGTACTCTACACAGATTTCTTTCCAAACCACTGGCTGCTTTCCCACATAACCATTGTCAGGACAATAGCCAGTGTTGGGAGCATAATGAGGCTAAACTAAAATCGCAGTACAATTAATCGCCTGACCATTTTAGTTCGACTGAATAATGGTTCCTGTAGCTGACTATCAGCAATCCCCTGAAAGAAATTGGTCGAGCCAGGGATCAAAGCCACGACCTTTTGTTCCCAAGTCCTGCATGCTACCAAATGAGCTACCAGGGCTTTGCTTCCCTTAGGTATAAAGTTTTTGAAAAAAATTATGGGAAAAGAGAAAAATGTGGACCTACATGTTATAGTACATATAACCTTCCCTTGATCTATATTTGCAAATACTGTCAACATATTTTTCAGTGAGAATATTAGCTTCAGGTTCAAGAAAAGTGACAATGCAAACAGGAATACAAATTTACTGTGTTTTAACCCTTTACCAAACAATCCCTGGTTTTTATGTGCCCGAGATAGAAGCCTTTTGAAAACATTGTGGGAAAAGGAGAAAATGCTGGTAACCAGCATTTTCTTCTTTTCCCACAATGTTTTCTACCCGTCACAAAACAAATATCAATTTTTCAATCACTTTTAATTTGTCGTCTGCAAATGCTTTCAATTTGAACCAGCCAAAAAATATTGTGGTTTGGTAAAGGGTTAATAGTGATTTTTAAGCAATCACACACAGAGAACTTAATATTTTTGTTAAATACATGTATATATATGCACAGAACTGCATTGTGAAATAAAATGAGGTTTATTTTATGAAATTCTGTCTTTCTATATTGTCATTCCTTTTAACCTAACCACATAATCTGCATTGTGAAATAAAATGAGGTTTATTTTATGAATTTCTGTCTTTCTATATTGTCATTCCTTTTAACCTTACCACACAATCCTGAGTTTTAATAATCCTGAATAGAGAAGGCTTTTGAAGACACTGTAGGCTTTCTAAAACATTGTAGGAAAAGAAGAAAATGTTTTACCACTCAATAACGACTTTCAACACCCTTGAGGAAGAAGCCTTCTGAAAGCACTGTGGGAAAAGGATAAAATACTGGTAACCAGCATTTTCACTTTTTTCCCACAGTGTGTTCTATCCTATCAGGATCAGATTTCATTATTTGTGTCACATATAAATTGTTGTCTGCAAATACTTTCAATTTGGTGGACTAGGTTGTCAGATAAAGAGTTAAAACATTGAAGGTTTTTGAAAACATTGTAGAAAAAGAAGAAAATGCAGGTGACCAGAAGAGAAGCCTTCTGAGAAAGAGACGACTTTTAACAACATTGTGGGAAAAGATGAAAATGCCTGCAGCTAAGCCAGTAACAACATTTGAGGGAGCATGTTGCTGGTACAAAATTCCAGCTTGCCATTTTCTTCTCAGAGATTTTATGATTTCATTGCAACAGGATACATTCCTATCTTGCTTCTGAATAACCTGTGTATGTTGGCCTAGATGATTATGTGGGAAAGCAGCCAATGACTTAGGAACACCATAGTGAGAAGTGCTGAAAAAAAAACTGGGAGAGCATATATAGGTGAAGTGGTTGCAGCTGACAGTATTTCATTGTATTAACCCTTTACCCGATAAGGCATTTCTATGGTATCTCTAATTGACCCTAAATAACAGCAATAATGAAGCCCTTTCTTATGTGTATATGACACCTTTTGATAGTGTAGAAAACATTGTGGCAAAAGGTGAAATTGCTCGTCACAAGCAATTTCACCTTTTGCCACAATGTTTTCCAAAGTCTCCTTCAAGCAATGCGTAGAAATGAGTATCTATGGAGTAAAGTGTTAACTCTTAGGCTGTTAACCCTTTACTCCATAGATGCTCATTTCTACACATTACTTGTAGGAGCCTTTAGAAAACATTGTGGCAAAAGGTCTTTTGCAACAATGTTTTCTATGCTATCAAGAGGTATCATATACAAATAAGAAACAGCTTCATCCTTGCTGTTATTTAGGGTTAATTAGAGATACCATAGAAATGCCTTATGGGGTAAAGGGTTAAGTGCAACTCAAGGAACTTTTACAGACAGTGTTGATCAAGATCAGATTGCACAGAACATATAGTCTGATCTTTGATCTACACTGTCCAATAAGGGGATGTCTAATCCTGAAAAAAATACCTTTGAAATATACAAATTTTGGGTTTTACTATCAGTTTGAAGGTTTTATCTCAGTTACATAGTAGGATAAGGGTTAAATTCTTAACCAACAAATCTACCAAACTATAAAAGTTTTGTAGTCTTTGGTTTAAAATAGCATCTTCAGATGGGATCTACTGTTTGATCAAAAGTTTCTCAAAAGAAGGACTTTGCGAAGGATATGAAATCGTTGTGACAAAAGAAAATTTGCTTGTAACCAGCAGTTTTCCTCAAGATTCCCAACATGTTTTCCAAAAGCCTAAGTAGTGTCCCTAAATATCCGGACTGTCACGTGAAGAGTTAAATTGCATGAGAATTATTCGATAAAAAATGTATAAGAAATATAATCATATACAAGCATACTATTGATTTAAAGCTACGGCGTAGTCTACATAATTATGTGTAAATATGATTTCCCTTGATTCACATATGACGAAAAAAAATGGATAAATAGTCATTTTTCTCAACTAGATACAGTTTATTTACGATGTCGAATTATATCCTTTACCAATCGACCCAATGAATGAAGCCTATACACCCGTAATGCAAAACTATCGCAGTTGGGATTTTTTAAAAAAAATTGTGGTCTAGGGGAGAAAACTCGTACTGCCTTAGAGTAAGAGAAATTCAAGAGTAATCTCCCTTTAATGATCTGCAAAAGGGGGGGGGGGCATTTCACCATTTCTCCTAGACGCTTGACGGATCAAAGTACTTAACACAACACTGGGGAAAAAGTGACATGCATGTGTCGGTTTTAATCTGTTTTTAATGAAGATTTCAATTGATTTTAACAAGAGGGCTTCATTGACATTGATTTCGATACAATAACGCAAGAATCTAATTTTTTAAGAAAGATCATTTCCTGCTTTATTTCTTGAAATTCGAATGGAATCATCGAGAAAGTTTTGAATCCTGGAAAATCGCCATTTGCAAAGTTATGAGGTTTGCGGACGGCATTCAGTATCATATTTCATAGAATGTACGATCTGATTCTCTGTTTACATAGTCCGCTTGTTTTGTTGAACCTATGTAGTGTTAAAATCTCTACAAGATAGATTTAATGGACTGTAGAGTCTATATATTTAAACCGTCGAAAGAGGTCCACATGTAGGCGCGAAAAAACTTCAAAGCGCCATAGATCTATACAATAATAGTTGTCTTTGCAACCCGTGTAGATTAAGATCAGATTGCACAGAACGTTCAGTCTGGTCTTGATCTATACTGTCCGCTTTGCTTGGACATTCTTCACAAAAGCAATTTACCTTGATAATGTAACTGTTTTGGAGAAGATTCAAAAACGAACATTTCTGTTGGGTTTATTTGACGCCCTAGGTAGATAGTTGTCAGTATAGGGGACAGCTTTAGGGCTCAATTTTGAATCTACTTCATATTTCTACAAACTAGAAGTTTTGTTTTGAACTAGTTTATCAGATAACGTTTCAATATTAAGCGGTATCTATCGACATTGTCCGTAAATGAAAACATATTTTTGTTGGTAAGTGTGCGTTTAGTTATCATTGTGATATCATATACTCTCTAATTTCATTTATTAATATCTGTTACCTCAGAGATATGTTGCCAAATGATGCATTGTTATTCTAGTGAAATCTTACCTTAATTCCAAATTCAAATATTGGCGTTATAAATTGTCTTGAAATAAAAGGAAGCCTACCTACCGCCTGTTTTGACATATAATATGTCTTACTGAATTATTTTCTGTCGTGGCATGTCGTTTTTAGAATAATTAAAATCAAAATTTTACCATACGAACTGATTCAAAGTCATTACAGCTACATGAAAAGTTATCGCTTGTCAAACCGATCGTCTCTACAGACGTTACCATGTTTATTCGTCCTCGGTTTTACGCTTGCTCTTTGCTGGCATTTTTTGTAAGGTGCACAGGCATATAAGGACCACAAGCATGAAGAGGAGGTTCCAAGTCCCGCCTACTGCTTCTAACATTCAGGTACTGTAGCCGCAGTCATTTAACACTACCGGAAAAAGCCAAAGCGAGGCTTTGGGTGGAGCCTGTCTCTTGTAGGCCTATCTTCAAAGGGAACGACGTGAAGCAGTCAGAAATAAGCCCTTTCCTCTTCAATAAGGGAAGCAACTCTGACATTACTAATAACAAAATTTTGTACGAGTTGTCTCCCATTGACCATTTGGTAGTTCGTCATTCTATCGCAATGGCCTTAAATTGTGAAAGAAAATCAGTTTAGAACAAAATACCAAGCACAAGCGCAGGTAAAATGGAATAAATAAGCGAAGGTAGGGAGCAAGAAAGTAAATAAAACAATGGACAAAAAATACATGATAATGTTCTAACAAATATCAGTTGAAACAACAGGAAGGAACCGGAAATAAACAAACACAAGGAGACGAGACAGTTTTCCTTGATTTCTTGTGATTTGACGGGTGCTTCTTGTTGTTAAGTCGTACATTTCATAATCTAACACAAAAAATCGCGTGTATCTTCACATATAAACCGTAAAACAATCCACAAAATACTGGAATCATTGGCGTGTTTTATCTTCACAGTGTCCGGGTTGTACGTATATTCGGATAGAAGTTTGGTGTTGTAGAAGAAGCGTAAAAGTTCTGTTCTTAAAACACTTCATTTAAGTTTTCAAAAACAAGTTACACAAAAAATGGAGGAAAAGTTTGGTAAACATTTAACTATTTAGAAAATGACAAACTTTAGGGCTGCATCAAATTGGAAGCAATTTAGCAGACGACAAATCTAAAAGTTGGTCAAAAGATGACTTCTGTCCTTGATAGGATAGGAAAAATGAAATGATAGGAAAAACCAGAAAATGCTTGATAATAGTATTTCATCCAATTTCTATAGTGGTTTCAAAAGAACATGGAGTTCTCAAGGATATATTTTGAAGCTGGGGACTGTGTACCTAAGCTGGGGACTGTGTACCTTCAGTCCGACTCTGAAGGCGATGCTGTTGTTGTTATTTAGACTCTGCTGTGGAGACCAAATAGCAAAAATAGCATTGGAGCAAGCATGCAACCACTAGGCTTTGTATATACTTGTAGACTGAAGAATTTCCCAGGTGTCATTTTGTAATTGGGTCTCAGAGAGAGGAAACATTTAAAAAAAATGGCATCGAAGCTCCCCTTTGGATCGAATGGTGGCTTTGTACATAGATCCTTTTCTTATTGACCAACAAATCTAAAGTCAGTTCTATAACATGATATCAAACCATACTGTCAGACTGAAGAAAACATTTTGTATGTTTTGTTTTGGCCACAGGGTTCTGAAGCATTGTCAGCCCATGGATACATGTAGATGATTTCTTTATGTGTAAAATACAATATGGTTGGAATGATGAAATTTGCCATAAAAAGGGTAGAAAAGCCTTGTTGGAAAAGGAGAAAATGCCATTTATTATGGTGGTTTGAAAACAATGAATTTCTTCAAAAACGATGGCTTGTTGCGTACTGTAAGGTCAAGATACTTAACCTATTACCACACAATCCCTACTTTTGACGACCCTGAGAAAGAAGCCTTTAGAAAACATTGTGGGAAAAGGATAAAATGCTGATAATCATTACCAGCATTTTCTCCTTTTCCCACAATGTTTTTTACTCCTCACAAAACAAATTTCAAATTTTAAGTCACTTTTATCTTGTCGTCTTCAAATGCTTTCGATTTGGACAAGCCTAATACATTGTCGTATAGTAATAAGTTAAAATAGAAACATTGAAATTATTTTATGGCTCAAAATGAAGTAAGATAATGAAAAGTAACCTGGCAAGCAATTACCTTTTTTATCATCACCGTTGTTTTGTTTTGTTGAAAAGCAGTATATCCATTGGGTTATTGGGTGATGCTCAGTGCTCGTAAATAATGGTTTCATAAATGTTCAAGAAAATATGGCGGCAAGGGCCTGCCAATAAGCGTGTGAATGTTTTTTACAAATTGCAAATTAAAATCGATTTGTTCTATCTGAGTATGTACAAAGAAGTAGATCAAATGCCAGTGCATTCAGCTGCCTTCCAAAAAAACCCTTTACCTCATGGGTGTTTTTTTTTTTTACTTTTTTACTGATACAGTGTGTGAAAGGTTTGAAAATTTCTTTTTTCATTTCAGATTTTCAGTACAGAATTGCTTGGGGAGTTAATGGTTGTCCAGTAATTTTTGCAGCACTTTAACTTCACGAACGTTCAATAAGAAACATTTAGAACACTGAAGAAACAGAATTCAGACGTCTACCATATGGAGTGCAACACGCGAAAAGGTGCATTCGGACATCTGCGTAAAGTGTCGTCTCGGATCAGCCTGCGCAGTCCGCGCAGGCTAATCCGAGACGGCACTTTACGACTACATTAGATTTTGTGCTACAGTAGACATGCGCAAAACAGAAAATGGCATTAAAACGGAAAGTGCCGTCTCGGATTAGCCTGCGCGGACTGCGCAGGCTGATCCGAGACGACACTTTACGCAGATGTCCGAATGACCCTTTTCGCGTGTTGCACTCCATATTATAGAACAATTGTGAAGTCATTTATAAAGAAACAGAACCAGCTAGTGGTATGTCCCTCTCATAAGAAGATAACTACCATGTGTTAAAACTCAGTATTTTGATTCTGTAACAAAAGAACAAAATGCCTAACCCTTTACCAAACAATCCCTGGTTTGTAAGACCCTAAGATAGAAGCCTTTTGAACACATTATGGGAAAAGGAGAAAAGGCTGGTTACCAGCATTTTCTCCTTTTCCCACTATGTTTTCTACCCTGCTGGAAACATATTTCAATTTTTCAATTAGGTTTTTATTTTGTCGTCTGCAAGTGCTTTCAATTTGGATCAGTCTAAAATTTTGTCGTTTGGAATAGGGTTAACTCATGATAACTGAGACTACAAAATTGTCCAGGTTAACCCTTTAACACAAAATGCCGACTTTTGATCCTCCTGGAAAAGAAGCCTTTGGAAAACGTGGGAAAAGGAGAAAATGCTGGTAACCACATATTTTCTCCTTTTCCCACAATATTTTCTACCCTATCAAAGAAAATTTGCACAATTGTAGCCACTTCGAAATTGCCGTCTGCAAATGCTTTCAGTTTGGACAAAGGCTAAAGTTTTTTGGCTGGTAAAGGGTTAAAAGTTTTTGCATTCTGTAAATTACATATAGCTAAAGTTATGAGATTCATGATTTAAAAAAGCAGAAAACACTGATGGAAAAGGAGGAAATGCTGGTATCTAGGGTTTTTCTCCTTTTCATCGTTCAGTATTTTCAGACCTCAAAACATGAAGCTTAATTCAAACTGTCCTCTTCAAACTCTTCATCCTGACTTTTAACAATTCTGATACAGAAGGCTTCTGAAAACGTTGTGGGAAAAGAAGAAAATGCTGGTAACCAGCATGTTCTCTTTTTCCCACAGTGTTTCCTACCCTGCTGAAAACAAATTTCAATTTTTGAGATTTGTTTATTTTGTTATCTGCAAATGCTTTCAGTTTGGACAAGTCTAGAATTTTGTTGTTTGGTGAAGAATTAAATTATGGATGACTGACTTGGATTAATTCTTTACCACAAGAACCTGACTTTTGACAACCCCGATAAAGAAAACCTTTAAAAACCTTGTGGGAAAAGGAGAAAATGCAGTTTCCGGCATTTTCTCCTTTTCCCACAATGTTTTCTACCCTTTCCAAATGAAATTTCAGTTTTTGAGTCATGCTTATTATGTCGTCTGCAAATGCTTTCAAGTTGGACTAGTCCAAAATTTTGTAATCTGGTAAAGAGTTAAGATATATTGCAAATTAACAATTTGTGGCTAAAGGAATATTTGAGTAGGGAAAAGGCAAATAATGACTGAAAGGAAAACAGGAAAAGTATTACAGTAGGTATTCACTGAGGTTAATAGCAGTAGTTTCTTTAAGCTCTTTACAATGAAAAAAAAATAAAGGATGGTCAAAACTGAAAGCATTTGCAGAAGACGAATCACATGGTGCACAGAGTAGAAAAGTTTTCTTTGAAAGGATAGAAAATATTGTGGGAAAATTAGAGAATACTGCCTTTTAGACCAGTACATATTGAAATCATTTGCAGACAACAAATTAAATGTCAACCAAATGTTGAGATACATGTATGTCTTGGAATGGATAGAAAACATTGTGAGAAAAGCAGAAAATGCTAATTACCAGCGTTTCTCTCCTTTTTCCTCATTATTTTCTAAAGCCTTCATCCTTGACGGTTAATAAAACAGTGGATTATGTGGTAAAAGTTTAATACCTGCTGGTACAGTTGATTGTTTTGATTGTATGGTGTTTAGAGCCACTTTCAGTATTATTTCAGATATGTCACAGTGGCCAGTTCACCTATTCATGCTTTCCTGGAGTCTCTTTTATCAGTATTCCAAACAGTTTTCTTTTCCAAACCACTGGCTGCTTTCCCACATAACCATTGTCAGGACAATAGCCAGTGCTGGGAGAATGATGATTGCTGTGGCAATGGCTATCAGCAATCCCCTAAAAGAAATTGGTCGAGCCAGGGATCGAGCCCATGACCTTTTGTTCCCAAGTCCTGCGTGCTACCAAATGAGCTACCAGGGCTTGGCTTCCTTTAGGTATAAAGCTTTTGAAAAGATTATGGGAAAAGGGGAAAATGTAGATGACCTACATGTTGTTTTTCCCCAAGTTTTTTCTAAACAACTCAAAACAGTAACCATCCCTTGACCTATATTTGTCAGTTGCAAATGCTTTCAGTATTGTTTGTTAAAGTATTAGCTTCAGGTTCAGGAAATAGTGAGAATGTAAACACTGATTTAAATTTTTAAATCTTTACCAAACTACATAATTTTATACTTGTCCAAGTTGAAAGGTTTTGCAGAAAACAAAATAAATGTAACTCAAAAATTGAAATTTGTTTTCAGCAGGGTAGCAAACATTGTGGGAAAAGGAGAAAATACTGGTTATTAGCATTTTATCCTTTTCCCATAATGTTTTAAAACTGCTTCTTTCACAGGGTTGTTAAAAGTTGGGATTTTGTGGTAAAGGTTTAAACAGGAATATGAATTTACTGACTTCACTTTGTTTTAATGATAATTCTTAACCCTTTACTGTACAATCCCTGGTTTTTATGACCCTGAGGGAGAAGCCTTTTGAAAACATTGTGGGAAAGGGAGAAAATGCTGGTAACCAGCATTTTCTCCTTTTCCCACAATGTTTTCTACCCTGCTGGAAACAAATTTCAAATTTCCAGTTAATTTTATATTGCCGTCTGCAAGTGCTTTCAATTTGGACCTGTCTAAAATTTTGTTGTTGGTAAAGAGTTTAGTAATTACACCAAGAGAACTGAATATTTTTGTAAAATACATGTATATATACATGTATATGCACAGAACTGCATTGTTAAATAAATAAGGTTCGTTTTATGAATTTCTATCTTTTTATCTTGTCATTCCTTTACCCCATTCCACACAATCGTGAGTTTTAACACCCCAAGTAGAGAAGGCTTTTGAAAACACTGTAGGCTTTCTAAAACATTGTAGGAAAAGAAAAAAATGTTGGTAACCAGACAGGATGCCTTTGAAGAAAAAGAAGGCTTTTTAACCCTTTTAACACTCAATAACGACTTTTAACACCCCTTGAGGAAGAAGCCTTTTGAAAGCACTGTGGGAAAAGGAGAAAATGCTGGTAACCAGCATTTTCTCTTTTACCCACAGTGTTTTCTACCCTATCAAGATCAAATTTCATTATTTGAGTCGCATTTAAATTGTTGTCTGCAAATACTTTCAAGTTGGTCAAGGTCAAAACTTTGTCGTCTGGTAAAGAGTTGAAATATTGGAGGTTTTTGAAAACATTGTGGGAAAAGAAGAAAATGCTGGTGACCAGAAGAGAAGTCTTTCAGATAAAGAGATGGCTTTTGAAAACATTGTTGGAAAAAAAGAAAATGCCTGTGACCAGAAAAGGAGAATTCTTCTGAGAAATCGACAGCTTTTGAAAACATTGTGGGAAAAGATGAAAATGCTCTGTAGCTCAGCTGGTAACAACATTTGAGCAAGCATGTTTGCTGGTACATGTACAAAATTCCAGCTTGCCAATTTCTCTGATAGATGAAGTGGCTGCAGCTGTGATATCATTAAAAATATTTGAATAGTATCAACTCTTAGGCTGTTAACTCAAGGACCTTTTGCAGACATTGTTGATCAAGATGAGACTGCACAGAACATATAGTCTGATCTTTGATCTACACTGTCCTATAAGGGGATGTCTGATCCTGAAAAAAATACCTTTGAAATAGCCAAATTTTGGTTTTTACTATTAGTTTGAAGGTTTCATCTGTCACTTAGTAGGATAAGGGTTGAATTTTAAACAAACAAATCTGCCAAACTATAAAAGTTCTGTACTATTTAGTATTAATAACATTTACAGATAGTGTTTGATCAAAAGTTTCTCAAAAGAAGGATATGAAATTATTGTTGCAAAAGGAAAATAGCATGCAACCAGCAGTTTTCCTCAAGATTCTCATTATGTTTTCCAAAAGCCTAAACAGTGTCTCTAAGTATAGGGACTGTCTTGTAAAGGGTAAAATTGCATGAGAATTATTTGATTAAAATTTCTAAGAAAGAGTCATATACAAACATACTGTTTGACAAAAATTTTCATTGATTCAAATAAGCTACGGTGTAATCTACATAATTATGTGCAAATATGATTTTCCTTGATTCACATATGACGAAAAAAATAGATAAATAGCCATTTTTCTCAATTACATACAGTTTAATTACAATATCGAATTATATCTTTTATCAATCAACCCAATAAATGATGCTCATTGACTCGTACTGCAAAACTATCGCAGCTGGGACCTTTTAAAAAAATTATGGTCTAGGGGAGAAAACTCGTACTGTCTAAGAGTAAGAGTAAAGCAAGAGTAGTCTCCCTTATAATGATCCCGCCCTTCATCATTTCTCTTAGACGCTTGACGGATCAAAGTACTAAATACAACACTAGGAAAAAGGTGACGTGCCTGTAACGTTTTTAATCTGTTTTTGATGAAGATTTCAATTAATTTTAACAAAAGACTGTCATTGATATTGATTTTAATACAAAACGCTAAAATCTAAGTTTTAAATAAGATTATTTCCTGCTTTTTCTACTTGAAATCCGAACGGAATCACCGAGAAAGGTTTGAATCTTTGAAAATCGCCATTTGCAAAGGTATTAGGTTTGCGGACGGCATAGTTTAAAATGACCCTTCACAGAATGTACGATCTGATTCCGAGTCTACACAGTTTACTTGTTTCGTAAACCTTTCTGTGCAAACTAAAAAAAAAAATCAAATTCCAGCGGACGGCTATAAATACAATCTATTGAAACACAAAAAGATTTTGATTGTATAGGCTTGACTACACCAGCGGATGACATAGATCAAGGATCAGACTGCACGTTCTGTGCACGTTCTGTGCAGTCTGATCTTGATCTATGCCGTCTGCAAAAGTCTCCGCTTTCCCCCATGGCGCCGAAAGGGTTAAGCTTATTTGGATAACTAAATCTTTAAAAGATAGATCTAGTTCCAGTAGACTGTTCAAATCGTCGACAGAGGTTCGATGTCTAAGGGGCGTAAAAACGAAAACTTCAAAGTGCCATATACAATAAAAGTTGCCTTTACAATCTGTGTAGATCATGATCAGACTGCACAGAACGTGCAGACTGATCTTTGATCTACACCGACCACTTTCCTCAGACTTTCTGTACAATTTTATGCAACTTTAAAACCTTAATTGCTCGGATTTTTTTTTTTAGACTGAAGTTATCTCTTGTTTATTTGGCGCTCTATGGGTTTGTAACGGGAATGGTTTGATATTCATTGGGATTTATTTTAACTAGACATCATCTTCCTACATTAAGCCAATTTATGTTTTGAAGTTGAGCAATAAAATGGCCTCCTATATTTAACGATATATGTCGATATCGTCATTGAATGAAAAGAGTTTTGTTTGCGTTAAGTTATCATAGTGGTTATCATGAACTCAGGATTAATTTCATTTACTGTACATCTATTACCCCAAAGATATCTGTTACAAAATATTGCATTTTTATTGTAGCTTGATCTTACAAGGAATTCCAAATTCAAATATTGGCGGTTATAATTAACATAAAATAAACGGGAGACTACCTGCCGCCTGCTAAGTTTGACCGATTTTTTTTTTTGTCTGGTGGCATGTCGTTTTTAGAACGGTTAAAATTAACAAGTTGACCACATGAACTGGTTGATATTCGTTACACCTAGATGAAAATTTATCGTTTGTCCAACGGATCGTCTCTACAGACGTTACCGTGTTTATTCGTCTTCGGTTTTATGCTTGCTCTTGGCTGGCATTTTTTGTAAGGTGCACAGGCATATAAGGACCAGAGACAGGAAGAGGAGGTTTCATGTCCCGCCTACTGCACATACTATGCACATACTGTAGCCGCAGTAATTTAGCACCTCCGGAAGTAGCCAAAGCGAGGTTTTGGGCGGAGTCTTTGTTTTGTAGGCGTACCATTCAATGGTATGCACGTACTCACGACGCGAAGCAGTCAAAAATAAGCCTTTTCCTCTCCAATAAGGGAGGCAACTGTAGCATTACTAATTACAAAATTTTGTACGAGTTGTTTCCCTTTGACCATTAGTCGTTCATCATTTTCTTGCAAGACCCATATATTTGAATGAATATCAGCCCGGAATAAAAAGCAAAGCAAAAGCGCAGATAAAATGGACAGAAATAAGCGATGGTAGCAATAAATTAAACAAACTGAGGAGAAAAAGCAATGTAAATGGTGTTACAAACAAAAATTGATGCGAAAGGAGCAAACCGGAAATAGCAAATAAGCTTGGTAGAGAAGATATGACACTAGTTCCATGATTTCTTTACGATTCTACGGGTGCCGATGGTTGTTAGTCGCATGTTTTTTTTTTTAAGTAAAGACGTGTATATCTTTGCATATGAACCATATCAAACTCAAAGGCAATAAAACAGTAAACATGAACGAGATTCATCTTTTCAGTATCCGGATTGTAGATATATTCGGATAAAAGTTTGAATTGTGAGAAAAATTTGAAATTTATTCAATACAACACGTTAGTTGAAAAGAAAATAAAGAAAATAGCATAGTTGAGAGAGGTTAGTATAAATACAGTTGTAAAAACTTGTTTCTATCGAATGGCAGTCATTTGAACACCCGGTAATTTCGACACCCAGTCATTTCAACACATTTTGGTCATTTCGATCCCCGGTGGACAAATGTTTGCAAACTTTGGTCATATCGACTTCTTATTTTTTTTAGAGCACTTTTTAAACTCGACTTTTTATTATCAAGTTACTTTAGTTTCTTTTAAAGATGTCATATCATTATAATTTTTTGTGGGTGTGTGATCAAAACAGGTTTTTAACCCTTTCCCAAATAAAACTTTTAGACTAAACCAAATTGAAAACATTTGCAGACGACAATTCAACTATTGCTGAAAAAATGATTTCTGTCTATGATAGGGTAGAAAACATTGTGGGAAAAGGAGAAAATGCTGGTTACCAGCATTTTCTCCTTTTCATGCATTGTTTTCAAAAGGCTACCATTCTAGACCGGAAGAACCAGCATTTTCTCCTTTTCCCACAATGTTTTCAAAAGGCTACTATGCCAGACCGGTAAAAACCAGGGATTGTTTGGGAAAGGGTTAAATAACTTTATTCAAGGGGAATTACTGTGAGTATGGGTATATACAATTTTCTGTATTCTACTCTGCCTTTTTAGGAAGAGATTAATATACAGTATAATATTTATTGCAATTAAGGAGATACCGGATATCGAACAATAATTTGGATCTTATGAATTATAAAAAAAGCAGATACAAACTTAAATTAATTTGTAGAGAAAAGAAGAACCCGTGGGCGGATCCAATGGGGGTGGGGACCGGGGAAACCCCCCCCCCCCCCGGAATTTTGGCAAAAATGTGGTCATCGGATTCGTAAAATGGTACTGGTTTGATACTGCACAGCATTTATGTAAAATACAGTCATAAATTTGAAAAAAAAAAGGTTCTAAATGTGGAGACCTCCTCATGGTTAGAACTGGAAACGTTGACTTTTGTTGTCAGCGGCTTACATCCACCGAAATCTGGAAATCAAAGTATCATATAATAAGATGAGTGCTTTTTCGGTAGGACCCCCCCTGAGAAAGATATCTGGATCGGCGCATGGAACCTCTCCCTTGCACAAAAAAGAAAAACGCTAGTAGAGGCGAGTAATAACCCACAGGCCTTTTGGTCCATACTTAAGAAATCCAGAAATAAATTAACTGAGCGTTATCCATAAAATAAGTAGTAGGCAGTGGCTGTCGCATTTTGATTCATTACTCTGTGTTTAAAATAGGAATTCAATATCATCAGTAACAGATAACCGGAACTATTTCAATGAACAAATGGACCAAGTTCTTAACACAAAAATCACTTTAACCCATTACCACACAATCCCTACTTTTGATGACCCTGAAAAAGAAGCCTTTTGAAAACGCTGTGGGAAAAGGAAAAAATACTGGTAACCAGCATTTTCTCCTTTTCCCACAGTGTTTCTACCCTTCCCAGAACAAATTTCAATTTCTCAGTCACCTTTATTTTGTCGTCTGCAAATGCTTTCAATTTGGACCAGTCTAAAATTTTCTCATGTGGTAAAGAGTTAAGTGAAGTACAGGCAGGTATTCATAAATTGAAAACGGGAAAGGCTCATGGTAAAGATGGGATTCCTGCTGAGTTTTATAAGAGTACACTTGATATCATCAGTCCTACCTTAGTCGTTTTATTCAACAAAATATTTGACTCCAGCATCTTCCCTGAAACTTGGTCAGATACATTTATCATTACCTATTTACAAATCAGGATCAAGAAATTATCCAAATAACTTTAGCGGAATAACTCTCTTGAATATTATGTACAAGATATTTTCTAATATTATAAATGAGCGTTTAATTACATGGACCCAAACTTTTCACATTTTAGACGAAGCTCAGGCTGGTTTCAGAAAAGGATATTCGGCCATTGATAATATATTCACTCTTCAAAGTATGGTTCAAAAGTATTTAACAAAACCGGGGGGGTAGATTCTACCTATTACATATAGACTTCCAGAAAGCTTTTGATACATTAGATCACTTTAAACTATTTAGTTGTTTGAATGAAAAAGGTATAACAGGAAAACTTTTTAGAGTTCTTTTGTCCATGTACTCCAATATAAAGGCCCATATAAAATTGGACGACGAAATAACACCCCCAATTCTATGCAATACGGGTATGAAACAAGGTGATTCAAGTTCGCCAACAATTTTCAGTATATATATTAATGAAATTTTGAAATATCTTAGAAAATATTGTCCTCAAGGAATATTTATCACATCAGAAATTCAAGAAATTTATTGTATAATGTTCGCTGACGATGTGGCCAGTTGTGCAGATACTGCAGCAAACCAACAGACTCAACTCAATGCAGTCGAAAAATTTTGTGAAGAAACCAAAATGGTCGTAAATCTCAAGAAATCAGAAATTATTGTTTTTAGAAATGGTGGACCCCTAAGAGCATTATGAGAATTGGAAATTTCTGGGGAAAGTATTAAGGTTAAGCCGTACTATAAGTACATGGGACTCTTGTTCACACTGAAATTGTCATGGAGTACGGCAACCAAAAAGCTTGCAGCACAAACACGAAAATCATTATATCAAATATATCAGATCCAAAAACTATTTGGTAAATTTGCTTATAAAGAATACTTTAAGAATTTCGATGCAATGGTATTGACTATCCTGTCCTATGGAGCAGAAATATGAGGCTACGAGCTCAGTAATTCCATAGAACAAGTACATTCCAAGTATTGTAAAGATTATCTTGGTATTAACGCATCTATCAACAATTCAGTGGCACTCGGGGAATGTGGAAGATACCTGATAGCAGTTTCGTATCAAATTAAATTTATGAAGTACTGGGTCAGACTCATTCAAATGGACTCTGGCAGATACCCAAAGCAATGCTACATAATGCTAAAAGCACATGAAGAAATTGGAAGGGTTAAGTGGGTATCGAGAATAAGGGAATTCCTATTCAAAAATTATTTTGGTTTTGCTTGGATTTCCCAGGAAATTGGTAATACAGTATCATTCATTAACTCATTACCACACGAGAAAAATTTAGACTGGTCCAAATTGAAAGCATTTGCAGACGACAAAGGTGACTGAAAAATTGAAATCTGTTCTGGGAAGGGTAGTAAACACTGTTGGAAAAGGAGAAAATGCCGGTAACCAGCATTTTCTCCTTTTCCTTCAGTGTTTTCAAAAGGCCTCTTTCTCAGGGGCGTCAAAAGTAGGGATTGTGTGGTAATGAGTTAAACAGTTCAAGCAACGACTTACAGATTATTATTCTCAAAATTGGCATGACGCTATATAAATAGTTCAAACAGATGTGAATTTTATAGCTCTTTCAAATCATTGTTAAATGTTGAACCTTATTTGCTAATAGACCTCTCACCGTATTTAAGACGATCCTTATCAAGATTTAGATGTTCAAGTCAAAAACTTAATATTGAATTTGGACGCCACTTTAACATCAATATAGAAGATAGAATTTGCATTTATTGTTGTATTCATAAAGATAACTTGGTCCTTGAAGATGAATTTCATGCATTTTTCATTTGTGATAAAGTCAAGGACATAAGAAACAAATATTTATTTTCTTGGTTTCATGGTTTCCCTAGTAATGTACATTTAGTTTCACTTTTTCAAAGCGAGAATCCCAGAATCATACGTAAACTTGCTATTTATGTTACAAAATTAATAGAAAATATTTAGTTTATAATACCAGTACCCCAATCATTGACCCATCTTACTTCTGAAGAATAGGGTTAGTACTGTCATCTATCTAGAAAAGTTAACTATTAGCCCTTTCCCAAACAAGTCTTGCTTTTTATGTGTCTGCAGTACGTTTCTTTTCAAGGCACTGTGGGAGGGAGAGAAATTGCTCGTAACAAACGATTTCTACTTCTCCCAGAGTGTTTCCTACTCATTTAGAGAACTTTATGTTATTCTCATCAATTTGAAATTGTGGTCTGGAGGCTCTTCGGTTTGGAAGGGTCCAAAATTTGTCATTTGGGAAAGGCTAAATACTGACATTTAACATCCAGGGCTATTAACATTTTATATAAATAGATATTGTACTGAGATGTATTTTTGGCCAGTGGCCTTTATGTCAGTATTATTAAAATTTCTGTTCTGTTCTGTTCTGTTCAAGGGGAATTACTCCGAGTATGGATATATCTGAACAATATTCTGTATTCTACTCTGCCTTTTTAGGAAGAGATTAATATGCAGTATAATATTTATCACACCTTCACCTGTCTTTAAATGTGTTTGACTTCAAGTTTTTATCAATCAGAATAAATCATAATTAATGAAAATCCTACAAAATATAACAAATGCCCAGACAAGACCACCCAAAAAAAATTAAGAAAACATATATCCTTCACACATTCAAGATAAAAATGTATCTACATACAGTACGTCGACCCATTTTACTGAATCTGTAATTTACAGAAACCCTTTTACGTCCAGCACAGCGGAATTTTTTGTGATTCAGTGAGGTAACCTTTGAAAGCATTGTGGCAGTGAGATTTTTTTATATGAGCAACGCCAATGCAGACTTTGTGAGCCATTTGGACCACATGCCATTTTGAAGGCATTTTGGGAAAAGGAGAAAATGCTGGTTAGTACAAACTACTTCTATAGAAACTACAAAAAAATGAGAAATTCTTGTAACCCCCCCCCCCCCCCCCGATTAAAATGAATGTTTTCGGGGTATGCTGGAATCATCCTGTTTGTCTGTGTGTCAGTCTGTGTGTCTGTGTACAAAATACCAGTAATTTTGTGTCCCAAACTCCTCCAACAGTTTTTCCTTCTACTGTATTGAAACTTTGCACATATATTACTCATAATTATATCAAAGATTTGCAAGATGCTCTTTTCAAGTGTCAACTCTTCCTAGTTGGAGAATTATCTCCCCTTGAATTTGACACTTTTTTTTCTGTCAAAGGGCTGGCAGGAGTATTAATTCAAATTAAGTCACAGCTCTAGTTCAACTTGCTGAAATAAAAAGGAATTGCGGACAACAAATGAAATGTAGTTCAAGCAATGAGATTTGTCTTTGACAGAGTTGAAAACACATTGGGAATGTAGTTCAAAAATGGGTTTAGTTTAATTATGATAGAAAAAAAACATTTGTCACAGTCAGAAAAGGAGAAAATGCTAGTTTCCAATATTTTCTTGTTTCCACATTAATTTCAAAATACATTTTCATGGAGGTAATCAAGGGTTAATGAACTTTTCTTTTCATTTTTGTAGTGTGAATATGAAAGGGAGGTGCAAAACGCAGAAACTAGTTTACCACGTCGGAGAAGAGAGAAATCACCAAGCATGTGACAGAAAACCTTAATATTTTTCGGGAAGAAGTTGTGAAGTATTTAACCAAAAAATGGGGCAAGAGTCTCCCACCATCCACACTCAGTGGTTTATTTGAAAACAAAGAGAAATGGACCAGTGATTCGGAAGATTACAGGGTTCAGACTAGCACACCAAAACACACGAGCCTGGATGATACCCTTTATCGTTGGTACTCAGACTTAAGTTCAGGAAATATGCTTGTAAGTGGTAATATGCTTGTCAAAAAGGTGAAGAACTTGGCTGTGAGCTGGGGATTCAGGATTTATCTTATTCCAATGGATGGCTGGCCAGATTTAAGAAATGCCATAGTATTAGAGCATGCAAACCTAAATGTAAGAATGTAACCCAAGTTTTTACTGGTTTTAACCAATTACCACACAATCCCTACTTTTGACAATCCTGAGAAAGAAGCCTTTGGAAAATATTGTGTGAAAAGGAGAAATGCAAAATGCTGGTAACCAGCATTTTCTCCTTTTCTCACGTTTTCAACTCTTCACCAAAAAGATTCAAATATTTAGTCACTTTTATTTTGTCGTCTGCAAATGCTTTTGATTTTGACAAGCCTAAAATATTGTCCTTTGGTAATGAGTTAATTCTTTGTTTCGACCAAATTCCTGTTGATTTTACAAGATGAAAACCTTTTAGACCCAAAACATTTACCGACAAAAGTGAAAAACATTGCAGGAGAAGGAGAATTGTTTTGTATTCGCATTTTCACCTCTTCTCTGTAGTTCTGTTTTTCTCTGGGATTAGCTCACCTGGGCAGCTCAGTGGTCAGCGAACTTGTGACCTGATGGTGGTGAGTTTGATACCTGCTTGAGTCAAACTTTCTTTCCTGCCTCATACGGCTGATGCATCTGAGAATGTATCGAGTGATCCTGAAAGAAAATTATGTCAATACAGGTGTGAAAAAGCCAGGAAATACATGCATAGGTGCACTCACTGCCATGATATAACCTCAGCTGTTAAAATGGCAATAAACTCCAATTCAATCAATCAATCAGTAAGTCATGAGAATTGGAGGAATGCACTGTATTAGGATTTTTTTTCCTTTTCACATGATGTTTTCTATAGCTTTGGTTCTGCCAGAAAATCATAAAGAATTGATTCTTTACCAAACGCCAAAAAGATTCATATTTTCTGTTCTTCCTACGTGGTATGGTGTTTGATTTTTAGATATAACTCTTTACAAAACGACCAAATTATGGACCAAACCAAACTAAAAGCATTTACGGGCGTACATACACGACTAACTACATTTGCTCAAATGATAATTTTCTTTCTCTGATATCATAGGAATATTGTGGGAAAAAGAAGCAAAGGCTGTTTACGAGTATTTTCTCATTGTCCAGCAATGTTTTCAAAAACCTCTTTCATAGTTATTAAAGCTTGGGATCGCAATACTTGTTCCTTTAGAATGAACATCTCTCTCTCTCTCTCTCTCTCTCTCTCGCTTCCAATCAATTATGTTATCCTTTATTTTACCTGTATCTTCTTTAGCTCAATAGATCTACTGGACTACTCATTAGTAATACGATTGCATTATGGCAAATCGAATGGCGTGAATTCTGAAAGATTTCTTGAAACAAATGGCAGCTGCGACATTATTTTTTTGCCGTGCTTTTACCCATTTTGCTGCATCTTTGCAGCAACTTTTGTACTTGTTTATTTTAGTGGAAGTGGGGTTATGAAAGGGGAGGTCACTCCCTATTAATTATAAAACTTAATCCTATTGACATAAAACTTCATTTAAAAATCGCACCAACATCCTGCATTTGACAGAAAAATAGCTGCAAACCATAACTTCAAGAATCAGACTAAACTTGGGTATTCTTATGAACGTGCAGTCTGATCTTAAATCGTGCCAATCGGAACACTTTTCCACAAGAAAACCCCTTTGAAATAGCCAAGATTTTTTATGCTCCCCGAAGGGCGAGCATGTAGTCGCAGCTTCGTCCGTCCGTCCGCCTTTTTCTTGTTTACGCGATAAAGTCTGCATTTGTTGGCCGATTTTCATGAAACTTACACAGTTTGTGTATCTCATCAATAGCTTTAACCCTATTGATTTTGAGAAAAATCCAACAGACAGTATTGGAAAAGTAGCCATTTCAAGTTGAAAATTTTAAATTCTTGTTTACACGATAAAGTCTGCATTTGTTGCCAGATTTTCATGAAAATCACACAGTTAATTTATCTTATCAGTAGCTTCAACCCTATTGATTTTGAAAAAAATCCAACAAACAGTATTGGAAAAGTAGCCATTTCAAGTTGAGAATTTCAAATTCTTGTTTACGCGATAAAGTCTGCATTTGTTGCCAGATTTTCATGAAAATCACACAGTTAATTTATCTTATCAGTAGCTTCAACCCTATTGATTTTGAGAAAAATCCAACAAACAGTATGGAAAAAGTAGCCATTTCAAGTTGAAGATTTCAAATTCTTGTTTACGAGATAAAATGTGCATTTGTAATTAGATTTTTGTGAAACTTGCACAGTTTGTTTATCTCACCAATAGCTTCAACTCTATCTACTTTAAAATAAATTCAACAAACAGTATGGGAAAAGAAACCATTTCAAGTTGAAAATTACCAATTCTTGTTTTCGTGATAAAGTATGCATTTCTTGTCAGATTGTCATGAAAAAGCAAAATTGAATTCTCTGCCAGTAGAGCATATTCAGGCCCTTCAGGGCCTTCTAGTTATAATGTAACATGTGTGTCTAAGTCACCTATTTTTTGACAACTTGACCTACTTGTCAAAGTCTTGGAGATATCAGTGTAACATGAGTATTAGACTGAAAATGCATTTTCTAGACTGCATAAATGTTGGATTCTCTAGCTGTCTTCTTATTCAGCACAACCAAACAGTTTGAGCAAGTTTGGTAGAGGTTACCAAGAAACGCTCATGTGAAATTTTGCTAGTCCCTCTACTCAAGTTTTGGAGGCATTTATTCTATGCCACATAACAATATCTAAAAACTATCCATATTAGAGGCATAAGCAGACAACAACTAACACATGGTTTTAAACCGCAGATTTTATCTTTGAGAGGGTAGAAAACATTGTGAGAAAAGGTGCAAATACTGGCATTTTCTTGTTTTTGCACAAAATTTTCAGAAGGCTTCTACACTAGTGTCATCAAAATTTTGGATTTTGTGGTAAAGGGTTAGAGCAAAATTGTAGACAGATAAATGTATAAATGGATTTAATACCGGCAACAGTCAGATGAGTCTCATTTGAATAGCTAAAAATACTGTGGGAAATGAAGAAAAGGCAGGCTAATAACATTTTCCCCTTTGCCAAAACTGTTTTGTTCTCCAAGGTCATAAAAACATGGGACTGTATCGTATAGGGTTAAAACCTGTATAAACTATGAAAGTAACTGAGCCATGTTATAAAAAGGGGGCTTAATGCATTTCTGTTATGAAGCAAGTCATCATATGATCATAGATCCATAAAGTCAATTTTGTCTAACAATGGACTAAATCACAAGGTAAACTGGTCCTTGGACACACATGAATATTTACAAATAGCAAATAGTTTTTAACCCTGTCAGCCTGCACGCACTGGACAGGCTCGCCTGGGTCGATAATTTTGCAAATAAGTCATGCACTCTTTCCACAGAACATGGTTCATTAACTCTTTATCAAACAAGAAAAATGAAATGTATCTCAACGATGACTTCTGTCTATGATGAGTGGATTAGATCATCGCCTGCCCAAATATTTTTACCTTTCAAAGTACACGAAGGAATCATGCCCTTAAAAAAGGCTCAATTATATTCCCTCTGTGAAGGTATGGATACTTTATTTACTCTTCACCTCATAATCTGTCTATGTGGGAAAAAGAGAAATTGCTGGTTACCAAATTTTTTTTTCCCTCAATGCTTTCAAAAACCTTCTTCCTCATGGATGTTAAAAGTAGGGACTGTGTTGTAAATAGTTAACTCTTTACAAAACGACAAAATTTTAGACTGGTCCAAATGGAAAGCACTAGTCTTGCTGACGACAAAATAAACATAACTCAAAAATTGAAATTTGTTTCATACAGGGTACAAAACATTGTGGAAAAACGAGAAAATGCTGGTTACCAACATTTCCTCCTTTTTCAAATTTTATTTTCTATAGGCTTCTTTCTCCGGGTCATTAAAAGTCCAGGTTGTGTGGTAAATAGTTAACCCATTACCACACAATTCCTACTTTTGATGACCCTGAGAAAGAAGCCTTTTGAAAACACTGAGGGAAAAGGAGAAATGCTGGTAACCAGCATTTTCTCCTTTTCCCACAGTGTTTTCTACCCTTCCAGAACATATTTCAATTTTTCAGTCACCTTTATTTTGTCGTCTGCAAATGCTTTCAATTTGGACCAGTCTAAAATTTTGTCGTTTGGTAATGAGTTAATACAATGATCAGAGCTTGAAAAACACAACATCTAGATAACAATTCATTCACACCTTTATTAAAGTTTAAACAGTAATTCATTTAACCCATTACCACACAAGAACATTTTAGACTGGTCCAAATTGAAAGCATTTGCAGACGACAAAATAAATGTGACTGAAAAATTGAAATCTGTTATGGGAAGGGTAGAAAACACTGTGGGAAAAGGAGAAAATGCTGGTTACCAGTGTTTTCAAAAAGCTTCTTTCTCAAGGGCGTCAAAAGTAGGGATTGTGTGGTAATGGGTTAAGCAGATACTATTACATGTAAAGTACCATAGGAAACTGAGTAAATGGCCCTAAATAACCTCTTTATTTAACACTTTACCACACAATCCCAAGTTTTAACGACCCTTAGGAAGAAGGCTTTTAAAAACATTGTGGGAAAAGGAGAAAATGCTACCAGCATTTTCTCCTTATCCCACAATGTTTTCTACCCTATCACAGACAAACTCAATCATGTAAGCTATATTTAAACTTTTCTCTGTAATCACTTTCGGTTTGTGTGGTAAAGAGTTAAGTAAAACAGTTGACTCTTTACCACACAGTCCCAACTTTTAACAACCCTGAAAAGGGAACATTGTGAAAACATTGTGGGAAAGGGAGATAATGCTGGTAACCAGCATTTTCTCCTTTTTCTACAGTTTTCTTCCCTTCCAAAAACAAAGCTCAAAAGTTGATTCACATTTGTGTTGTTGTCTGCAAATGCTTTCAATTTGGATTAGTTCAAAATATTTCTGTGTGGTAATGGGTTCACTACAAAACAACAGCTGTGATATTGCAGCTATATTTTTTTAAGAATATGGCGTGCTATTAAGTAGCAAACAATGCAGATTCTGTACAATCTTATTATGATCTACAAGTCCTCAAAAGGCAAAAGGACAAATTTTTGAACTGGACCAAATTCAAAGCATCTGCAGACAGTAAATTAAATCATGTTAGCCCTTTACCTGATATGCCAATTTGAGGCTCTTCCATTTTAGCAGCAAATAAATATATGATGTCAAAAATATGGACAAATGAGGATACAAATATATGATTGAGTGGAAAACATTGTGGGAAAAGGAAAAATTGCTTGTTATGAGCAATTTCTCCTTTTCACACAATGTTTTCAAAAACTGTCTGTTGTAAATACGTCAAAATGAGTATCTATGGAGTAAAGGGTTAATATGATAATTTTTGACTGACACGGTAGAAAAAATTGTGGTAAAAGAAGAAAATGGTAGTTATCAGCACTTTTACCTTTTCCCACAATGTTTTCAAAAACTGTCTGTTGTAAATACATCAAAATGAGTATCTATGGAGTAAAGGGTTAATATGATAATTTTTGACTGACAGGGTAGAAAAAATTGTGGTAAAAGAAGAAAATGCTGGTTATCAGCACTTTTACCTTTTCCCACAATGTTTTCAAAAACTGTCTGTTGTAAGTACATCAAAATGAGTATCTATGGAGTAAAGGGTTAATATGATAATTTTTGACTGACACGGTAGAAAAAATTGTGGTAAAAGAAGAAAATGGTAGTTATCAGCACTTTCACCTTTTCCCACAATGTTTACTATAAGCTTCTTTCTCAGGGTCCTTAAAAGTTGGAACTGTGTGGTAAAGACTTAAAATACTGATGGGACTTATTTTGATCTGACAGAGCTGATCAATATCAGTGTGTATGCTTTTCCATGTTTTCACCCACTCACCAATAACTCCTATCAGAATGCAACTGATCTGGCAATACATGTCTTGTTTAACTCTGTTGTCCTTTCTTATTAACATGATATTGTGACACTAGATAAAACTACAGCTGTCACTAAATGTGACTTAACTCTTTACTACACGAGAAAATTTTAGACTGGTCCAAACTCAAAGCATTTGCAGACAACAAAATAAAGGTGACTGAAAAATTGAAATTTGTTCCGGGAAGGGTAGAAAACATTGTGGCAAAAGGAGAAAATGCTGGTTACCAGCATTTTCTCCTTTTCCCACAGTATTATCAAAAGGCTTTCTTTTCAGGGGCGTCAAAAGTAGGGATTGTGTGGTAATGGGTTAATACCTCAGCTGGCACTTTGACAGAAACAGGCAAAAATTAGTATTTTGTACACAGACGGACACATGGACAGACACACTGACGGCCAGACAGGCTAATTCCAGTATACCCCCGAAAACATCAGCTTTGTGGGGGGTATAAAAAAAAATCAGACTATGTCAGAAACAGACTTTTTTTTTTGAAAAAGCACATTTCCAGCCTTGGATCAAAACTTATTCTGTAATAGCTTCCCTTACTAGCCACTGTATTTGTCACATGATCAGATAGACAGCATTCGCATTTGTGGTACGCTCTGTTTCAAAAATACTTCTACCAATGCAGGCGTCAATATGAAAACAAAGAACAGGGTCATATTTGCTGATTGCACAGGCTGACCAGGGTTGCCTCTTTTCACTATAATGATATTTTCTGTGTGAAAAGTGGGCATTCTACCTTGCAATACAATCATTTTAGGACTATCAACTTGACCTGCACTATCTTTGATCCGTTTTCATCTAACTGATGTATGAAATTGTCCTTTTTTTGCGTGACGGGTCAAATATGAGTAATTAGCAACTTGAAAAGATTTTCTAAAGAGATGTACTTAAGTATAAATGCTAATGGTTTACCTTTATCTAGTGACAAACTACCGGGGTTAAACTTAAGCAGTATATTGAATCCCAATAATGAACCTCTTTGGTGGCATTTGTATATTGGTTATTTTTTAAAAGTACACACACGCCTGAGACAGCAGGGTCCATATTCACCAAGTATTCTTACTAACATACTTAGTCTTATTTTTCGAGATTTTCTACATTCTAAAAACACAACGCAACTTCTAATTGGCAAAACCAGTAGTTTAGCTTATCAGAGAGTGCGTTACTTATAAATTTGCAAAAAAAAAAAAACAAAAAATGTTTTAAGAAGGGTTGATAAATACAGACCCAGGTGCCTTTTGTAATATGAATTTATCCCAATTCATCACAGGGTAACATGAGTAAATTTGATAAATTCATCTTGCTTCTGGATTTAACGTCTTTAACAAACTTGCCTCGTAATATCATGTATGAAATAGAAATGAGCTGTGCTCTGGCTAGAAGGGGATTAACTCTTTACCAAATGACAAATTTAATGACTGATCCAAATTGAAAGCATTTGTAGACGACAAAATAAACGTGACTGAAAATTCGAAATTTAATTTGGGAAGGATAGAAAACATTGTGGGAAAAGGAGAAAATGCTGGTAACCAGCATTTCCTCCTTTTCCCACAATGTTTTCCAAAGGCCTCTACCCCAGGGTCGTTATAAGTCGGCATTGTGTGGTAAAGGGTTAATGCATTTCCAACATGTATTATACAAAGCAAGTCATCTCATAATTACGGATACATAAAATCTATTTTGTCCAACAACCAAATGAATCATAAGGTAGTATGGTCCTTTGACATGCAGAAAATTTAAAAGTGGCAAAAAGTCTTAACTCATGTCAGCCTTGTGGACTGCATGGGCTGAAATGAGAAAATACTTTTCCAAATGCATCAGAGCATGGTTCTAATAATTAAGGAATGAAGAGAATTTTTTTGTTTTCATGGAGTAATGAAAAAAAAAAAATCACACTGTAATCACACTGTATGCCAATGTTCATGAAAACAACTAATATTGAATTATTATTGTATCAACGATTTAGAAAATCTAGTTTAATCTTCCATTTTTCAGAATTACATGATAAAATGCTTTTTAACCCTTTCTCGAACGACAAAATTTTGGACCGGTCCAAATTGAACGCATTTGCAGATGACAAAATAAATGTGATTCAAATACAGAAATTTGTTTCTGGACGGGTAGAAAACATAGTGGTAAAAGTACTTTTTCCACTATGCTTTTAGAAGGCTTCTTTCCCAGGTTCATTAAAACTTGAAATTGTGTGGTAACGGGTTGTACCAAATTTTGTTTTTTACACATATTTTCCATATGATGAAGTCTAAAATTTTATCGTCTTGTGAAAACTTAATCACGGTCTGTCTGTTGTATCATCTTGGTACATCATAGTCTGTTTCATTGTCAAGTAGAAGTTGTAATAGCTCCTCTGTGTATTCTCTCTCCTCCTGTAATATAAACACAGAAGTCAATTTACCTTTAGCTTGAATGGCTCATGTGACAGAGTATGTGATTTGTACACAACAAATCTCAGGCTGCTTGAGGGTGTGTGTTCCAGCCCCAAGACTGGCAATCTAAAATCACGAATAGTCTTTTGGATGATACATTAAACCGAGCCCGAAGTCCCATGTGGCAGGACTATACATCAAGTAAGTTATTCACTGTTTTCAGTAACTAACAGCCCGCGGGGTGGGAGGTTTGGGTATTGTTGTCACCTATGGCAATCAGTGGATATCTTAATATCAGCAAATAGAACTAAATTTGTTAAACTCTTCACAAAACCAAAAAATTTAGACTGTCCAAATTGAAAGCACTTGCAGACAAAACTAGAGGCGCTTGAGCGCCTGCGCTTGAGCGCCTGTATCACTCCACAGGCCTGATTTTTCTGTAACGGTGAAGAGAAGTTTTTAACAATTACTATTCATTCCTGCATTTTAGGTCATTAAAGGAAAAAAGCCATGAAAAAGATTGTGAGAAAAGAAGAAAATAATAGTAACCTGCGTTTTCTTAGTTTTACACAATAATTTCTACCCTTTTTGATACAAGTTTTACTAATTTGAAGATTTATCATGTTGTCTGCAACATCTTTCAATTATGCCCAGTTATAAAAATTTTGTCTTCTGGTTATAGTTAACTCATTACCAAATGACAACATTTTAGGGTTGTCCAAATGGAAAGCATTTGCAGATGAAAAAATAAAAGTGACTGAAAATTTGAAAGTTTTGTGAAGGGTAGATAACATTGTGGGAAAAGGAGAATATGGCGGTAACCAGCATTTTCTCCTTTTCCCACAATGTTTTCTAAAGTCTTTGTCAGGGACGTCAAAAGTAGGGACTGTGTGGTAATGGGTTAAAAAGGGTCTTGTTACAAACCATTTTGGGTGGGGAAAGATCAAAATATAGAAAATATGTATTGTGGCAATTGTTTTATTGAAGTTGCAGGCTCAGTTCGATTGGATAACAAAATGCCTTATCACAACAGTAAAGCCCTGTCCTCTTTGTACAAGGTCACCAGTAGGTCAACAAACCTTTACCAGAACTAATCAAAGTGCAGAGGTTCTCTTGTTTTATATGAAAAGGTTTATAGATTATGTAAAGCAACCATCTTTAACTCTTTACCAAACGACAAAATATGGGATGTGAGCAAACTGAAAACATTTGCAGACAACAAATTAAACATTGATGAAATGATGATTTCTCTCTTTGATAGAGTAGAAAACAATGAGAGTGTTTTCCAAAGACTTCTTCTTTAGGGTCGTTAAAAGTCAGGATTGTACGGTAAAGACTTTCCACCATAGGAACTAACCTGCAATACAACAATGAAATCAAAACGAATAGTTTGAGAGAAGAAATTTTTCAAAGATTTTACTTTATACCATAAAAGGAAAACGAGTCTCCCATAAAAGCCATGTTTTTTGACGGATCTTTTTTTTTTAAGGAATTCTGTAGACCTCTATCTAAGGTGCATTCCTGCAAAAAAATAATGCTATCCAATTAGCGGTTTGGGAGGAGAAAATTTTTAAAGGTTTTTTACTTTGGTTGCCATGGCAACCAGAATTATTCATGGAACACAATTATTTGAAGGAATTTGAAAGAGGACCACCTAAGGAACATTCCTGTGAAATTTGGTAAAAATCCAGTCAGTAGTTTATGAGGAGAAGTTTTTTAAAGAAAAGAGAAAAAGTTTACGGACGCACGCAAGGACAAATGGACAAATGAACGGACGGACGCACGACGGACACAACGCCATGACAATAGCTCGCTGGCCTTCGGCCAGTGGAGCTAAAAATGAACTCAACTCAGAAATTTATACTGGCTTTCAGCAGGGTAGAAAACATTGTCGGAAAAGGAGAAAATGTTGGTTACGATTGTTTTCTCCTTTAACAACAGTGTTTTCAAAAGACTTCTATCTCAGGGTCATAAAAACCAGGGATTATTTGGTAAAGGCTTAGGTATCCCTGGACATGATAGTTTTCTTGGCTCGACCAGACAAATGAAAATTTAGTCTCGTAACAATTTAACAGTATCACTTCAAATCACATATCTAATGAGTCTGAAATTGTCTTTGAAAGTGTAGAAAACGAAAGTGGAGAAAATACTGTTCTATTGCAATTTCTCCTTTTCCCATGATGTTTTCTACAGCTGTCTTCCTCATGGTCATTAAAGCTTAGATTAATGTTGAAGTTCATCCTTTCAACCTACCCTGAACTGTTCTTTGTCATGCAGCTCCGTCTTTCTGGTTTCTAAAAGTGAAATCATATCAAACTCTGGTCGCAAACACTCTCTGAGACTTCTTGAATGATCCTTAACAATAGTGAGAAGGGCTGACATTAAATGTTCGTGAAAACCACTGTGTCCTTCATTGAGGAGTCCAATCAACTGCTCAATCATGCCCATGTCACATAAAATATCTATTAAAAAAAGAGATGTAAATTATAGAGGAAATGAACAGAGATGCTTTGTCCTGCTATATTACCCTTTTAACAAACGGCAAAATTTTATTAGACTTGTCCAAACTGAGAGCATTTGCAGACAAGAGTAGAAAACATTGTAGGAAAAGGAGAAAATGCTGGTTACCAGCATTTTCTCTTTTTCCAACGATGCTTTCTAAAAGGTCTATTTCTCAGGGTCATTCAAAGTCGGGATTGTGAGGTAAAGAGTAAATAGATTATCCATACCTTCACAAAGGGAATATAATCGAGCCTTTTTTGAGGGCATGATTCCTTTGTGTACTTTGAAAGGTAAAAATATTTGGGCAGGCGATGATCTAATCCAGCATTACAGATCACAGTTCAAACTATGACCAATGAGACACTTAAAATACTTGCTTGTGATCTGATTTGGCTGATGTGCAATCAGCAAATAAACAAGAGGGCCATGATGGCCCTGTATCGCTCCACTGGCTAATTCGTAAAAACACTACAGGCCAAACATTACATCATTTGGCCAACTGGTTTCAAACTTGAGGGCATACAATTTTTTTCCATAAAAACCTACAAAAAAGTTGTGACCCCTGGGCAAATCCAATTTTGACCACAAAGCTATAATTACTTGAATCCTGGTGGAGGTCTACAAGATAAAGCCCCATACCAAATAAAACAGGTCTAGAATGTGTGGTTATAAACAAGACGATTTTCAAAGTTTTCTCAATAAAAGGCCCTGTAAAACATAAAATCCATGAGACAGGGCTAAATTTAGTGGTCCTAGTCTTTATTATGGTTAGTAACAAGATGACTTAGAAAGTTTTCACCACAAAAGCCCATGTAAAACTTGTGACCCCTGGTGTGGGGACAAACTTGACCCTAAGGCTATAATTTGGGCCCTCCTGGTAGAGGCCCACTAGATAAAACTACATGCAAAATTTGGTAGCCCTAGGCCTTATGGCTAGGTACAAGTAGATTTTTAAAAAATTCCCAATATGAGCCCATGTAAAACTTGTGACCCCCAGGACATGGCCAAATTTGACCCCAGGATTACAATTTGGGCACCTTTGGTAGACAACCACTTGATAAAGCTAGATGCAAAATTGAGTAGCCCTAGGTCTTATGGCTTGGTACGAAAAGATTTTTAAAGTTTTCACTATATAAGCCCATAAAAAACTTGTGACCCCCAGCGCCTGGCCAAATTTGACCTCTGGGCTATCATTTGGGCACTCTGGGTAGAGGTCTACTTGATAAAGCTACATGCCAAATTTGGTAGCCCTAGGCCCTATGGCTAGGTACCAGAAGGATTTTAAAGTTTTCCCTATATAAGCCCATATAAAACATGACCCCCGGTTTGGGGCCAATTTTGACCCCAGGCCTATTATTTAAAGGAACTTGGTTGAGGTTCACTAGATAAAGCTACATGCCAAATTTGGTAGCCCTAGGCCTTATGGCTTCAGAGAAGATGATTTTCAAAAATTTTCAATATTTTTCAGTTTTGTTGCCATGAACCAGAGTTTTTGAAGAAATAAAAATAAAATTCTTTCAAGAAATTTTGAAGAGGACCATGGCAGGATCATTTCTGTGAAGTTTCATCAAAATTGGATGAGTAGTTTCAGAGAAGAAGATGTTTGAAATAAAAGTTACGCACAGACACACGACGGACACCGGGCCATGACATAAGCCCGCTGGCCTTCGGCCAGTGGAGCTAAAAAGGACATAATAAAAAACAAATTATCCATTTATTGCAATACCAGTAACTTTTTTGCTACCATGTATATATTTTCTAGGGTCATTGGTAAAGTTTTGACAGCTTTTACAATAACTTATGGATGGGGCAATTGGCAAAGAGCAACCAACCTGAGTGATCCTGATGCAGCGATCATTACAAACTTTTTTATGGTCTCTAGTTTTTTTAGTTCTAGAAGGATTAAGTTTTGTGTATATTGAAGTTTTTGGACACTTTGAGCAGACTTATACACAAATCTTATTTTGTTTCTAATCATGTGAATTTCCATGTCTTTAACCGTAAGAGATAATACCATAAACATCTTATCTCATTGGAGACAAGACCTCTTTAATGGGAGTATATTGATCCTATTGGAGGCTCCAATCTTTACCAGTTTTAACCTCATTTCCAAGGAAAAACAATATTATCACTCTTACCTTTTAATCTAAAACTGTGGAATAGGCAGGGAATGCCCAGCCACTCAATATCATATTCTATCCACATTATAAATGACACATATTTCTTCTTCATTTAAAGACTTCTTTTTATCAATCCAACACTGACTTCAAACCTTTTTATCACAGTCTTAAATCTTATCATGTAAAACTTTTGAGTATATAGGGATTGCCCTGTAACTCAATAATGCCCTTTATGCATACAAAGATCACACATAATACTTCTTAATTCAATTCTTTTATTCTCATTGATATATTCAAACTTTATTTGGTTTCAACAACTCCACTTTTATTATGGTATCTTTTAACACAGATATTTGCCCTAAATGACCAAAGCTGTCGACGCACCATACATACATAGATTCTATAAACATTGTTGGTATTCATGTGAATTGCAGCACATTTAAACACCAGGAATAACTTCATAAAAAATCTTGGTAATCATGCGAATTATCTCGTCTTCATCCATCAGGAATATTACATAACCACAATCAGTAGGCAATGCATTGTTCTGTCTAAAACCATTTGGAACAAGCAATTTCGTTGAAAATTATCCCGCATGTAACTTAAAATTGCTTGAATTTGGGCATTTTTTATCAAACCGAAAAATAAAAGAAAGTGTATAATTGAACAGGTTATTGTACACATGTACATGTATAAAGTTTGACAAAATTCCGTCCAATGGTATTAGAGATATTCTGGATGGACACACAGATGGACAGACAGAAAGACAGCCTTTGGTGGGAAATAATATCAGATAAGCACACAAGCTGATTGCAAATAAAATGATGTCAGAAAAATTATCAGTACCCACAATTCGTTATAGTTTACCTTTTATTCTTTCATTGTCTGTGGTAATTACACTCAGTAAGAAGGCAGATTTAATTTTCAATTTTTCCACTGATGTTTGCATGGCTCGCATCAAGAATGAAAACCCATTGTGTTGTATAAACTGTTCTATACCGGCTTCATTTTCTCTTATCAAACCTTTGAAATAGACAACAAAAAAAAAACATTCATGAGCAAGCAGTTGCATGTGGCACTTCACCTTGAAAAATTACTTCAAAAGTGTTTCAATTAATCCTTTACCATGAAAGAAACTTTTTGACTCATCTTTAATAAAGGCATTTTATAGGAGATACTAACCGTGGTTCAATGGATGAGGTTTGTTACTAAACAGAAAGGTTAGAAAACATTTTGGGAAAAGGAGAAAATGCTGGTGACCAGCATTTTCTCCTTTTCCCAAAATGTTTTCAAAAGTCTCCTTCCTAAAGGTTGTCTACTGTAGATGCTCTCAAGTCTAAAATGTTGCTGCTCAGCCAACCAGCATTTTTTTTCATTTCTTTTCCTATGTTTTCTGTCCTTTCAATGACAAAATCCATTATTTGGGCCTTTTTTATTTGTCAGCTGCAAATGATTTTATTATAAACAAGGCTACAATATAGTTGTTTGGTAAAAAGTTATCCCTTTACGGCAAAATGCTGACTAATAACAATCCCGAGCAAGGAGACATTTTAAAACATTGTAGGGAAAAAAGAAAATGCTGGTAACCAGTATTTTCTCCTTTTCTTACAATGTTTTCTACCCTATGAAAGACAAATTTTATGTTTTGAGTAACATTTAATTTGCTGTCTACAGATGTTTTCAATTTAGACAAAGCTAGAATTCTGTCGTCTGGAAAGATTTGACCCATCACCACACAATCCCTACTTTTGACGCCCCAACACTGTAGGAAAAGGAGAAAATGCTGGTAACCAGCAGTTTTTCCTTTTCCCACAGTGTTTTCTGCCCTTCACAAAACTAATTTCAAATTTTCAGTCACTTTCATTTTGTCATCTGCAAATGCTTTCAATTTGGACAAGCCTAAAATTTTGTCGTTCAGAAACGGGTTAAATATGTATTTATGAATTGACAGAACCAATGAAGTATCTTACATGATATTGCATACAAAGCTTTGGTTTTCACAGTGTCACTTGGATCATTGTCAAGTACATCTAAAAGCTTCTCTAAGTTCAGGACTGAATCCTGTAACAAAGCCTGCTGGCAATATGGATTGTTCTGTGACAGTGTGGCAGCAAGTTCAAGCAACTGCCATCTCACTTCTTCATCTTCATGGGAAATGCATTTTTCAAAGATTTCAAATCCTCCAACTTTATGAAAATCTGAAAAACAAGTTATGTACATGCAGTAATGAAAGGCATCTGACCCCATAAAATGGCACAATGCTCTGTGAACAGGGGTGTCAAATGCATCCCCAAAAGGTATCAATCCTGGGCCTGTATTCACCAACCATGTTCTTAAGAATTGCTGGTGAATATGGGGCCAGGTCAACTTGAAAAGTCAATGCAGCATGACCTTGGTTGAAACTTCTTGCTATTGGTTAATTTTCTGCATGTCAAAGGACCATTCTATGTTATAATTCACTCAGTTACCATGAAAAGTAGGTTTTTATGAATCTGTAATATTATGATGACTTGCTTGGTATCATGCATCAGCAAGAAGCGTTTAGCCCCCTTTTTTTCTGAGCATATTTTATGTACATGTACATGTACAAGGATGATCTGACAGAATGGGTATTGGTATTGAATTAGCAATTTGAAAATTAAATTGGAACAAAGTAACTTTATAAAAATAACTAAATGACAGACTTTCTTATATTATTCTGAAGGCCTGAAACAGCAATGATGATAATCAATGCTTACAAAACATTTCTGTTTAATACTTTCTACCTTAAAACTGATAAAAGCTTTGCCAAATTTAAAACAGAAAATGAAACACTAATGACAGACATGTTAATCCTTTACTATCATTCTCAAAACCCAGGTTTGAAGCATTATGATTACAGAATGAATCAAAACTAGGTCATCAAGGATGCTCTACCACATGATACCAAGTTTTAATGACCCTTATAGAAAGGATCTTTTGAAAACACAGTGGGAAAGATGACAAAATGTGTCTTCTCCTTTTCCTATGGCTCTTCCAGAACAAGGATATTTTTTGTCATTTGGGCCATCTTTAATTTTGTCATTTGCAAATAGATCTACCCTAAATTTGGATCAGTCTATATATTTTCAAGACTTACTGTAGCCCTATGACAATTATAGTGTTTTTTGACTCTTTGCCACACAACCCTGACTTTTAACGATCCTGAGAAAGAAGCCTTTTGAAAACATTGTGGGGAAAACGAGAAAATGCTGGCAACCTTTCCCAAAACAAATTTTAATTTTTGAGCCACATCTTTTTTTTTTGTTGTCTGCAAATGCTTTCAATCTGTGCAAGTCTAATATTCTGTTGTTTGGTAAAGAGTTAAGTTGTGACAGTGTATTGTAATAGGCTCATTGTGCACAGTCTTTTCTTGATCCAAGAAGTCCACAATTTTTTATAATAATTTTTGCTGAAATGATGGGATCTGTCTTAACCTATTACCACACAATCTGGGAAAGAAACCTTTAGAAAACATTGTGAGAAAAGGTGAAAAATATTGGTAACCAGCATTTTCTCCTTGTCCCACAATGTTTTCTACCCTTCATAAGACAAATTTCAAATTTTCTGTCACTTTTGTCGTCTGCAAAATAATGCTTTTGATTTGGATGAATCTAAAATTTTGTTGTTTGGTAAAGAGATAAAAGAGTAGAATATAGGAGAAATGCAGGTTTCACTATCAGTTCTTAAGAACATTCTTAGTCTTGTTCTCAAAGCTTTTCTAGATTTGAGAAAAAAACACAACCTCTGATTTGCTAAACCAAATGGTATAGCATATTAGAAGTTGTGCTCCATTCAAACTTAGAAAATTCCGGAAGTCAAAACAAATAATGTTCAACAGTAATGAGTATTCTAATAATGGTTGGTGAATACTGGTCCAGGATATTCTCCTTTTTCTTGTGATGGTTTTAAAAAGCCATTTTGCCTGGAGTAAAAAGAAAAAAGAAGAATGGGAAAACAAACTAGAAGGCCCTGAAGGGCCTGAATATGCTCTACTGGCAGTCTACTTATAATGGCTACTTTTCCCATACTGTTTGTTGGATTTTTGTCAAAATCCATAGGGTTGAAGCTATTGATAAGATAAACTGTGCAAGTTTCACAAAACTCTGATTACAAATGCACATTTCATCATGCAAACAAGAATTTGAAATTTTCAACTAGGATGGCTACTTTTCCCATATTGTCTATTAGATTTTTTTCGAAATCAATAGAGTTGAAGCTACTAATGTGATAAACAAACTGTGTGATTTTCATGAAAATCTGAGATGAAATGCAGACTTAATCGTGTAAACAAGAATTTGAAGTTTTCAACTTGAAATGGTTACTTTTCCAATGCTGTTTGTTGGATTTTTTTCAAAATCAATAGGGTTGAAGCTATTTATGAGATTAACAAATTGTGCAAGTTTCACTTAAATCTAGCAATAAATGCAGACTTCATCACGTAAACAAGAATTGGAAAATTCAAATGGAAATAGCTACTTTTCCCATATTATTTGTTGGATTTTTCTCAAAATCAATAGGGATGTAGCGATTGATCAGATGAATAAACTGTGCAAGTTTCATGAAAATCTGATGAGAAATGCAGACTTTATCGCGTAAACAAGTATTTGAAATTTTCAACTTGAAATGGCTACTTTTCCCATATTGTTTGTTGGATTTTTCTCAAAATCAATAGAGTTAAAGCTATTGATAAGATAAACAATCTGTGCAAGTTTCACGAAAATTTGACAACAAATGCAGACTTTATCGCGTAAACAAGAAAAAGACTAATAGACGGACAGACGGATGGATGGACGGACGAACATACAGATGGACGCCGGAAACCCCGCCATGACATAAGCCAGTAGAGCTAAAAACATGTTTTTTCTTTATTTTTTTTTTGTAGAACTTTAAATCTTTAGAACCATTATAATATATGTATACCTGTTGCAAAATCTATCTGGCCACACCAATCCTGCAAGTTTTCTAGGTTTTCTATTATGGTATCTGGATCTTCCTCTGACTGCTTCACAAAATCTATAGATCTTTTTATTTCTACAACTGGGTTTGTTGTTGATGCATCCAAAGCTCGTTCTAAAAACTCCTTGTCCTTCATAAAAAAATACAATATACAAACCATGATAAATACAGTTCTGTTTTTCTTATCCCTTTCCTTGACAACAGACAAAAACCTCTGTCAAACTCAGCTAAAGGCAGGTGGAGGTGTAAGAAAAAATTATACATGTACTACACAATCTCTTTTTAAAATGGCAAAGTACAGATATGACAAATTGTATGGACATACCCGCAAACAGAGTAACTGCGTTTGAACAAAGCTTTATAAAAACCACTTTCGATCACGAATCAAACAAAATCATACATGCACCTTGATCAAATTTGGCTGTATAGGGTTAGGGAACCAGACTGTACAAAATTCAAATTCTGTTGAGTGCGTATGTCTGACTAACAGAAGTCGCCGTGTTAGTTGTTTACAAATTATCCTGAATTTATTTACGTTGGGAAAAAAGGTAAATTCTCATTGATTTAATCGGTATCTTGCAGCATATTTTGTGTGCTCTTAAAGATTAATCATTCATCTAACGATCCATGCCCATTTTATTAGCTGTCACTGGAAACTTTGTCGCCTACAGCCATTCAAAAAGATGTGCGTAAAATCATATTAATTCCAGAAGGGTTTAAAGAGGGCTGATATGAAGGCCGGCGGAGACCAGAAACAAAAGTAGCATCAGAGCAGACCTTCAGACTGAAGGTATTTTAATTCTAGTTTTGTGCTCTATTTACGTAATTATTATATTTCAAACTTGCACACAAAATCTGTGTGGAACTTTTGACTGGTTTCGTCTTGATCGTTCTGTACCTGGAGGTGACCAGTCAAAAAGTAAATTCGCCTTTGGGGACAGTTATCTGTACTAAGGTGTCAAAAAAGACCGGTGTGTCGAAATGACTGTTATGTTGACATTAGCATAGATCTTAAGTTCTTACCTCCTCATCGAGATTGTGAAACGATGAATTTGCACTTGGATTGTTTGGATCAGTGGCACTAGCACAAATTTTCAATAATTCCTTCATTTCTTTGGGCATTCGACCATCACCCCCGGCCATGATAAGTCTGTGTGGTGTTTGTGACAACTGTATTTAAAAAAAATCCTTAAATAACAATATTTTCCACTTCCAAACGGATATCTGGATAATCCACTCGCCTGTTCACTCTACTATGTTAGGTGACTAGGGATGGAATTACGCATAATAAATAGAAGCTCAAGTTTAGTTTAGAATGTTCAGGTAAATTCTATTGCGGGCGAACTATGGTAGTTGTCGTTATCGATAAAAATCTGCGCAAAATGGGATGTTTTTGTTAAAATTGCCGATTGATATTCATTAAACAATATATATTAAATTTAAAGGGAAATTACGACAGAAAACCATTGTATATTGAAAAAGGGACAAGTCGTGCATTTACATGCAATGCTTTGCGGTAGTTATTTCGTCCCTGAAATAACTCGGCCAATTTTGTAATACTCGCCCCACGACTCTTCGTAAAAAATGTAAAACGCAATAAATATTCAAACCTACGCAAATAATGATTTTTTAAAAGCATGAAATACAATAAGACTAGCTGATAAGCATGCTTTCAATTTAGATAAGTACATTATTTTTTGGCAGGAGATAATGTCTTTCTGGTAAACTCATTGGAAATAAAGATAGAAAGAAAAAAATATAATTTATTACAGACATTATTACATGATTTTTGCATTTTCTAACTTTTGAAATGCCTTTCACAATCTAGGTTGTATTAAACGAATAGTGTTATCAAGATCAAGAGTCAGTTTGATCTTTGACATACCTGATTTACCTTGCCTGGTTTACCTTTCTCGTCGCTCTAGACGATTCTAATGATTATCCACAACATAGGGTTTAGTAAATGATAATAAAGATTTTCAAATGAAATGACGTTAAACTTCAGGTCAAATTTCCTGATTAAGGCACTAACAGAAATATTCAAATAGAGTTAACAATTTCAAATTATGTATTTTTCATTCCCATAGGAATTAATATTGAGCACACTGAAATTGTCGTCTGCAAATGCTTTTTATACGGACAAAGATAAAATTTTGTCGTTTGGTAAAGAGATAACATATTTAAATAAATGCCTTTTAGAAGTTCTAGCTGTATTTATATATAGGCTGGAAAAATTTGAAATTTGGTGGACATCTTGTAACACATTGAACACAATTCGTTTTGACTTGTTAAGTGCTGTTTTGACCACTGCTCTCTCTCTCTCTCTCTCTCTCTCTCTCTCTCTCTCAGGTTGCCGAACACATTGATTCTTCATAGTTTCATCCTAGAGATTTGCACGATAAAAACTTTTAGAATCTTGTGTTGCGAGATACTGATTTCATGTGCATGAATTAACTTTAAGGGAGAAGACTGTATTGTATAATTCACTAGATACTGTACGAGTTTTCTCCCTTAGACCGTGAAAAGCTTCCCTTTATATGTCGTAAATATGTGGAATAGTTTCGTACCAACAATCTTAGAAGAAACTTCCTTAAAAACACCATCTATCAGGTCGAAGGACTTGCAAAGCGATTTAAAACAATATCTTTATTCGAAGAAATAATATCGTACATTTCCAACTTCTCTACGGTAATGATGAATACTCTTTTAAAAGAAGGTAAACGGAATGGAAACACCCGGGAACTGGCAATCTGTATTAGCAAAAATTGTTAAAGATTCTTTCCCGAAGAAATATTTAGATGAATTTGAAACATGTCAGAGCGAAGCAGAAAAGATTGCTTTTATAAATGGTTTCGATTTCATTAGGTATTTCGCTTGTAGTAATGAATATTGATCTTAATTATATTCATCCACCTGCCAGTTCGTACCCGTGCCTGATCCGAGTGGCCCAGCACCTTGTTACGAACCCGAAAGAATGAGCGCATTTCTGTTATTCTACGCAGTAAACAACTGTGTATGAACATGGAAATGTCATGACTGAATAACGTCCCAAGCACAAGAATTCGACATTCTATAATGCAGAAAATAGATATGAAAAATGAAATAGGTGGCCGAGGCTGTCCGCACGACGGTCGTGCCTATAATGGAGGATATCGGCACGACGGTCGTGCCGATAACCATTCTTATTCGCATGACAGTCGTGCTGTTAAGCACCACTATCCGCACTACAGAAAATGGATCACTGACAGTACTTTAACTATTGTGTTTGGGAAAAAAATATTCATTTTTTTAACCCTTTACCAAACAATCCCTGGTTTTAACAACCCTTACCAAACAATCCCTGGTTTAACGACCCTTAGACAGAAGCCTTTTGAAAACATTGTGGAAAAAGTAGACAATGCTGGTAAACAGCGTTGTCTCCTTTTCCCACAATGTTTTCTGCTCCGCTGGAAACAAATTCCAATTTTTGAGTTGAGTTCATTTTGCTGCCTGCAAGTTTTTTCAACTTGGAACAGACTTAAATTTTGTTGTTTGGGAAAGGGTTAAAGGGGGGATAGGGTTTTGAGTACCGGAAATTCTGTTTGCCATATGACAAAGCCGTCTTTTTTTTTCATTTTCGGCGGCCCTTCGATCCAGTTACTTTTTTTTTTTCTCAAAATTCTGAAGATATCACCGATTGTGCGGGTAGTTGTGACCATTGAGGATAGGTGATCCAGATAATTTTTCCCCGTACTTTGACTGGGGCCGGGATCTTTTTTTTTTTCCCAAGTTCCTTCTCCTCTTCTCCAATGAAACTCAAATGTTTCTGCCTTTACTGGATTTGTTCCACAACACTCCTGTACATATCGCTCCATTGGCTGATAGGCCTACGTAAGATCCCTTCACACCAAACATTACAATACTTGGGACTGGTTTGAAACATAAGACCCCTTAGGCCTTAGATACAGCCAAAATGAAAAGTAACAAGAAGATTTCACTATATAAACCCTTGACAATAATATCGACCCTAGGGCTATGATTTACACGCTCTTGCATGAAGGCCAAAGACCCTCGTGCGAATACTGGACCTTATCAGCACGACCGTCGTGCCGATAGAAATTCCTTATCAGCACGACCGTCGTGCGAATACCGGACCTTATCGGTACGACCATCGTGCCGATAAGACACTTCCGAAATAGATATGAAAAATGAAATCGACCATTGATCATGCCAGTCTTTTGGCTGTACCCTGAAGCATTTCAGTGATCCTATAGATTAATCGAGATGATTGAAGTTATGGTGTAGGTTACCAGCTTTTGACTTACTTTCAACTCTGATACAAAATATCACAATGACAAACAACACTTTGTAACCATAGGTTCATTAGTAGATAGTCATCATTGTCTACTGTAACGTCATATGCTCGTGGGCATCATATCCTCACGTTAAGAATATTTTCCGATATAAACAAACACTAGTGGCACCTTTCAGTTGTTTATGGATACAAAACCGTCATAGGAGACTGCGTTGATCTCTCAATCGAAAAAAAAAAAACCAACGATGTTTCGTTTATCAGTAACTAAACATTTAAAAAATCAATCTAGATATACTAATTCAGTACCTTTATCACCTACATGAAGACTGCATAGAAACGCCATTTTCCCTCTGAAAAAATACAAAACCCATCGAAATCCGACCAATATATGGTTTGGCTGCTACAAACTGTAAACAAATAAGTCACATGAACTGCCTTGAAGTAAATATATGATACATTCAGGCCACCATACACAAGTTTTTTTTCATTTACCATGAATACATGATGTCATCATCAAAGATGGCTGTTGTTTGGATACACATGTCCAGACACGGAAAGAGACTGGAATTCCCTTTCAAAACGCTGTAAAACAAGTTATTTGACCAAACTCAATGAAATGATAAATTAATTCATGATTTTAATAAGTGCCTTCTGTTCTTTTTAGTTTATATTGGTCGCCGCGTCTCGCGTAAGCGTAAGTACCACGAGCATATGAAGAGGCAGTCTACCTTCATTTGTAAATTTGCATAACTTCACTAACTGTATGGTATAACATTTGTCATGTCAGTGAGTATGTGTTGAGTGAGTAGTAATCCCTGTGAGTGAGGATGAGAGAGTACTGATCAGCATGCAAGTGTGGGTATCTGTTCCTACCTTTCTGTTTTCCCTCTCACTAACAAAACATCATTTGGTCACCAGCTCTCGCAAGAGACAGACATTACAGTCAACACCTCTAAGTCATCTTTATTTTCTCTGATTGCAAAGTCATAGAATTGTTTTCATCTCCATTGCTCTGATAAGCGTGTTTTTCTACTGCAGATAAACAATGTAGGCTCTTGATCTAATTGTGCAATAAGAACAGTTTTATATTGTTTGTTATTTATCTTTCAGGTTTTTCTGTATAATTAAGAATCAAGTAAAACTTTATTAACATCACCCAGCATTTGCTGTTATTTATAAGCCAATTGACAACTTGAAACCAGTTTCACCTTGTAAACCAAATGTTTATGTCATTCATCTAGGGCACAATTCAGGGATAATGTCTGAGAAAATAGTGAGTGATCCAGATTACAGCATTTTCTCCTTTTCCCACTATGTTTTCACAAGACTTCTATCTTAAGGTTGTAAAAAAACCCCAGGGATTGTTTGTTGAAGGATTAAGGACAGTCAACTGTGTCTTTATCCTGCTTGTGAGCTTTAAAAATGGACAGACTGCTACATAGATAATAAGTTACCCATTCCTTTTTGTATAGACTATAGAGAGATTCTAGAACTCAGTTAACTCTTTCCCAAACAAGCCCTGGTGTTTACGAGTCTACAGTACAAGTCTTTAGAAAACACTGTGGAAAAAGGAGAAATTGCTCATAACGAGCAGTTTCTCCTTTTCCCACAGTGTTTTCTAGCCTATAGCAAAACTTTCTGCCATTCTCATCAAATTCAAACTTTTTATCTGCAACCACTTTGAGTTTGGGACAGTCTAAAATTTGTCATTTGGGAAAGGGTTAAGGGCATTGACTGGTTGACATTTTATTCTGGTGATATTCTTGTTGTTTCAGGAAAGTGGGTTGGGTTTCAGCTTTTTTCAACAGCATTAACAGTCAAACCTTGAAAAACTTGGCAACAGGTTTGAGATTAAAAGAAGAAGGAACAGAGCTGTTTAGGAGGAAGCAATATAAAGAGGCTGTGAGAAAATACTCAGAGGTAATGATACTCTTGTAATTGTTCTGTACCATATGATATCTTTTAGCACAACCCTTTTCCATGACTGAAAAAGCAACACATTGAGATGCAGAAGACATTTGTAAACTTGACTAAACAAGTGGATAGAATAGATAAAAGATCAGGCTGCACACTCTGCATTCTCATCTTGATCTATCCCATCTACAAGAGTTCCTTATAATGTGGAAAGTGTTAAAAAATCTTCTTTTTTATCTATAAAAACTGAATTATTTTTATATGAACAAAAAGTCTTAATTTACTCTTTACCACAGGACAAAAATTTAGACTTAACCTTTTACCAAACAAATAAATTTTAGACTTGTTCACATTGAAAGCATTTGCAGACGACAAAATAAACATGACTCAAAAAACTGAAACTTGAATTTAAAAGAGTAGAAAACATTATGGGAAAAGGAGAAAATGGTTACTAACATGCTGCTTTAAGACCCACTTAAAACCGTTACAAATTACCATGTAGCTTTAATGCAGATGAGAAACATCAATATTCAAGTGTATGTTACAAGTGTTACACTCTTGTTACCACCATGTTTTCCAAGCTGTCCCCTAGAAAGGTATGCACTGTTATTTACAAAAATGGTGTATTGTCTCTGACAGGCTATAGTGAAAATACCCCAGGAGTCTGACGAATTAGGTATTATGTATGGCAATAGATCAGCATCTTTATTCTACCTTTGTCACTATCAGGTAAGAATGTCATTAATGATTTTTGATTGCCTCTGGTATCTGGTTCTATGATATACAAACAAAGCTGTAGATGTGAGGGAATGATGGTATTCTAAAGCCATTATTTCTCTCTGAAACCCTAAGTTGTGAGTACTCCTTAGAATCAATGGGACGATTTTAATGAATGCCCACAAGATAGGGTTAATTTAGAATCATTGATACAGTATTTTCAATATTAAAATCAAAATCACTCCCTCTATCTTGTGGTCTGTACGAAGCTTATGGAACAGAATTTGTGATTTTTTCTGATTCTTCCGTTTCCAAAGAAATCATCAAGGTGTTGTCATAGTTTATGTCTTTGCAGTCATAGGAAAACTGACCTTCTCTTATATCTATGTCATTGTTTACCTACTATAAACTAATTGATGCGAGGAACCTTTCCTGAGGGGCAGATAACAACCAGACTGTTTTTACACAGTAATGCCACCTTGTATAAAATGGAAATTTAACTTAAAGATCAACTGTAGCTGAGTGTTGGCACATCCATGAGGTGGTCCTAAGCATCTTAGTTCAGTCCGTTCATGCCAAGCCTGGTAGCACAGTGAAGAATGTGCAGGATTTGCAGCCAGAGGGTAACTGGTTAGAATCCCAAGCTCAGCAACTTTTTTCCAAAGATTAATGATAGTCATTGTGGCAGGATTAACCCTTCTCTGTCTGCTTTATATCATTATTTTGGCAATGCTTAACTCATTACCAAACAAAGATATCTTAGACTTGTCCAGATTGAAAGCATTTGCAGACAACAAAATAAAACTGACTACAAATTTGAAATTTATTTCGTGAAGTGTAGAAAACATTGTGGGAAAAGGAGAAAATGCTGGTTACCAGCATTTTCTCTTTTTCCCACAATGTTTTCTAAAGGCTTCTTTCTCAGGGATGTCAAAAGTAGGGATTGTGTGGTAATGGGTTATGTGGGATTGCAGCCAGTAGCTTGGGAAGAATATCATGCGAAGTACTAGGTAAAGAAAATTCAGAAAAATATAGGTGCACAGACCAGATTGATTTAACAAATAGAGTTGAAAATGTAACACTATAAAAACAAACAGTCTCTTCATTTTTAGTTTTGGTTTTATAAGAATCTTTTTTTTTTCTCATCTTAAATTAATTCTATTATGAACCCTTGTTATTATGAACCATTGAATATTTTAAAAGATTAGCTGATATCATCCAGTATTTGAAAAGATTAACTGTTTGCACCTGTAAGAAAGATATGTGGATAGGCATGGATACGTTTGGATGAAATAACTGAAAATTTTATTTACTTCACCTACATTAATGGCATTGCTGTTTGTTTAACTTCGTCAATGCAATAGACAAATTCGGGAAAATCATACTTTGATTCTTTACCACACAATCCTGAGTTTTAATTACCTTGTAGAAAAAGGGCTTTGAAATCATTGTGTGAAAAGTAGAAAACTTTGTAAAGGACAGAAGTCATCATTTGAGCTACATTTAATTTTTCATCTCCAAATGCTTTCACCTTTGCCTAGTCCAAAATTTTGTTGTTTGTGCTAAAGATGGAGACAGGCAGAGAGAGAGAGATAGAGAGAGAGTGGCAGAGAGAGAGAGGCAGAGAGAGAGAGAGAGAGAAGGAGGGAGGATGTAGAGATGAATTAAGAGCCAGATTTGGTTTCCTTTTAAGTTCTATGTTGTAAAGGGTTTTGCTCACCAGCATAATTATAATGATATGTACTTCATTGTTAATCTTCCACAATTAATCACAGGAGTGCTTAGAAGACATAGAAACTGCCAAGAACTCCAACTTTCCAACTGAAAAGCTACATAAGCTTCTAGTTAGAGAGATCAACTGCCAGATTGAGCTTGGACATCTAGAGCAAGCAGAGCAAGGCAAGTAGCAAAGGGTTTAACTCTTTACCAACCGACAAAATTTTAGACTGGTCCAAATTGAAAGCGCTTGCAGACGACAAAATAAAAGAAATTAGAAATTTCTTTTGGGAAGAGAAGAAAACATTGTGGGAAAAGGAGAAAATGCTGGTTACCAGCATTTTCTCCTTTTCCCACAATGTTTTTAGAAGGCCTCTTTCTCAGGGTCGTTAAAAGTAGGGATTGTGTGGTAAAGAGTTAAGCTCTTTACCAGACGACAAAATTTTAGACTGGTCTAAATGGAAAGCTCTTGCAGACGACGCATTCAACATAAATCAAAAATTGAAATTTGTTTCCAGCAGGGTAGAAGACATTGTGGGAAAAGGAGAAAATGCTGGTTACAAGCATTTTCTCCTTTTCCCAAAATGTTTTCAAAAGGCTACTATCTCAGGGTCGTAAAAACCAGGGACTGTTTGGAAAAGGGTTAAGTTCTTTACAAAAGACAAAAAAATTGGAGTGGTCCAAGTTTAAAGCATTTGCAGAAGACAATTTAAATATGACTTGGAATTATGATTATGATTGTATCATGTTTAACATAATTTTCAACATTATTTCAGCTATATTGTGGCAGCCAGTGCACCTATCCATGTTTTCCTGGAGTCTCTTTTACCAATACTCCTCACAATTTTCTTTCCAAGCCACCGGCTGCTTTCCCACATAACCATCATCGAGACAATGGTCAGTGGTGGGAGAGGAATTAATCCTGTTGCAATGACTATCACCAGCCCTCCGAAAGAAATTGGCTGTGTCAGGTATTGAACTCACAACCCCCCCCCCCCCCATTCTGAAGTCCTGCATGCTACCGACCAAATTACCAGGGCTCAGCACTTGGAATAATGAGATTTCCTTTTCCCACAATGGTTTCTGTTATTCTACAGTCCTATCTCACTTGGAGTTATGAGATTTGACTGTAGAAAACAGGAAACCATTGTTGGGAAAGGGAGTAAATGCTGGTTTATTAAAAGCTGGTTTTCTCAGGGTAATTAAATCTCAGGATTGTGTGGTAAAGAGTTAACCCTTTACCAAACAGTCCCTGGTTTTTACGACCCAGAGGAAGAAGCCTTCTGAATGGTAACCAGCATTTTCTACTTTTCCCACAATGTTTTCTTCCCTTAAAGAACATTTTTTTCAATTTTTGAGTCACATTAATTTTCTTTTCTGCAAATGCTTTCAATTTGGACTAGTCTAAAATTTTGTTGTTTGGTAAAGAGTAAAGTTTCCTCTAGCCTTTCTTACATGTTCTCAAATGTTTCCAGGTCTCACACAGCTTAAAGAATATATTGAAAGTGATAGGGTAGACAGTAAACTGAGAGGTTTGTGAAATTTTAATTTTATATTTATTTTATCTACATTTGCTGTATTTACCAGGAAATGCAAGTGTCAAGGGGCTTTGTACATTTAACTCGTTACCAAACGACCATATTTTATCCAAATTGAAAGCAATTGCAGACGACAAGATAAAAGTGACTGAAAATTTGAAATTTGTTTTGGAAAGAGTAGAAAACACTGTGGGAAAAGGAGAAAATGTTGGTTACCAGCATTTTCTCCTATTCCCACAATGTTTTCCAAAGGCTTCTTTCTCAGCGTCATCAAAAGTAGGGATTGTGTGGTAATGGGTAAAGCCAACTGATAGGAGGAGATATTGTCCATGGGCTGTTAACCTGTGAAGCTGTTATATTACATCTGATATACAAGTTTATTGATTATCACAGGGTGTCTGAAGGCTTCATGTTTGAGCACATGTAGTGTAATTCCATGTTATTATTGTTTCATTAAGTTTTTACACTCATTTAACTCCAAATATGAAGCATTTGCAGATGTAAAAATAGGTATGGCAGAAAAAAATACAAATACATTAATGGCATTTATATTATAAGGCAAAAATTATGAAACAGGCATATTCTGTTGCGGTTCACAAGTACCTAATACACATTTTGGTTTAGCCAATCAGAAGTTCTGTTACTTTCACAGGCAGTAAATCTTGAAGATTAAGACAAAGAATATTCTTAAGAATGATTTGTGAATACGGATCCACATGTGTATTTTGCAGAAGGCACAGTTGTTCTTTATGGAATTGACTATACAAATAAGTTTTAAATTTCTTATGGGCAGGGTTGAAAACATTGTGGGAAAAGGAGAAAATGCTGTTTACCAGCATTTTCTCCTTTTCCCACAATGTTTTCAAAAGTCTCATGAAGAAAGAAGAAATTACTGTTCACCAGTATTTTCTTTTCATTGTCTCATAAGCTGTCTTCTACATGGTCATGAAAGCATCAGACATATATCTTTTATTATATTTTTTGCCATAATTGTATACTAATTTTAGTTGCAAACTGACACAGTTTTAAAGTAGAATGGTCCTTGGACATGTACTAAATTTATCATCAGCAAAAAAGTTTTCACTCATGTTAGCTTGCATAGGCTGCACTGGCTGACATGAGTCAATCTTTTTTGAAAATGCATTAAACCCTCTTTTCACAGAACATGGCTCAGTTTTAAACTTGTAACTGTGAACTTTGTCAAATTTATAGATCTATCATCTCCATTATCTCCCGCTAGATGGCATTCTATAAATACTCAACTAATTTTGGCATCCTGGGTACAGAACTAAACCACGTTCCTACGCGGCAATTGTTACTTTGAATTTCAAACTAAAATAAATGTGTACTCAATAAAACGCTACCTTGTGCGATTCACTCATCTATGATCAGCAGTTTAGAGAAATCTTGAGCTTAAACAGGCCTCATTTCTCCTCAAACATATTGAAAAAAGCTATTTTCTCAATTGCTATTTTAAAGCGCGTAATACTACAGTTTCCTGAATATTTGGAAGAGTGATGTATAAGACAATCAAATCTTCGAAGAATATGACATTCGCAGACATTGTATTCATAATGTCAGACAGTTTTGATGTACATGTACATGTCTGTATTTGGTGAATTTTTAAAATGTAATCCTTTAACACCAATATAGTTACATGTATTATATATTGAGATACTAAATTTCAGAACAGCTGGAGCAGGAGGTTGTAAAATTGGGCAAGAAATTAGACAAATGGTGAGTATTGCATTATAACTGGTTGATTGTTATAGGATTAATGGACTTTTGAGTTTTGTGATTATAAAGATAGTCTTTGGCCCGCAACAGTTCTACTTTTTGCATACTTAGCATGTAAATGAGTTTTCTGTCTTGCTCTTAGTCTGTCTGTTGCTCTGTTTTTCTCACTGTCCAATTTTTTCTCTTTCTCTGTCTGTCTCTCGCTGTCAAAAAATTCTTGAATTAATTTGATGATATGAAGTGTTAATTAGAATATTTATTACATTTTACATAAACTGAAGCAAAAGTCATCTATTGTAGGATTGTAAAACATCATTCTTATGGTATTTAAGCTAACTCTTTAACAAACAATTTCAAGCTATAACAAAATTGAGGATAATGGCTTTTGAAAACACTGTGGGAAAAAGAGAAAATGCTAAAACACTTTACCACACAGTCCCGACTTTTTACAACCTTGAGAAAGAGGCCTTTTGAAAATGTGGGAAAAGGAGAAAATGCACAATGTTTTCAAAAGACTTCTATCCCAGGGTGAAAAGAAAACAGGGATTGTTTGGCAAAGGGTTTTAAAATTGTTGTCTGCAAAATCTTTCAATTTGGACAAATCCTGAATTTTGTCCCATTATTGTAAGCCTGGTATTACTTGAAGGAACAGAGAGCAAACACACGAGACGAGCCTGTCCCTTCCTAATGTGTCATATGGTCATAACAAGCTTCTGGTTCAAGCTTCTTCAGCTGTAGATATTCAGTACACTGTGGAACAAGGACGATTTCTAATTGTAAGTAGTCTTTTACTTGAACTCCTTACCAAACAACAACATTTTAGACTTGTCCAAGGTGAAAATATCTGCAGACAACAAAGTAAAAGTGACTCAAAAGATTGAAACTACTTTTGAAGAGGAGAAAATATTGCTGTAAAAGGAGAAAATGCTTTTTTTTTTTAAGCTTTAATTGCCACGTATATCGGTATGTGAGGGTCGTGGCCATCCCCCAACATACCTTACATATCATTGTTAGTAAATATTTTGTTAGTAGTACATATTTACAAATATCATTGTTTCCTTGTGTAATAGATTTTAAAATTTTTTTACAATTTTACAATTTCCCCATTCTAAAATTTCAAGTTAACTAATATGTAATTGATGTGCCAAAATACTGATTGATTTGCGACAACAAAGCTTATTTTTTTTATGTGGTGCAAAAGTGTGCAGGTATGTGTGGGGGGGTGTGCGGGTGTGTGGGTGGGTGTGTATGTGTGTGTGCATGTGTGCATTGGTGGGCTGATATGCTGCTATGCTTGTTTACTCACTAAAATGAACCAGGATAAAAGGAAGAGTCTTGTGTCTTTAAATCTTACTTCTTAATTGTTGATTTTTTTTTCGTGTTTTCTCTGTTTTTTGTCTTCGGTTATTGACTATCTTAATCGGCTCATGGGAGGTTTTGTATGATATGTTCTACAAAAGTCATGATATTTTCTCCTTTTTCAAACATTTTAGTATTTCTATAGACATCTAAATTTGTGGTGAGGTGGTTCCTTAATCCATTTATTGAAGGTTTATATAGTTTATTTCTGCAGAAATATATATATTTTTTTATTTCCAAAAGGAGTATATCTAAAGGGAGAAAATGCTAGTTATCAGCATTTTCTCCTTTCCCACAGTGTTTTCAGAAGGCTCCTTCCTCATAGTCGTTAAAACCAGGGATTGTTTGGTAAAGGGTTAAATGATTCCAAAGGCACATTTTTGTCCTAATTTTACGAATAAGGTCTGAATCAAAATTTGCAACCCTCAACTTTTCAAATAGATATATTTAATTGATGATTAATTATGGTTATCTTGCTACGTAAAAGTCTCATATTTGAACGCCCCTGAAGGTAAAGACTTGAAAACATTGTAGAAAAAAGAAAAGAAAACAGTAAATAGCACTTTTTCCTTTTCCTGCTATGTTTTCATCCCTCCAGAAAACAAGTTCCAGTTTTTGAGTTGCACTGATTTTGTCATCTAGAAGACATTCAATTAGGACACGTTTCAAATTTTGTCATTTGCTATAGAGCTATGGTTTGATAAAATACTGCATTTGGAAATATTGTGATCTGACAAATTTGTTTAGTGTTGTTTGCTTACAATAGAAGACCATTGAAAATGATGGTCTACAGAGACCTTTGTTTGTAAAATAGGTTTATGGATATATTAGAGATTTTACATATATCTATATTGTTTGCTCCATATCTAATAACATTTTCATTATTGCAGTTACATGCTTATATTATTTCCACCAGCGCACCTGCCCCTGCTTTTGTGGAATTTCTTGTACTTTCTCATCAAATGATGGGATATGTCTTTGAATGGTACATATTCCTACAGTATTTTCAAAAACTCACTTTTCCTCAGGTTCATGTACATGTATATCCTAATTTTGTTTGAGCAGAGAAAAATACAGGATACTTGAATGTATTTGCAGGCAAATCAAGATATAAGGAGAGGAGACACTTTGATCGTAGAACATCCCTATGCAGCTGTGTTATTGCCTAAAAACATGGATACTCACTGTTATAACTGTTATGTGAAGCTTAATCTGAATTTTTATCCGTAAGTAAGACCACTTCATTGCTTTCATTGCTTTCAAGGATGAAACTGTTCAAGGAAATTAAGCTCACCACTTTAAGTGATTTTGCAGATGGTGTAGCTAGAGATCAGACTGCAAAGTCTGATCTTGATGTACATAACTTATTATTATACTGCAAAGAAATTTCTCGTGATCTGATTGGTTAACATGCCGGGAACATAATATCATGTTCCCTGGCAAAAACCAGTTTCCCTTTTGAGTGCCCCGTAAACATCACTACACGTGCAATACATCATCCAAAATGGCGGCGCCGATCGATCACCAGACTGCACATTTATTCACCAAACTGCACGTTTTAGTGACGTCAGTTTCCAGTGACGTCAGTTTTCATTGAATTGGGGCACACAGAAGGGAATTACTATTTCGTCAGCATACTCGATTCGTGAAATTATAAAACAGGAAAATTTCGCTTAACGCGCTTTGAAAGGGTAAAACTTTGCAGTATAATAAATTCGTTGTACGGTCAGGTGGCAGGGGACTTGGAAACTTGTTCACGGCTGTGGTGAATCATGTCGCCACCTCGCCTTCGGCTCGGGGCGACATGATTAACCACAGCCGTGAACAAGTTTCCAAGTCCCCTGCCACCTGACAGTACAACTAATAATGTTTAAATGACATATACTGAGCTAACAGGGAAATGAATTTACTATACGTGTACATAATCTTAGTCTTTCTGTTCGAGGTTGACAATGATTCAGCATAATGTAAAGTGCTAAATATCTCAGTCTGTACCTTAATTGTCATTGAAGCCATCTGAAAGGAGTCAATCCTGGTTACCTGTCTTGGTAGCGATCAGGTTGTAAGGCAGATGTTATGAGGTTGGATCTGTGGGCAGCCCACTTTATTATACTGCAAACTGCAAAGAAATTTCTCGTGATCTGATTGGTTAACATGCTGGGAACATATATATCATGTACCCTGGCAAAAACCACATAAAGCCAGTTTCCCTTTTTTGTGCCCCTAAAACATCACTACACTTGCAACACAACATCCAAAATGGCATTGTCGATCGATCACCAGACTGCACGTTTATGTACCGAATTGCACATTTTAGTGACGTCAGTTTCCAGTGACATCAGTTTTCATTGAATTGGCGCACTCAGGAGGGAATTTCTATTTCGTCTGCAAACTTGATTTGTGAGATTGTAAAACAGGAAAGTTTTGCTTAACACGCTTTGAAAGGGCAAAACTTTGAAGTATGATAAAGTTGTTGTCCAGTCAGTTGGTAGGGGACTTGGAAACTTTTTCATGGCTGTGTGGAATCATGTGGCCACCTCTCCTTCGGCTTGGGGTAACATGATTCATTACAGCCGTGAAGAAGTTTCCAAGTCCCCTGCCACCTGACCGTACAGCTAATATTGTTCAGAGATTTAATGATTGTTGTCATATCAACAGTTGAGCAACAGGAAGTATTTTTCTTTGAACATTACTTCACAGTTATCATGGAGGATAGCAGTGGGTTTAGAAATATGATATTCCTTTACCAAACAACCGCAGGTTTTTACTGCCCTGAGAGAGTAGCCGTTTGAAAACATTGTGGGAAAAGGAGAAAATGCAAGTAACCAATTTTGTTGTCTGCAAGTGCCTTCAATTTGGAGCAGTCTAAAACTTTTATGTTTGGTAAAAAGAGTTAAGTAATCAAGAGTCAGTATGGCCCTTTTAACTTCTAAGTTGATTTGGAAAAAAACTATTTTCATGAAATTAGAAGGATGTGTTTATTTCCTTGTATTAGCTCTGGCATCTATTTTTAACCAAAAAAAGGTGTTTTCATAGCCTTGTTGTCATCTTTCATCTTGCAGAAAAGTGAACATTTTCCATAATTTTTCATTATTTGTAGCTCACCTTAGCACAAAGTGCTAAAGGTGAGCTATTGCGATCGCCCAATGTCCGTCGTCAATCAACAATTTCTTTAAACATCTTCTCCTCCTAAACCACTGGGCCAATCTTCATGAAACTTGGCAGGAATGTTCCTTGGGTGAAGCTCTACCAAAATTGTTCAAAGAATTTAATTCCACCCATAACTCTGGTTGCCATGGCAACAAAACGAAAAAAAAAAAAAAACGAAATCTTTGAAAATCTTCTTCTCTGAAACTAGAAGGCGTACAGCTTTGATATTTGGTATATAGCATCTCCTAATGGACTTCTACCAAGTTTATTGAAATTATGCCCCTAGGGTCAAAACTGGCCCCGCCCCGGGGGATAACGCGTTTGAGCATAGGAACAAAGAAGGAAAATTTTAAAAATCTTCTACTCTGAAACTTGAAGGCGTAGAGCTTTGATATTTGGTATGTAGCATCTCCTAGTGACCTCTACCAAGTTTGTTCAAATTATATCCCTGGGGTCAAAACTGGCCCCACCCCAGGGGTCACAAGTTTGAGCATAGGAACAAAGAAGGAAAACTTTAAAAATCTTCTCCTCTGAAACTTGAAGGCGTAGAGCTTTGATATTTAGTATGTGGCATCTCCTAGTGGACCTCTACCAAGTTTGTTCAAATTATGCCCCTGGGGTCAAAACTGGCCCCACCCCGGGGGTCACAAATTTGAGCATAGGAACAAAGAAGGAAAACTTTAAAAATCTTCTCCTCTGAAACTAGAAGGTGTAGAGCTTTGATATTTGGTATGTGGCATCTCCTAGTGGATCTCTACCAAGTTTGTTCAAATTATGTCCCTGGGGTCAAAACTGGCCCCACCCCGGGGGTCACAAATTTGAGCATAGGAACAAAGAAGGAAAACTTTAAAATTCTTTTCCTCAGAAACTAGAAAGCGTAGAGCTTTGATATTTGGTATGTTGCATCTCGTAGTAGATCTCTACCAAGTTTATTCAAATGATGTCCCTGGGGTCAAAACTGGCCCCACCCTGGGGGTAACTAGTTTGAGCATAGGAACAAAGAAGGAAAACTTTAAAATTCTTCTCCTCTGAAACTAGATGGCGTAGAGCTTTGATATTTGGTATGTGGCATCTTCGAGTGGACCTCTACCAAGTTTGTCTAAATCATGCCTGTGGGGTCAAAACTGGCTCAGCCCCAGGGGTCACAAGTTCGAACATAGGAACAAAGAAAGAAAATTTTAAAATTCTTCTTCTCTTAAACTAGAAGGCATAGAGCTATGATATTTTGCATGTAGCAATTCCTAGTGGACCTCTGCCAAGTTTGTTCATATTATGCCCTTGGGGTCAAAACTTGCCCTGCCCCGGGGGGTCACAGGTTGGAACATAGCAACAAAGAAGGAAAACTTTAGAAATCTTCTCTGAAACTTGAGGGTGCAGAGCTTTGATATTTGGTATGAAGAATCTTCTAGAGGACCTCTACCAAGTTTGGTCATATGATGTCCCTGGCGTCAAAACTGGCCATGCCCGGAGGTCACAGGTTGGAACATAGGAACAAAGAAGGAAAATTTTAAATTTCTTTTTCTCTTAAATGGGAAGGTGTAGAGCTTTGATATTTGGTATGTAGCATCTTTGAGTGGACCTCTACCAAGTTTGTTCCAAGGATGATGCTTTGGTTAAAACTGATCCAGCCCTGGGGACCACAAGTTCGAACATAGGACAAAGAAGGAAAATTTGAAATTCTTCTTTGAAACTGGAAGGTGTAGAGCTTTGATATTTGATTGCCCTATGTCCGGCGTCTGTCTTTCTATAAACATCTTCTTCTCCTAACCCAATGGGCCAATCTTGATGAAACTTGGCAGGGATGTTCCTTGGGTGAAGCTTTACCAAAGTTGCTCAAAGAATTGAATTTCACTCATAAGCTATAGTCTAAGGTGAGCGTTCCAGGGCCAATGGCCCTCTTGTTTGTTATTACTGAAGATCTTGATATTGTTCTTTAGTTGCCGTAGATGTACATCTGTGAAGTATTGCAGAATGAGGTGTGAGAGTGATTCATGGGAGAATTTCCACAGAAATGAATGTCCGTACTTACCCCTGCTGCATTCAGTAAGTAAACAGTGCCTGAAATCTTGATTATTTACAACACCTGTGAATCTCTTGAGAGCCTTTTGCAAACTTACTTGCATTTGCCTCTTGTGTAAACCAAGATCAGACTGCAATAAAAGTGTAGTTTGATCATTGATCTATATTGCTTAGACATTCTGGACTAGAGAGAGATACATAAATACTTGCTCATTCTTGACCTCAGATTTAAGGTACTGAGATCAATGTCGAAGGAATAATTGGCCAATGTAAGTCACAATTTTATATAAAGAACAATCCTGAGAAGAAATGCTGTTGAAAACATTGTGGGAAAAATAGAAGAGAAACTGCTAGTGACCAATATTTTCTCCATGTCTTACATTTTTCTACTGTCATAAAGGCAAAGTCAGTCATCAGAGCTGTTTATTTCATCATTTGCAAAGTGAGATTAAATTTCTTCATCAGATACTGGATTGAGGGAAAGTATTGTCTCAGATAACTCGATATCATAGGTTTTTGATTGAGGATGCATGCAATTGGATCTGCTTCTTATCTACATGTACATGTTTTTCCCTACCAAAAAGTCATCTGAATATGTATGAAAACCATGGGAAATAAAAAGGAGTGTTTTATGGGGATTTATTGCAGAGCCCCAGCCCTATACTAGTAAAACTCAAAAAGTACATCAACAAGTGTGTTGTTGTGACATTAAGTATGAAGTATTGTTGAAAGTGGCATCAAACACAATTATAACAAACTTTTCATATACCTTGAACAGCTCCAACTGGGACAATCTAGGATATCTAGGTTGCAAATTGTATGCCTTAAGCACTTAGCAAAAATTACTCTATCAAATACCCTATCAAATGTCTTATCAAATAGATAACCAGTGTCTTCTTTTCATAAGTTGCATTGACAAAGAGGGAGGATTGAAAAAACCTCAGTTACAACAGGGTTGTTGGACACTTTTACAGAACACATAATGAACTTTTAAATTCTAAGATTATAACTTTGTCTGTTTTCCTTCAAGGTCGGGATTGCCCATCTGAGCTTCAAAGTTGTGCTGACAGCCAGATTACAGTATTTAAGAGGTAAAGTTGTTGCCACTACAGTTTATTTAATAGATTTCATTACCATATGGCAACTTTTGCTCTGAGAATGAGTTTGAATATATTTAACCCTTTACCAAATGACAAAATTTTAGACTGGTCCGAATTGAAAGCACATGCAGACAACAAAATAAATGCATAAACTCAAAAATTGAAATTTGTTTCCAATAGGGCCAAAAACATTGTGGGAAAAGGAGAAAATGCTGGTTACCACAATGTTTTCAAAAGGCTTGTGTCTCAGGGATTGTTTGGTAAAGGGTCAAGATGAAACACATTTCATTATTCTATATCCTGTAGCAATTTTGTAAATGAATGAGCCCATATTTATGTGGGAGTTGTGATGGCTACTTGCAAACCACAGCACAATATGGTTGTGAAAAAAAAAAACACATACACAGGAACAGAAGTTCCCGAAATAGATGTAGATGTCATTATTTGGTTAAAGATATAGTGAGACAAGCCTGTGAAAGAAGTCAGTTCAGAAACAAGAAAACCAATTCGGAAAGAATTCCTTTACCTTTTTTTGTACCCCTTGACAATTGGAATAAATCTTTATCACAAGTACATATACAAATAATTTTTCAGGCATGGATGAAAAACAGAGACTGCATTAATACTACAGAATAATTAGAATACAGCAAATATCCATTTATACATACAAAATCTTTTGATGTTGTTAATGTATCTTACCATTTCCACTTGCTCTTCAAATAAAGTTTCAGTCTGATTGTGCACTAAGCTAGCACCAAAAAGAAACAATGTTGACTGTTGCCCTTTGCCATGAGAAGTTAACCTTTTTCCAGATGACAAAAGTTTAGACTGCAATTGTACACTGGATGTTAAATATGGCTGAAATGATGCTTTTTATTCAGAACTCTAAAATAGTAGACTGTCAGATTGTTTTGATCACATCAATTGATGCTTTTCATCTGTTTTATGCAGACAAATAGCCTCACTCTAGGGCGCAGGGTGTTGATGCCCAAAAGCACCAAAAGACAAATGGAGATGAAAGAAAAGACTGTTAAAACCATGAAAACCCATGACACAACAAAATGTCAGATCAAAGGCCCATCAGATTGTCTTTTCAGGTTTGATAGTGGATATAAGCAGCAGATTTAATAAAAACCATGAAACCCATGACATAACAAAATGTCAATTTGACATCATCTGATCAGAGGCACTACAGATTGTCTATTCAGGTTGGATAGTGAATTTAAGCAGTAGATTGAGTAAATATCTCTATGAAACAATATGCAGAACTTAGAAAAAATCTCTGTCTAATATTAAGGTAAAAAACTTTGGTGAATTTATGACAGGAAAATATTGAACAATGTAGGATATGATAGGTTGGGGATTAGGTCTTCCTGTCTTACAGTGACAGCACTGTATTACCAAAGACAAAAACAAAATAAACATTAGTAATGCACTAATTCTTTACCACATCTCCCAACCACCCCTTTACAAAGGGGAGCATACCCTTTTATTCTGAAGGTAATGGAGGACATCCTCACCATCTCATTTGAAAATATCAAGATGCAACCTTGTGTCTCTGCTAGGATAGTTACAACTTAGGTAAAAGGGTTAATATAATATTTCCTGTTTATTTGCAATAACAGAGTTTATGAAGAGGCAGTCCACTGTAGAAAGTTCACAGAAGTACAAAGGTTTTGATGAGACTGGTACGTACTGTCGAAGTTATCAATCTGTCTATGACCTGATGACACACTCAGAAGATATGGAGACAGAGGACCTGTTACAGTATACTCTGGTAAATTGATCTTGATAGATGAATGCACCAGTGTTCTGCCAACTGGAAGGTTTTGGAGCACTTGTCCCATTTCATTAGAAAATGTCAGGTCATAATACACGCAGGTGGAACTTTGTCCCTTCTCAGATTTTTTTTACCCATATGCTGCAATTTGACTGAAAAGGAAGTTTGCATGGTAGATGTTTTGAGAATATACAGGAATAAACTTTCTGTCCCCCTATATGTCTGTCTATTCATGCCCAATAGAATATCTATGTTGTTTACTTCATTAGGTTTGCTGTTGATGTTTTGAAATTTTGTGCAAATATTAGTTATGGATTGCAGGGTCTGGTTTATAGAACTCAAATTCCCTCAGACGGACTCAGTTTCTGACTTAAGTAGACTTCGCGACGTAAGACGCATTTAACTAACATGAACAGACTTCGGCAACATTCTCAAATCCTTGGTTGAACTCGGCAAAACAAGAGACTTAAGTCATTTAAGTGAGTGTATTTATTTTGCTGAGTTATGTCTGAAACATCGTATTATACAGCATCCCCATTTTCTAACAACAGAAGTAAGTAAGACCATTTTACATTAGATGAATCCTGATAATGTGTAGGATATAAGTCAATAGCGTTTCCCTATGCCAATGAACATGTTCATTTTCATTTAGACAGCACTCTTATTGTTAGAGATCCTGAGGCACTCTGGATGGTTTGGAAGTGGAGGGAATGCAGATTGTGAAATGAAAGACTTAGCTGGTAAGTTAAAAGGACAAGATTTTGTCAACCTTACATCTTAATCTTATAAATGCAGGGTTACAATAATTATAGAACAATTTAAGTTTAAATTAACACTTTTTTCCCTTTCATTTCGAACCATCTAGAATAGATTTGTTAAATAATGTGTTTTTTTTGCTGGTCTCTTTTTTCGGTCTCATTGCATTACATAGCTCCTTAACTCTTCACCTAACAACAAAATTTTAGACTGGTTCAAATTGAAAGCACTTCAAGGTGACAAAATGAATTATAACTCAAAAATTGAAATTTGTTTCTAGCATGGAAGAAAACATTGTGGGGAAAGGAGAAAATGCTGGTTACCAGCATTTTCTCCTTTTTGCATTATGGTTTCAAAAGGCTTCTTTCTCAGAGTTGTGAAAACAGGGATTGTTGGTGAAAGGTTAATAGACAATAAAAGTTTGTACTTGTCAATACTGAAACCAGGGATTGTATTCACCAACCATTCTTATGAAGATTCCAAGTCCTATTCTGCAAGATTTTCTAAATTTGAAAGCTTGCATGTCGTAAAAGGCGACAAAAGGGGCATCACTTTGTGTTTTGCCCATTCCTCATTTATCATGTTTGTCTTATGTTGTTGCACATGTATGTTATTTTCACCTTGCATTATTGTTTACTAAGTTAGTGCGCCCAATATGACCTAAGTTGTCGACGGGCCTTAAAATGCTATTCATTCTTTCTAAATTTGAAACTAACACAACTTCGGATTTTATAGCTAATCAGAAGTTATGTTACTCGCAAATTTAGAAATCTTTTAAGAATCAGTCTAAGGATGTCCTTAAATCTGATTGGTGAATACAAACCCAGTTGCAAACTACTAATTTATTGTGGTTGAATGATCGGAGTTGATTTTAAAAGTTTAAAAAGTGTTGTGAAAAAAGTAGAAAATGCCGGTGACCATAATGTTTTCATAACGTTCTTAACTTTTTACCACACAATCGCCAGTTTTAACAAGCCTTAGAAAGAAGCCTTTTGAAAACATTGTGAGAAAAGGAGAAACTGCTGGTAACCAGCATTTTCTCGTGTCCCTACAATGTTTTCTACCCTATCATAGACAGATATTATCATTTAATTACACTGAATATGTTGTCTGCTAACAATTTGAATTTGGTCTAGTCCACAGTTTTTTTGTTTAGTAAAGAATTAAAACATGACAGTATTATTGTAAAGGATTAACTCAAGACCTCCTGGGACTATGTTGCTGCAGACAGGCTTGAAAATGTCCTTGTAAAATTAGAATAACCAAGCCAAATCTGTGTTTAGTACATAAACACATACGGCATCATCGTAGAAGAGAAAGAAAATTCAAATTATGAGGATTTTCACCGTTGTCTACAAAAAGTTCTTTACCTTTAGACTATCAAATAACTGGCATTTTCATCCTAGAGATTCAATATATAAAAGAGAAATTGGAAGATCTTCCTTTTCCAGAATTTCTTAACAGAGTGGACAGTGTAGATAAAAGATCAGACTGCATTGTTTTCTTCTATTTTTTTTTTTTTTTTGCAGTCTGATCTTGATCTACACTGGCCTCAAAGGTGACTTGATTTGTGAATGGCCCCTCAAGGGCTAGGAAAGAGAGCCGTGCAGAATTACCAGAACGGTTCATGTACTTTCTATATTTGGGACCCATGACACCTTCATGTACTTTCTATTTTTGGGACCTGTCACACTTAAATGGACCATCTGGGAATTACGAAAAGTGTCGACCCTGGTCAGCCTGCGCTGATTGTGTAGGCTGACCAGGGTTGACTTATTGCTCATACAATAATTGAACAATCAACTTAAATTGACCAACGCTATCTTTAATTTGTTTGCATTTAGTTGATTTATGGAATTTCTAGATTGTCCCTTTCCCCTTGACAGGTCCAATATCTAATAATATGTAATGATGAATTCTGAAATAAATTGCAGATACATAGAGGAAAACATTGCAGGTAAAGGAAAATATTTGTAGAAAATAGTCTACATGCAGTCTTATAATATGTTAATTGTAGATCTAAAGGATGAAAGAATGACAGATGATGAAAGACTGATTGGATCATTGTTATTACGACATATACTTCAACTTGTGTGTAATGCACATGCTATCACTGAGCTACAGGTAATTATATCCATCACTCCCCAAAGAACAACTGGATGATTTAACCCATTACCACACAATCCCTACTTTTGACGCCCCTGGGAAAGAAGCCTTTAGAAAACATTGTGGGAAAAGGAGAAAATGCTGGTAACCAGCATTTTCTCCTTTTTCCACAATGTTTTCTACCCAGCTGGAAACAAATTTCCATTTTTGAGTAATGTTTATTTTGTCATCTGCAAGTGCTTTCAATTTGGATCAATCCAAAATTTTGTCGTTTGGTAAAGAGTGAAAGGGGAATCAGGTTGTGTATCTGTCAGTTTGTCCATTCATGGAGACGCTGAGCCCTCATAGCTCAGTCTGTGGTGTTTAGGACTTGAGAACAGGGCGTCATGGGTTGGATCCCTGGCTCAGCCAATTTCTTTCCAAGGATTAATGATAGTCGTTGCGACAGGATTCATTTGCTCCCACAGCTGTCCATTGTCTTGACAATGGTTATGTTGGAAAGCAGCCAGTGGCTTGGACAGAATATTGTGTAGAGTACTGGTAAAACAGGAGTGCATGGATAGGTGCACTGGTGGCTGCAATGTAATTGAAATAATGTTGAAAACCGTGTAATACACCATAGAATCAAGCATCCATAGTAACAATTTTGTATCCTCTCTTCCCAGAGTTTTTAACAGATTTAGTGGAAATTGTTAATGTAAGCCTTCCTCCATGGGCAGTAGTGCACTTGCTATTTTCATTATGTCTGTGGACCAATATGAGTTATGGTCCTTTTATTTTTTCTCCATTTTTGGTATTAGTGCTACAGATGGGATGTACATGTGTTTTGCACTTCTAGTTGGTCATGAGTCGGGACTAAAAACCAAGGGCAATATTCAGTTGCCAATCTTTACTCATTTCTGAATCCGTATTCCCAGACTAATGTACTAAAACAGAAGGCTGCAGCCAATCAAATGGCTGATCTTTTAATTCAGAATTAGAACAAGATTTAGACTTGTTAGTGAATATGAACCCATATTGTATAACAGGTTTCTCTATTTTTTTTTAACCCTTTCCCAAACAATCCCTGGTTTTCATGACTCTGAGAAAGAAGCCTTTTGAAAACATTGTGGGAAAAGGAGAAAATGCTGGTAACCAGCATTTTCTCCTTTTTCCACAATGTTTGATTCTATGCTGGAAACAAAGTTCAATCATTGAGTTACGTTTGTTTTGTCGTCTGCAAGTGCTTTCAATTTGGACCAGTCTAAAATTTTGTCGTTTGGTAAAGGGTTAAGTAATTCACATGGCTAAACCCTTTACCACACAATCCTGGCTTTTAACAACCCTGACCTCGAAGGCTTTTAAAAATATAGTGGAAAAAGGACAAAAAGACCTGTTCCAAATTTCATATATTGTGTTATTGACATGAAAAGGACACACAAATCATTTTAGGACATTATTGTAATTTTATACCCCAATCAGTGGTACACACTGTTAAATTGATCTGTTTTACAGTGTAGCCAAACTACAAATAGTGTTGTTGAAGAACAGAATCAAGTAAGAATTGCCACAGCTATATATCCAACAGCAAGTCTGATGAATCATTCTTGTGACCCAAGTATTATAGCAAGGTATATCTGAAGAATTATGTTATCTTTTATGATGAATTTGCAAGTATACCAGAATAAATTTGTCAGTCTGTCCATCTGCCTTTGAGTTTGCCGGTGGACAGAGTTTTGTCTTTGCTTCTCCTACAATTTTTTTTTTAATTTTGATTTTTGTTAGGGGGAAGCCTTCCTGCTATTGGAACATGTTCACTTGCATTTATCATTATCATTCGTAGGCCATTTTGTTGATCCCAAAGAATAAATCTTTTGTAAAATATTGTGGAAAGAGGGAGAGAGGCGGTGGTGTCCAGAATCTCCTTCTTTTTCCCACAGCTCTTTCATAAATTCAATCACTTAACCCCTTGCTACACAATCTGTATTTTCAATGGTCCTTAGAAAGGCAGCACTGCAAAACATTGCTTTAGAAGGAGAAAATACTGGTAACCAGCATTTTCTTTTCCACAGTGATTTCTACCCTTCCTAAAACAAATTTCAATTTTTGAGTCACATTCATATTTTCATCTCCAAATGCTTTCAATTTTGACTTGTCTAAATTTTTGTTGTTTGCTACAGAGTGAAGTGATATTGAATATGTTGTGTGGGAAATGCTTTCAGGCTGGACAGGTTTCAAATATTGCTATGTGGTACTATATTATAACAGTCTATGTAATGCAGAACTAGTACAGATGTATGGTATGTTCACAATTATTCCATATTACCTCTTTACCAGTCAACAAAATTTTAGACTTGCCCATGTCTACGGATGGAGACAACATTTTAGATCTATCTTAAATCATGGGGTTTGTATATTGAGAGAGTAATAGCAAAGTGGGAATTGAAAAAAATTATGGTTACTAACATTTTATTCCTATTGCACAATGTTCGTTTTCTTTTACACAATGTTTCCAAAAACTATATCACTCACAGTTGTTGAAACATGATTGAATATTTGCTCTTTTTATGGCAGCTTTAACAAAGACACTTTGGTTGTGAGAGCTGTCAAGGATATTACAAAGGGAGAAGAAGTGTTCAACTGTTATGGTAGGTACATGTATATGTACAGTAAATGTTTTGTCTATCATACTTTACCTCCGGCCATTAATCTTTATTTTGGCTTTTTGCAGAAAAAATGTTTGGGTATTGTCATAGCCTTATAGTTGTTTGGTAATGTTCTAGAAATGTTGACTTTTCTGAGATCTCTGTCATAACTGAAGATGTTCTTGTCAAATTGGTTCTAGCTGCATTTTGCCATCAAGATAAATGTGACAATTTCCTAAGATTAGTTCTTTGCTTTAGGGAAAATATTTAGACATATCCAAATTCCAAGCATTTGTAAAGATCATGTTAAATGTAACTCAAATAATGTCATTTGACTTTGAAAGGGTATAAAACATGATGAGAAAAGGAGAAAAACGTTTCTATAGCATTTTATCCTTTGCCTACAAATTTTTCCAAATGAGTCTTGTTCAGAGTTGTAGAGAATCAAAGTGTAGTATGGTATTTATAGAATGTTCAATCTGTTAAACTTGCAAAGGAAAGAACGTTTATAAAACATATTCATTGTTTGTGCACTGTATATGCTATACAGGTAGGGGATTAACTCTATACCACTATACCACACAACAGATTTTTTCACTTGACAAAATCAAACTTGTTAATAGACAATTACATGTATTTCATATGTAGTCCACATGAAGGTTTTTATTGTTTAATGGGCATAAAGTATTTTAGGGAAAAAGGACAAAATACTGGTAACCAAGTTTTTCTCCTGTTTTCCCAGTGTGTTGGCTTTCTCCATTAGGGACAGTAAAACTCATGTTTATGTGATGAATGGTTTACTCTTCACCAAATGAATAAATTTTGTACTTGAACAACTTGAAAGTATGAGCAGATAACAAATTGAAAGTAGGTCATTTGATGAATTTTTACTTTGATTTGGTAGATATCAATTTGGAACAAGGAGAAAATGTTGGTTACCAGTATTTTCTCCTTTTCCAAAACTGTTGTAAAACCCTTTATTTTAGGGGTCATTAAAGCTAAGGGCTATGTGTTAATTTGTGAATTAGTTACCAGCTTTCAAAGCTGTCAATGCGCCATAAAACAACATTCATTCATTCAGTTAGTACCAGCTTTCTTGAATGATCATTGTGTTTTAGTACTCTTGAATTTCAGGACCTCACCACAAGAGAATGAATCTAGATGAAAGACAACAAAGCTTACAGCAACAATATTTCTTTACTTGTCAATGTAAACCTTGTACTGCTGGTGAGAGGAAATCTCAGTTTTTGTATGTAAGTACGACAACCCACCTTGCCCATATTGTTATATAATTGCAACATAATCTTGAGGCCAGATTGTACAAAATTTATATTTTCAAATGACTTTGTCTTTTTGTGACATTATTTACAATTATGAAAAGACACACTTATTTTCAAAATAACCCTTTTCAGTGAATCTTTGAGTATTGTAGATGTACATGGCAATATGCTGGATACACAGTTATTTGGCTTTAGCATATTCTAAAACTAGAGTCAATAATAGGTGTCACAGCTCAAGAGTCCTGCTGGCATTTACTCTGTACTATATAACCATGTGTTTTATAAATATATCAATACTAAATAAGTTTGCTTTCTAAAAAGTGGGAGAACAGGAGAAAAATGCTGGTAACCAACATTTTCTCCTTTTCCCACAGTGTTTCAACCCTTTCAAAGATGGTTTCCACTATTTAACTCTTTACCAAATGACAAAATTTTAGACTGGTCCTAATTCAAAGCATTTGCAGAAGACAAAAGTGAATGAAAATTTAAAATTTGTATTGTGAAGGGTTGAAAACATTGTGGGAAAAGGAGAAAATGCTGGTTACCAGCTGTTTTCAAAAGGCTCCTTTCTTAGGGTCATTTAAAGTCTGAATTGTGTGGTAAAGGGTTAAACCACTTTCAATTTGTTTTCTGCAATTGCTTTGGATTCAGACAAGACCAAAATTGTGTTGTTTTGATAAAGAGTTGACTCTTTACTCAAAGACCAATTTTAGCCTCGACCAAATTCAAAGTATTTGCAGACATTAAATTCATGATCACTCAAAAGGATGAGTTCTGCCATTGAAATAGTAGAAAGCTTTAACTCTTTACCACACAATCCCGAGTTTTAACGACCCCGGGGAAGAAGTCCTTCGAAAACATTGTAGGAATAGCAGAAAATGCTGGTAACCAGCATTTTCTCCTTTTCCCACAATGTTTTTTACCCTATCACATACAGAAATCGTCTGTTTGGCTACATTCAATATGTCGTCTGCAAATGCTTTGAATTTGATCTGGGCCTGAATTTTGTCATTTGGTAAAGAGTTAAGGGAAAAGGAGAAAATATCGATTATCAGCTTTTTGTCATTGTCTCACAATGCTTTGAGAAGCCTTCTTTCTACAGGTCCATCAAACTCAGAACTGTGTGGTAAAGGGGTCAAAAATAAATGAAAAAATAGGTACAGTTCCAGTTTCAAGGATAATTTTGTAACAGTATTTCTCAAACTTTATGATAGTATGTTTTTCTAATCAGACTGCAGTGAACACGGAACCTGCTCTTAATCTACACTGGTTTAAAGACCCCTGTGAAAGTGAAGGGGTTGGAAAAAATAAAGTGTGAAAGTATATGTATATCGTGCTTTCAGGGTTACAGATGTAAGCAGTGTGAAGGTCCCTCAGTAACTAACACATCCAACACTATTTGTTGTCAGACTTGTGGATATATTGACAGCCAAGATCTAGTATCTGTGAAGAAGGCAGACTCCTTGTTTCAAGATGGAGTAAAATTGCTACAAGAAAACAGGAACAGAGGTTTGTGTGATTATAAACAGTGATTGAAAATAAGGGAAGAAAATTGGATCAACAGTAATTTTGAAGTCATTAAGATGTTCGTTTCCCATGTTTGAATACAAAAATAGGGCATCTACTCAATGGTTGATCCTTTTACCAGAGTTTTTATTCCCACAGCAGCTTTCCTTTGCAGTGGTTGCAAAGGTGGTTTGCAGTATTGTATAAAAATTCAAAAGATACTAAAGTTTTGTTTATACTTTTACTTCAATTTCCCTCTATAGAGAGTGTTTTTATGTTTCTCAATTGTTTGGAAAATGATTCCTGCGGGTTTCTATGTTTCTAAGGGTAGCCTTATTTCTTACCTTTTGATTTAGCTAGTCTATTTTGTTGACAGCTTTTTACCTCGTATAGAAATGAACTTGATATTAATCTGTGTAAAAAAATACATGAAATAGATGCAAGATTTCTAAATGTTTTCATAGTTAACAGCAAAGGGAGCTCCAGATTCTCCTACCAAAGACTGGGATTAAATCCCATGATGAGCTGGCTCAAATTTTAGAAGTATCAACGTCTATGCACAGATACTCACTTGGTTTTTAAGTTGAAATTAGTGTTTGATCAATAATTAGAAAATTTACAGTTTATTTCTGAATGGATGCAACTTTTTAAAGTTGTATAAAGCATAATTTTTTTTACAATGATATCACATACAACAGCATTAGCGTGCATCTTAAACCATAGTTTTGTTTTGCAGAATAACATTCTAATTTATTATAAAAAGTTTTGCTTTTTGCAGTATGTGCATTTTTCTGGATTAGCCTCATTTTTCATGTATACTTTAACTTATGTCATTCTTAAACCTTTCACAAGTATAATTATATTTTTTAGATCAAGATCAGATGGTACAAAACACGCAATTCCCTTAGCTTAAACACTAAAGACAAAAGCAACCATCAAATTGCAATTATTTGAGTCTCATTTCTGGATTGAATTTGTCCATTAGGTTTATTCTGCACTTGAACTCCTTACCACTCGACAAAATCTTAGACACTTCCAAATTGAAAGCATTTGCAGATGACAAAATGAATGTGACTCAAAAACTGAAATTTGTTTCCAGCAAGGTAGAAAATAATGTGGGAAAAAGAAAAATTAATACTGGTTACCAGCACTTTCTCCTTTTCTCACGATGTTTTCAAAAGGCTTCTTTTTCATGGCCGTGAAAACCAGGGATTGTACGGGAAAGAGTTAAGGATTAAATTCTGTATTTGGCTATGAAAAGATGACATAACTTTCCATGGAGACAAATCTTATGCCTTTTATTGTTTCATTTTACAGATGCTTTAGGTGTACTATTAGAGTGCTGCAAGTTAAGACAGGAATGTTTCTACAGACACAACAAAATTCTGTCAGAAACACAAGATTGTATTGCAAGATGTTATGCATCTTTAGGTACATCATTTTTCTGTGCTCTAACCCTTTTTCAAACAAGAATGAGTTTTAACAACAGGGAGGAAGAAGCCTATTGAAAACATTGTGGGAAAAGGAGGAAATGCTGGTAACAAGCGTTTTTCCTCTTTCTACAGTGTTTTCTACCTTTTGTCATAACAAATCCAATTGCTTGGACCATGATCAAATTGTTGTTTTCAAATGTTTGAATTAACTCTTTACCACACGACAAAATTTTAGACTGGTTCAAATTGAAAGCATTTGCAGACGACAAAATAAAGGTGACTGAAAAGTTGAAATTTGTTGTGGGAAGGGTAAAAAACACTGTGGGAAAAGGAGAAAATGCTGGTTACCAGCATTTTCTCCTTTTCCTACAGTGTTTTCAAAAGGCTTCTTTCTCAGAGGCGTCAAAAGTAGGGATTGTGTGGTAATGGTTTAAGACATGTCTTAAACTTTTTCTTCTGGTAAAAAGTCAGTTATTACTTTATATTCACTTTTATCCTTCGGAAAAAAAGTTTGTTGATACTGTACCTCAATCAAGAAATCTTGTAATTTGTCTCTCCTGTCATATTTTGTAGGATTTTTTTTTCATATTAGAAAACAACCGGTCTGATGGTGGCTTTGTCACCAACATTAACCCATTACCACACAATCCCTACTTTTGACGCCCCTGAGAGAGAAGCCTTTTGAAAACACTGTAGGAAAAGGAGAAAATGCTGGTAACCAGCATTTTCTCCTTTTCCCACAGTGTTTTCTACCCTTCCCAGAACAAATTTCAATTTTTCAGTCACCTTTATTTTGTCATCTGCAAATGCTTTTAATTTGAACCAGTCTAAAATTTTGTTGTGTGGTAAAGAGTTAAGGCCATAATATTCTATCTTTGTATTACCCAAAACATTTCCTTTGAACATTTCATCCACACTTAACCCTTTGCCAAACAATTTGAATCTGCTTTGAGGACCTTGAGAAAAGAGGAATTGAAAACATTTGGAAATATTAGAGAATGATGGTAAACAGCATTTTCTCTTTTCTCTACAATGTTTTCTGTATTATTAAATGTGGTTTGAGCTCTGTGAAAAGATTGCTATATGCATTCTGCAAAAAGGTATTGACCAGGTCAGCATGCACAGTCAGTGCAGGCTGACCTGGGACGTAACTTTTTGCTTTTGATAAATTTTTTGCATGTCAAACAAACAGTGTATCTCATGATTCAGTCAGCTGTTAGAAAAATAGATTAAATCTTTATCAGACCACAGGCCTTTGAATTTCTATTCATCCATCCAAGAATAATAAAATTTTCTTTGGTCGATCTTTGTACACTAATGAAAGCATATATTGGTGCATCGCCTGTATGTATTACGGAATAGTGAAATTTTCAACACCGTTACTATATATAGCACAGTGGCAACTGCCTCTTTGCCGTATATAATAAAGACAAGAATTTCAGAGGCCTGCGATCAGACAACAAAATTCTAGACTTGTCCAAATTGAAAGCATTTGCAGATGACAAAATGAATGTGACTAAAGAATTGAAATTTGTTTTAGGAAGGGAAGAAAACATTGTAGGAAATGGAGAGAAAGATGGTTACCAGCATTTTCTCCTTTTCCCACAATGTTTTCAAAATGATATTAAATCTTTTGAAAATGATATTAAATTTGAGATTGTGTGGTTAAATGGATCTTTAATACAGTGATGCTGTGCTTGTTATCATGCATCACAGAGACGTGTTTAACCTCCTTTTTACAGACCATGGCTCATGTGTCTTGTTCGCCCGCCCGGGTGGCTCAGTGGTGAGCGTGTTGGACTTATGACCTGGTGGCGAACTTTCTTTCCGGCGTATTTTGCCTCTTACCTCTGCTGAAGCATGTGAGAAAAGTAGTTCGGGGCTTTGGAAAGAAAGTAGTTTTAGTACCGGTGTGAGAAAGCCAGGAAACACATGTGCGTCACCGACCGCCATGATATGACCTTAGCTGTCAAAGTGGCGTTAAACCCCAATACAACCAACCAACCAACATTTGTCTTGTTCAAGATTCTTCAAATTCAACAATTCTGAATTTTTTGTTGTCTGACATAGAGTTAAGGACTGCATTTAACCCTTTACCCCCATGAGGCATTTCTATGGTATCTCTAATTGATCCTAAATAACAGTAAGGATGAAGCTATTTCTGACGTGTATATGACACCTTTTGATAGCATAGAAAACATTGTGGCAAAAGGTGAAATTGCTTGTCACAAGCAATTTCACCCTTTTGCCACAATGTTTTCCAAAGGCTCCTACAAGCAATGCGTAAATATGAATATCTATGGAGTAAAGGGTTAAATAAGTAAATTGATCTGTGAAGACATGGAAGGGAAATGAGATGAAAAAGCAATTGATGAGACAATAAGTGAGTGAACATTTGGCCAGTTTCTATAGAGATATAAAAGTAAAAGTATTTAATATATGTATAGTTTATGTAATCAGTAATATTTTTTTTACAGGGAATTTTGAAGATTCAGCCAAATTTCTAAGACAAAGTATTGAAGCTGTTAAAGTGATTTATGGACCTGAAAGTATAGAGACTGGTAATGAACTTCAAAAATTGACAGAAATTCTAATAAGTGCACACAGGTGGCAGGAAGCTTTAGACTGTGTCCATGATGCTATCAAGATTTTTACAGAACATTACAGTGAATCACATGAAACAGTGCGAGAGCTCTTTGATATGAAGGAACAGTTAGTTCAAGTGCTTGAATTTAGTAGATGAATTTTGATACCCCCCCACAAAACAACCTAGTGGAGGGGGGTATACTGGAATCGCCATGGCTGTCGTCGTTTGTCGGTAGACGCAAATTTGTCTGGAGGAATACTCCTACAGTTTTTCACATATTGAACTGAAATTTACACACAGTGTTCCTATATAAATGAAATTGTGCATGTGCAGTCATGACCCTGGTGCAATTTGTTATGGAAATATCTCCACTTGAGCTTTTCTCAACTCTTACATTTTTACTAAACCATTCTGCATTCTTTGACAAAGACCTGTTTTTGTGACAAGGAGCTGGTGGGGGTATAATCAAGTTTAGTGATAGCTCTAGTTATTTCATGCTTTTTGGTTATTTATCAGGAAATAATGGTGGATTATACAGTTTGATAAATCATAGTTACAACCAGTAAAATTAACTATAAATATTTCTGTAACTCTTCACTTGAAGACAGAAACGTTAGTTTTCACACACCACTTACCTAAGAAAGCAGTCTTCGCCATTCAACCAGACAGTCATATGAGCTAATGTACAATCATTTCTCTGCATTTCTTGTCCTTTATATAGTATTGCAATCCACTGTACAATCATTTCTCTACATTTCTTGTCCACTATAAAGTATTGCAATCCAATTACTGGAGGGGGATATACTGTGAGGAATTACTGAAAACAACTGAACTGGATTTTGATGAAAGTCCGAACAAATTAGAAGTAAGAAGCATGAAATAAATTGAATGTTTGTTATTTTTCAGTAAAAAATCAAAATTTATTTTTGAGGAGAACATGAGGAGAACATCAGTTATCCCTTTACCAAATAACAAATTTTGGACTCTTCCAAACTGAAAGAGTTTGCAGACGACAATTTTAGATTTTGAGAAAATGGCAGAAAGTTCTCAAAAAAGGTAGAAAGCACTGGGGGGAAAGGAGAAATTGCTCGTTACAAGCAATTTCTCCTTTTCCCACAGTATTTCCAAAAGACTTTTACTGCAGACACGTAAAAACCAGGGCTTGTTTGGGAAAGTGGTAAATTTTTACGTGATAATGCTTACCTGATGAAATAAATTTTGATCTTGCACTGAAAAAAACAATTATCCTTTATATACAGTCACACAAGTTAAGCATCACCCGAACAAATTTAGTAATTTTGTTTTGAATGGATAACATTTTATTTGGTATATTTTTAAGCTATGCACGGGCCCACTAGTCAAGTAACAGGCTGCTTTATGAGCCAAATGAAAGAATGGATACAAGAAAACTTTCCGAAGCCCAGAAATGGCAAATTGTGGGCATAAGTAATGCTGGTCAATTTTGGTGATGCTTTTTTTTTTTATTTATTTTTTTTGCTTTATTTACCACATCAATAGGTATGCGGGGGTCGTGGTCATCCCCCAGCATACCTTACATAATCTGTTAGTATAATGATGAAGAAAGAAAAAACATTTTCCTATAAAAACATATATATATATATATATATATATGAGACATTCTCCGGCAAAAAGGTGCTTAATGCGTCACGCCAAGCAAGCTATCATATACTTTTGAATCTACAACAGCCTTTTTTTCTCGAAATGGACTCAATTACGAGGTAGAATGGTCCTTGGACATACAGAAAACTAAGCTTTAGCGAAATGTTTCGGTCTAGGTTAGCCTGGGCAGAGTGCGCAGGCTAACCCGGGTTGATACCTTCGCGCAGATGCATTAAGCACCCCTCTCACGGAGCACATCTCATATATATTCATCTCTTCAAGAAGGTAGCATTATGAAAAATGGAATCATTTCAGTTTAATATCTGTGGCAATAAAGCGTGTGTGGGTGTGTGTGAGGGGGTGTGGGTGTGTGTGTTTGTGAAAAAACAAAAGATATAATGAAACTGATTGGTGTAAAAAAATGGCATCATTGATTGTGTGTTTAACCCATTTCCACACAATCCCTTATTTTGACAACTTTGAGAAAGAAGTATTTACAAAAATAATGTGTGGAAAAGAGAAAATGCTGTTAACCAACATTTTATCATTTCCCACAATGCTCGCGACTCTTCACAAAACAATTTTGGTGATGCTTAGCACGTAGCTTATGTCTGACTATATCTTTCTACAGTTTACTACTGGCTTTTCTCTCAAATGGTTTTAGACATCTTGACCCTTTGCCACACAATCTTATGTTTTTATGGATCCTGAGGAAGAAACGTTTTAAATGCATTATTGGAAAAGAAGGAAGTGCCAATAGCCTATGAAGCATGGCAGTTTTTAAATTTTCGTCCCTTTTAACTCTTTACCAAACGACAAATTTATATAGTGGTCCAAAATTGAAAGCATTTGCAGATGCACAAATTAATGTGACTGAAAAATTGAAATTTGTTCTGGGAAGGGTAAAAAACATTATGGGGGGAAAAGGAGAACAAGCTGGTTACTAGCATGTCCTCCTTTTTCCACAATGTTTTCAAAAGGCTTTTACGTCAGTGTTGTCAAAAGTCGTCATTATGTGGTAAAGGGCTAAATAGTTGTGATACATATACTATCCGAGTTCAGTACCACTGAATTATTATTGAAGCAGACTTTACTGTAGTTTTCAAAGTTTGCCATTAAGAATAAATTCTGCCAAATTTATTAAAAATGTGGATTCCAGCATTCTTCTAAGGATTGAATGCCAGTTTGTGCCACAAGAATCCTGTCTGTGGAGTAAACTGTTTTGGTAGGAAGAAGAGATCTAAATATATTTGCGTCATGCTCTGACCAATAGCACAAAGTTTCAACCAAGGTCGGCCTGCGAGAACTGCACAGGCCTTCATTGGTGGATACTTTTTGCAGATGCATTAAGCTCCCTTTTCACAGAGCATGGCTCATATTAACATGTCCTAGTCGACAGTATGTAACCTTACCTGTAAAACAGGAATTACATCGGGACAGTGTGGAGATAGATCAGACATAGTATAAGAAGTCTGATCCTGAAGAAACAGCTATACTACCTGAAATTATGTGACATATTCTTACTGATACACTATAAATATGCAATACCTTGGGAAAATATTAACCCCAACTTTCACCAATATAGTTGCTTTTTTGACCAATGTAGATCAAGATCAGACTGCAAAAAGATGCAGTCTGATCTGTGTGGTAACACTATTGGCTTTGCTAAGGCATTCTGGACAAGAGTAACCTTAAAACTGCAATTATTCTGGTGTTATCTGTAGACTGAAAATAATGTGTGTTGGGTTTAATGGGTGGTGTAAGGGTTAGACTTATTTATCTACTGCTGTTAGAGTTACCCTTTAAACTTGTCCAAATTTAAAGCAATTATAGATGTAAAATAAAATTTTGCCCAAAAAATGGAGTTTGTTTTTCCACAAAAGGAAATGATAGCAGTGCTTACGAGCATCATCACCTTTTCCCCCAATATTTTCATAAGCCATCTTCCTCTGGGTTTTTGTTATGCAATTATTTGGTGAAGAGTTGAATACAATATAACTCTCAATCATAGCCCTGTCGTAATTGAAAGCATTTGCACATCTATAAAATCATAAATTATTGCCTCTGAAGTGGGCTTTGTCTTAAGAAAGATGAGAAAAGAACCATTGTAAAAATAGAAATGTTAAAAGGAGTTCCTTAGACTTTAAGAAGGAAAAGCTTAGAGCAGAGAAATTGGCATGAGTTTTTATAATTTTTTAACCCTTTACTCCACAGATACTCATTTCTACGCATTGATTGTAGGAGCCTTTGGAAAACATTGTGGCAAACGGTGAAATTGCTCATGACGAGCAATTTCACCTTTTGTCACAATGTTTTCTATGCTATCAAAAGGTGTCATATACACATGATAAACAGCTTCATCCTTGCTGTTATTTAGAGTCAATTAGAGATACCATAGAAATGCCTTATGGGGTAAAGGGTTAAGAAATTTTTGTTTTATTTTGCATAAAATATTTATTTATTAATTTTAAAGTTTAAATAAATTCTTACAAAAGAATAAAAGAAACCATCTTCTGTCTTTTAATGAAAGTGATACAGAGTGAAGTATTTTGGAATATGCTGAAGCTGCCCATACTAAATTCAATCTTTCATTGACCACAGTTTTTTCATTGAAAAAGCTGTCAAGGACAGACTGATTGATAGAGTTGGCCTACCATTTTGTTTCAAAGGTTACACCATTTGCACTATGTGTCCTTAGTTGACTTTAACCCTTTACCAGGTGACAAAATGTTAGCCTCGTCAAAATTGAAAGCATTTGCAGACAGCTAGATCTATTTCAATGTGCTTCAAATGGTGCAGTCTAGCTTTGACAAGGTAGAATATTGGACGTTGTTGAAAAAGGAGAAAATGCTGGTTACCCACAATTTTCCTCCTTTTCCCACAATGTTTTTAAAAAAGCCTCTTCTACAGGGTCATGGAAACTAGGGATTGTTTGGTAAAGGGTTAAGATAAAGGACATATCATGATGACCTCTTAGTTTGGGCATGTGTGAGACCTTTTATCCCTTTACAAAACAATAAAGAGTTTCTGAGATCCTCAGAAAGGAGGCTTTTGAAATCACCGTGGGGAAAGGAGAACATGCTGTTAACCAGTATTTTTTCCCTTCCCAAAATGTTTTCAACCCTTTATGAGGGCCAATTTTTTTGTTTAATGCTTCAACATACAGTCCCATCCATTAATGACCTTAAGAAGGAAAGCTTTTGAAAACATTGTAGAAAATTGTTGGAAAAGGAGATAATGCTGGGAACCAGCATTTTCTCCTTTTGCCATGATGTTTTCTACCTTATCAAAGAGAGAAATTATCATTTGGGCTTCATTATACCCCTGCAAAACGAATATTTTTGAGGGTATACTGGAATCAACCTGTCTGTCCATGTGTGTGGACGCTACTGTGTCTGTCTATGAATAATTGCCTGCTTCTGTCTAGGCACTGGCAGGGGTATAGTCACTTTCAATGACCGCTCTAGTTCAATTTGTTGTCTGCAAATGGTTTCAATACGGCTGTCAAAAACTTTGTTTTTTGGTATTTGCCCTGTTATCTGCAAATGCTCTCAAGAAGGAGAGGCTTAAAATTTTATCTTCTGATGAAAGGTTAACAGGTCACCGTACTACCCTCAAAGCACTTCTATCATCTTGCATAAAATCATCTGAAAACATTGTAACAAGAGAAGAAGTCTGTCAAAAGGAGAAATTTCTTCTTTTACAACAGTATTTTTCACCTGTTTCATATACACACAGCAAACTGTAACTCTTTACCAAACGACATTATTTTACACTAGTCCAAATTGGAACATTTGCAGGCGCAAAAATTAAATTAACTGAGAAACTGAAAGTTATTTTGCTGGTCACCAACATTTTCTCCTTCTTCCACAATGTTTTTTTTCCATCCTTACAAATACCAATTTCAGATTTTTAGTCCCATTTACTTTCTCTGGATTGCTTTGAATTTAGACCAGTTTGAAAATTTGTTTTTTGGTAAATGAGGTAATGTTTGAATTAACCCTTTACCAAACGATTCCGGTTTTTCATGACCTTGAGAAACCTTCCGAAAACATTTTCTCCTTTTACCTCGGTGTTTTCAAAGGTCCTCATTCTCGGAGGTTGATAAAGGTCGGGATTTTTATGATTAACCCTTTACCAAGCAATACCTGGTTTTTATGACGCTGACATATAAGCCTGTTGAAAACATTAACACTTTTGAAACACTGGTTACTAGCATTTTCTCCTTTTCCCCCAGTGTCTTCTACCCGACTGCAAACAAATTTCTAATTTTTGAGTTAAATTTGTCGTCTGCAATGCTTTGAATTTGGACCAGTCTAAAATTTTGTCGTTTGGTAAAGAGTTAACTCTTTACCACACAATCCCAACTTTTAACGACCCTGGGGAAAAAGCCTTTTGAAAACATTGTAGGAAAAGGAGAAAATGCTGGTAACCAGCATTTTGTCCTTTTCCCACAATGATTTCTACCCTTCCCAAACCAAATTTTAATTTTTCTGTCATTTTTAATTTGTTTTCTGCAAATGCTTTTAATTTGGACCAGTCTATAATTTTGTTTTTTGGTAAAGAGTTAAGGTTTAAAGGGCATTTGCTGCAAACTTGTTTCAAGGTACTAGAGGTATGGCTACCATGTGAAAGATGGCTTTGAAAACACAAAGGGAAAAGGAGAAATTGTGGGGAAATAGCATTTTCTCCTTGTCCAACAATGTTTTCCTACCCCTTAAAAGACATATCCAGTCATTTCAGCCTTATACCAATTACCATATCATCTGCAAATACTTTCAATTTGGACAAATATAACATTTTGTTACCTGCCAAAGAGTTTACAAGCATTTCATTTATTCAGTACTACAAGAGATAAATAAATGTATTAAATCAAAAGCAACCAAGAGGTCAGGGGTCATTTCCATAATGGGTATGTTGTGAAGCACCAGATATGATATCCTACCGCATATATATTCGTAATTTGCAAAGTGTCAAAATCACAAAATGGAATGTCATGTTGTACCCTCTTTATCAACAAGGTCAACGGAGATCAGAGGTTTAGATAACAGTAAGTACGGGTGACCCCAATCTGGCACCATGAGCTCTTGTCTTGCCCCTTTATCAGGGTTCCTGAGTGGCTCAGTCGTAAAGTGTAGGAACTGTAACCTGGAGACCCCTTGCTCTAGCCTCATTTGAAGCCTTGGGTTTTTCAGAGGAATTTCCATGGGCAAGACACTTCACAGCCCTAGCCTAGTGCTTGTAAAACCTAGGACATGCATGAATATGTGAGCCGTCAATGTAATATGGTTGAAATAATGTTGAAAGTTTTGTAAAACACTATTCAATTAATCAAATCAATGTCCGTTTAGACTATTCCATAGTAAAAGCATGACTCATGAAATTTATATTTAACTCTTTACCAAACGACAATTTTTTAGACTTGTCCAAATTGAAAGCAGTTGCAGAAGACAAAATAAATGCAACTCAAAAATTGAAACCTGACTTTAGAAGAGAAGAAAACATAGTGGGAAAAGGAGAAAACGCTGGTTACCAGCATTTTCTTCTTTTCCCACTATGTTTTCAAAAGGATTCTCCATTGGGGGTCGTTAAAAGTAGGGATTGTGTGGTAAAGAGTTAAATGAATAGAAGACAAAGGAATAGAAGAAAAAACGGAATGGAAGAAAATGCTGAATACTGGCATTTCCTTGGTTACCTATGATTTTTTTAACCCTTTACCAAACAACAAAATTTTAGACTGGTCTAAATTGAAAGCACTTGCAGACGACAAGATAACCATTACTCAAAAATTGAGTAAGCAGGGTAGAACACATTGTGGGAAAAGGAGAAAATGATGGTTACCAGCATTTTCTCCTTTTCACACAATATTTTTAAAAGGCGTCTATCTTGGGCTCGTAAAAACCTGAGATTGTTTGGTAAAAGGTTAGCCAACTTAATCTTCCTTGAGGTCATTATAAGCTACAAGATGTGTGGTAAAGGGTGATTATTTTGTTGTGGCTGATCCTTTCACTTATTTTTTTGAAGCAATTTCATATTAATCCAAAATACTGCATTTAACTCTTTAACACACAATCCTGCCTTTTAACGACCCCGAGAAAGAAGCCCATAGAAAACATGGTGGGAAAATGAGAAAATGCATTTTCTCCTTTTCCCACAATAATTTCTACTCTATCAAAAGATCATCATATTACCAAGATTTAATTTGTTGTCTGCAGATGCTTTGAATTTGGTCCAATCAACTGCAACTGCAGACAACAAATCTTGTTAATATGATGATTTCTGACTGGGTAGAAAACATTGTGGGAAAAGGAGAAAATGCTGATTACCAGCATTTCCTCCTTTTCCCGCACGTTATAGAATTGAAATACTCGTAAGGAAAAAAAAAATTAAAAAAACCTAATCCGCTTAACTTGTGTAAAACGACGGGATTTGAAGTTATTACTCCCAGATGATAATTTTAGCCTTAGTTGACTTACAAAGTATAACAAAACAAAACACATAAAAGGTTCAGATGATAATTTAAGCCTTTGTTGACATACACAACATAACAAACAAATAAAAGGTAAGACCGGTAAAATGCATTGCTTCATTATATCATCTTCGCGAGCCAAGTTTACGATCACTACGTGAATCTTTAAGTAGTGAATCGTCTGTTTTGGCTTGCTAACATGCATTATATAGACAGTACAACGGACATTTCAGCAGTAAGGACTACCTGTTTCCGCTATTATTATGAAGTCAGTCAACCATAAAAAGACATTGAAATCGTCTGAGAGTAATAAGACGGGTAAAATTCATTGCTTCATTATGTAAATAGACAGTAGCCTACAGCTGAAATTTTAGTAGAAAGGAATGCAGTACCTGTTTCCTCCGATTATTATGAAGTCAGTCGACAGTAAAAAGACATTGATACCGTCTGAGAGTAATACTTGCTGTCCTTATTGATAAACTATTGTCAAATAACGGGGAAAACCTGTCCATAAATTAGTCTACCAAACATGAAAAATCCTCGATGCAAAAAAACACGGAAACCCATGACACAACACTATGTTCTTTTTGGCCGTGTCCGATCAGACTCACTTCAGACCGTATTTTCAGCTTTTAAATGACTTTAAACAGTAAAAAATTTCCACATATGTCTTAATATAACACACTTTTGTGGTGCAAAACATCATTATTACTTTGGAACCATTATTGTCACAGGATATATATAGGCCTATCCACTAAGTGTGAAATCTTACCTCCAGCTTTGCAGCTCTAGGCATAGGACTGCGTAACCAGGAAAAAGTAAATTATATGCACGGCGAAGTTGGCCATTTTTGAGGCAGGGGACGAGAGCAATGTCGGAATCAGCCGAGTTGAATCGGAGCTGTAAAATCAAGATATTTCTGATCTTGGCTGTTTTAGAAAATGTCCAAACTGAAGAATACGCGAAAAAGGCAACCTACAACCTATTCTCGATTTTTTTTATTTTATTTTTTTTACATTACGCACGTGCGTGGTGTGCGTAATAGAAGTTACTCCTATTCCAGGGGTAGGTAAGTGTAGGCCTACCCCTCAAAAAAAAAGCCAGTTGGAACATTGATTTGCGATTTAGAACTTAGTTAACAAGGGGGTGTTAGCTCATCTATGAAAAAGCATCTGAAGTTTAAACATCCTATGAAGCTATGGAAACGATTCGGCGAACCTCGCAGAGTCAGCTGAACCACGGACGGCGAAACAAAGCAAACTTAATGTTGATGGTAAATTAAACACCATATTTACATCAACCTACTTTTTTTCTTCAAATTTCCAGGCAATATATCCATTAAAATCTATATATTTTTGAAATTTTCCGCCTTTTAAACTTTATAAAGATACGAGTTATGCGTTGTAGGGGAGATAAGCTATTTCGATTATCTACTTCCGGTTTATGTACTAGAGTGGGTGGGGGTCTTTTTTATGCGTGTATTTAAATCAAGGTCAAATTATATATTGGAACTTCACAAGTTTAGCTTTACTTAATAAGTCACTACTTAATTACCGGGTACCCGGGTAATGATTAAATACCCTGGTACAGGCGTTACCCTATCCCGGGTACTCGAGTATGCTCTCGTCACAGCTCTTAACTATCTCCGAGCAGAGTTGTCGTTCGTTACTCTCACAATAAGAATGATACGTAATGCAAGAGAGTGAGCTCTTTCTGCAAAGATTTGCATGCATACTACACGGGTAGGAAACTTCATATTCAGAGCCAATGGCTCCGACGAGTAAATGTGTTGGTCTTCCGTTTCTGAAGATGTCATTAAATTTGGATCTGTTTCAGTTTTCTAGAGTTATCTGCCCTTGATTTTTGAAATAAGAAATTACTTTCGTGGCTACTAAATGACAAGCCCCTGAAGGCACGACTATGCGCTGCCTTGTGCAGCTCTTGTTTGAAAAGAGTTATGCCCTTATCCATACAATTCATAATAGAAATAATGGTGAGCAGAGTGCACTGTATCATGAGGGGAATGGAAGATGAGCCCATTCCATCTTGCTTTTCAAAGTTTCTCTATTTTTTCTTCAATATTTATTAAAACTCTCTTACATATTGGACTTAGGCATTGTGCATTTGTGTGACAAAAAGTTATTTCTCGACATGAAGCTGGACGAGGGTATTCATCTCCTTTAGTGATAGTGCCAGTTGACACTGATATGCCACTTTCTGAATTCAAGTAGCAAAGTAGCACTGCTGCAGAGAATCATAGAAAAGTGTCCTTTGAGGATACTTCCCATGATTTCATGCAGTAGTACTCTTTAATTCAGAAAGTAAAGATGAATTAAATAAATTCCAAGACAATTTCCATGAAATTTTGGTCAATTTATGCTGTTTCTCATTGATAAAAAATACCTGATTCTGACTATATATTGTCAAATCTTTTGTGGACTCTTCCAAATTCAAAGCATTTGCAGACGACATAATAGATATGACTGAAATGATGAAATTTGGCTCTGATCTAGTAGAAAACAAAATGAGAAAAGTAGAAAATGCTGATTACCAACATTTTCTTCTTTTGGTATGATGTTTTCAAAAGTCTTTGTCCCAAATGATAGTCAAAATTCTGGATCGTTTGATAAAGGGCTAGGTGGGGATTGTGTGGTAAAGGGTTAACTTTTATACAGTCCAATCTTGATTTTAGAAAGAGGGGATGATGTGAGATATCAGATAAAAATTTAGGTACACAATATATGATAACTGATGATGATACAGACAGACAATCAAGTCACATGACTCAAAGATAACTGCATGACTATAGTAACCCCTTTACCACATGTGCAGATTTTTCTTTTGTCTTTTTTTTTTGTCTCAATGTTGAAATTTCTTAGAAAGTTCATTGTAAAGAACTGATAACACTAAAAATCAACTTTAAAGAGCAGTTGGAAAACATTCTTATAAAAAAGGAGAAAATAGTCACTTTTTTTCTTACAGTGTTTTGTTAAGCTATGAACTGGAGATCAATTAAACTTTGATATGTTGGAAAGAGTTGTGTTATCTGCAAAAGACGAAAACAATTTTGTAAATTGCAATCAATATTTTTGTTTCATTGTTTGGATATATGATGTGAAAATAACTCTATGAAATTAAAAGGATTACCCAGAAAGAATTGGAAATTATTCAGGAACAAAAAGTTTACTTTATTAAAATCAACTGGTGGTTTAATTATTTGCTTATTATGACATAGTGGGCAAGCTCTCTAGATATGATTGGTAGGTACAAAGAAACAGTGTGTAGCTGTACTATATATTGGGCTGAAATTTTACAAGATTGCTATAATGCAACTGGTTGAAAAATTTAGATCTATCTGTATTAAAAGGATTTGAAAATAAAAAAAAGTGTGGCTGCAATGATCAGTTTTACCTTTGCAATTGGTTAAGATATTGTTGGAAAGGGATAAAATGTTGATTACTACTGATTAAACTGCTGTAAAAATCAGCAATTTGCTGTTTGCTGACAGTGCTTTCAAGAGCTTTCTTCTTCAAGGCTGTTAAAAGAGGGTTGATTGGTAAAGGCTTAACATTAAATACCAAACAAACCCAAGTTTTAACTGCCCTAAAAGACATGGCTTTGAAAGACATTGTTTGAATTAGAGAAAATTCTTGTAACCAGTATTTCCTCCTCTTACCACAGTGTTTTTGCCCTTTCAGATACAGAAATCACCATTATTTAAGCAACATTCAATTTGTCCTCAGCAAATCCTTTCTTGGTCTTATCCAAAATTTGTTGTTTAAAACGAGTTAAGACTCAAAAAAGGACACCAAAAAAGACAGCAAGAAGGTTTTGAAAGAATTGTTGAGTGTATTTATCCATAGAGGCAAGCCCTGTCCACATTGGAAGAATTGCCAGATGCCAAACTAAATTTTACTCGAATAATAAAACTGGTCTTTGGTAAGGAAGAGCACATTAAGAGAAAAAGAGAAAATGCTGGTAACCAGCATTTTCTCCTTTTCCCAAATTGTTTTCAAAAGCTTCCATTCTCAGTGATCATTAGAATTGATGGTAAAGTGTTAAAATGTTTGATACTTTGTCTGCATCAACGCTTTATGATACAATCCCAAGTTTGAATGACTAAATGACCTTGATGAAGATAAGCTTTTAACCCATTACCACACAATCCCTACTTTTGACGCCCCTGAGAAAAAAGCCTTTAGAAAACATTTTGTTGGAAAAGGAGAAAATGCTGGTAACCAGCATTTTCTCCTTTTCCCACAATGTTTTCTACCCTTTACAAAACAAATTTCAAATTTTCAGTCACCTTTATTTCATCATCTGCAAATGCTTTCAATTCGGACCAGTCTAAAATACTGTCGTTTGGTAATGGGTTAACCCATTACCACACAATCCCTACTTTTGACGACCCTGAGGAAAACGTCTGTAGAAAACATTGTGGGAAAAGGAGAAAATGCTGGTTACCAGCATTTTCTCTTTTCCCACAGTGTTTTCTCCAGGCTTATTTCTCAGGGTCGTTACAAGCTACAAGAGTTGAAGTGCCTTGTCATGTTCGTCTCATTTGCTCATTTGTGTTTTGTTGCAACTTCTGAGCTATTAGAATATCAAGAAGGCTGTATGGTTTTAACAGTTTGAACGATGCTCTTGAAAATGGGAGTTTAGGGAATATCTGTGCTGAATTATTTTCCAAGCAAGTCATCACATAAAATTAATGTGGAATCATTTTGTCTAAATGTTACTGGTTACTGAGTAATGTGGTGTCTGTGGTCATGAGGTAGAGCGTCGACCTCATGACCTAAACATTCTGAGGTTGATACCCGGGAGCGGGCGTCAACTTTGGGATTTTTCATTGGCCCACACATTCGGCGCGAGCACTGGTGTAGTTCCCAGGAAGCAGAATCGAGAGAGATTAGTATAAGTTGTAAGAACTTGTTTCTCAATCGATGTAAAATAAATATGTTTAAACTAAACTAGTTTTGTCTAACAACTGACAGAATCATTAACTCTTTCCCAAACAAGCCCTGGTTTTTACGTGTCTGCAGTAAAAGTCTATTGAAAACAATGTGGGAAAAGGAGAAAATGCTCATAATGAGCAATTTCTCCTTTTCCCAAAGTGTTTTCTACCCTTTTTGAGAACTTTCTGCCATTTTCTCAAAATCTAAAATTGTCGTCTGCAAACTCTTTCAGTTTGGAAGAGTCCAAAATTTGTTGTTTGGGAAAGGGTTAAATCTTCACCACACAATCCTGAGTTTTTACGACCCTGAAGAAGAAAGCCTTTAGAAAACATTGTGGGAAAAGGAAAAAATGCTGGTAACCAGCATTTTCCCTCAATGCTTTCCACTCTTTCTTAGACAATATTTTCTCCATTTGATCCACAAAAAAAATGTCGTCTGCAACAGCTCTCAGTTTGGATCAGCCAAGCATTTTGACGTTTAATTTGTAAGACAGACTGGTCATACGAAAATTGATCAATCAAAATTTCTAACCCTGCAGACTACCAAAGCTAGCTAGTGCATCAATCCTTCTCTTTTGAGTCTTTTCACAGAACATATTTCATTCATTTATGGAAGATATATTTATATGACATTATAGAAAATGCTATTTCTTGCCAATAGCCTTTTAGCCTTTTTTCCTCATTTCAGATCTATACAAAGTTTATGCAGTGATAGTATCCGTGCTTATCAGCAGTGAGATAGCAGTTACACAGGACATTTCAATATGTAACTTTACTACAAAGAGGGGTATGTTACACTTTGACCTTATCAATCAATGCTGTATTTGAACAACCCTGAGGTTACGGCTTTTTAACATTTAGCCCGTTAAGCGCAACTCATTGACCTTTTGTGAACAGTGAAGATCAAGATCAGACTGCACAGAACATGCAGTCTGATCTTAGATCTACACTGTCCCATAACGAGATATTGTACCCCAAAGCATAACCTTGAAATAACAATATTTAGGTTTTTTTATTTTCGAATTGAAAATTGCCTTTTAGTCATGCAGCAGGATAAGGGTTAAGCCTTTACCAAACGACAAAATTTTAGACAGGTCCAAATTGAAAGCAGTTGCAGACGACAAAAGAAACCTAACTCAAAATTTGAAATTTGTTTTCAGCAGGGTAGAAAACACTGTGGGAAAAGGAGAAAATGCTGGTTACCAGCATTTTCTCCTTTTCCCACAATGTTTTCAAAAGGCTTCTCTCTCAGGATGGTAAAAACCAGGGATTGTTTGGTAAAAGGTTAAAACATTTTTGAAGTAGGATAAAATTTTGGTTACCTTTCCTCACTAAAAGGTTATTACCCAGGGGCAGTTCAAGTAATTGTTCAAATGAGATCAGGAAAATCATATAGATCATTACATATTCAAACTTGCTTCAAATATCATGGTATATCTCTACATACAATATTACTAGAAAACGTATGCAAAGAAATGATCTAGAATTTACTGCTACGTTCATACTTGGTCTAAATTTCAGGCAGAAAATTCTGGGAGGGATCTGGAATCCCCTGACCACTACTGGACCAGCCAATGTTACCAGTTTGAAAACTAAGTACGGTGACTTGAGCTGATAATAATTGGTCATCTTCAAATGCTTTCAATTTGCAGAACTTCAAATTTCATTGCTTAGTAAATTAGTAAAAAGTTACCATTGAATTCATTACCAAACGACAATATTTTACGTTTGTCTAAATTGAAAGCATTTGCAGACGACAAAATAAAAGTAACTGAAAATTTGAAATTTGTTTTGTGACGGGTAGAAAACATTGTGGGAAAAGGAGAAAATGCTGGTTACCAGCATTTTCTCTTTTTCCCACAATGTTTTCTAAAGGCTTCTTTGTCAGCATCGTTAAAAGTAAGGATTGTGTGGTAATGGGTGAAAAAGTAATTGCTGTTAGTACAAATTCAAACTCTAGCCAGTCTAGTTTTGTTTTGTTAGGTTCCACAGGTTAGTGCTATAGAACCATAATGGTCCTCTTGTTGGTTGGTCCACAAAGTACATGTAAAGTACCTGGTTTATACTTATGTATGTATTATTTCTCATTGTTTTGAAAATTCATATAATTATATACAATTTCAGTGCCCCCTCCACCACCAAAGTTAGCCCCGTCCTATTCTGCTACAATAGAATGGAAGGACCTAAACACAAACTCAACAATGATAGTGAATGAATTCTTTAATGGTATCCAAAAACTAGGTAAATATTGTATTCTTGAAGCTTTTCTAACACTTTTACCTAACAACAAAATATCATCTTTGTCAAAATTTAAAGCATTTGCAGACAACATATTCAGTGCGACTCAAATACTTGAATTTGTCTTTGACATGATAAAGCATAAATGGGAAAGAAAAAAATTGTTGTTGTTGGTTACCAGTACTTTCATTCTTTTCCGATACTTTTTCCAAAATCTTGCCGTATCAGCGTCGTTAAAACTCGAAAATATGTAAAGAGCTATCAACAATGGCTAGGAAGTCTTTTGAAACTATAGCTGGAAATGAAGAAATATACTTATAGCAAGCAATTTTCCCATTTTTGTACCTTATTCAAAGCAAATCTATTTCAGACATACTCTGACAAAGAGGGGCTAAATGTATTTCCATGATGCATGAAAGCAAGCAAGTTGTCAGATAATTATAGATCTATTAACCCTTTACCAAACAACACAATTTTAGACTAGTCAAAATTGAAAGCATTTGTAGAGGACAAAATATATCTGACTGAAAATTTTAAATTGCTTTTCAGAAGTATAGAAAACATTGTGGGAAAAGGAGAAAATGCTGTTTACCAGCTTTTCTCCTTTTCCCACAATCTTTTCCAAAGGTTTCTTTTTAAGGGTCATTAAAAGTTGGGATTTACCTTTTTTTTATTCTCTTATTCATTATTTGGCTTTATAAATTACTACCAATACATATTTTTTGCCTGGGCTGTTTTGGCTAATGTCATGTAAAAACTTCCACATTTTCTCATTTTGCAAATGTTGATATAAAAATATTTCGTGGAACTTCAGTTTATTATTTAGTCATATTTACTAACAAAGGGGGATCACAAACTTAAAGGACAGGCAAATCTTGACACATAACTTTCACTGAAAGAGCACCCATATATAGTAGACTACTCGTGTATGTCTCATGGCAGTGTCATCCTGAAGATTAACTTATATGGCTCAAGATGAAATTGCTCAAAGTAATCCTGTGTTTTAACAACTCTGATTGAGAAAGCTTTCTGAAATGTTTTTGGAAAAGGTAAAAATGCTGGTAACCAGCATTTTCTCCTTTTCCAAAACTGTTTTCTGCCCTTTCAACTGGCAATTTCTGAGTCACAATTATTTTTGTTATTAACAAAAGCTTTCAATTTAGGCAAGTCTAAAATTTGATCATTTGGTGAACACTTAAACATTTTTTTTCTCCAGTGATCCTGATACATGTTTAGGATGAAATTTTAGTCATGCTCATGTAACGTGTAACGACCTGGTCACCCATCCAGGCACTGACCAAATGCACGTTGCTTAACTATCACGAAGAAAAATACACCAAACCGCATCACTGTAAAAGCTGAGCTGAAAAGCAAGGTAGGTTTCAAGTGTTTATAAATATATTTAACCCCTCTTTGTGACGCTCATTAAAATTCTACATAATGGCGTACATTTTGCTTTCTGTGTTCACAGATAGAAATATATTTGAATCACAATATTAATCCTCTCTTACTCTGTATCTATTTTTTCCAGGAAGCCAGGATATATATATGGATCAACACTATAGAAAAGTAGTCTATGATTACACAGAAAATCAGTATTTAGAATATACTCAAGGTACGTTCATTCCTTACCTTCTGCAAAAAGTTTGTAGCAGAAGACTTTGAAAGAACCCATGTGAAATCGTTATAATCAACTAATCAACGTAATTGAAGCTTGACATGGTTCTTAACTCTTCATCACACAATCCCACTTTTTAACAACCCTGGAGAAGAGGGCTTTTGAAAATATTAAGGGAAAAGGAGAAAATTCTGTTAACCAGCATTTTCTCATTTTCCCTAAATGTTTTCTACGCATTCCAAGGAAGAGTTTAGCATTTGGTCCACATTTCTTTTATTTTGTACAAATATTTTCTTATTTTGATAGTCCGATTTTGTTGTGTTGTAAAGGATTAAGTCTTTACCAAACAACATTCTTTGTAAGCATTTGCATCACATGTTTGTCATAGTCATGGCTGCCATGAAAAGTTATAACTGAATTGATTGAGTATCAGCCTTATTCACCTCATCTTGGTGTAATAGACTTTCATCTGTTACCAAACTAAACAAGGCCATTTACAGTACCCGTTTTCAGTCAGATGATGACATCATATGTGTAGTGGAGGACTATTTAACCCATTACCACACGAGAAAATTTTAGACTGGTTCAAATTGAAAGCATTTGCAGACGACAAAATAAAGGTGACAAAAAAATAGAAATTTGTTCTGGGAAGGGTAGAAAACACTGTGGGAAAAGGAGAAAATGCTGGTTACCAGCATTTTCTTCTTTTCCCATAGTGTTTTCAATAAGGGCTTCTTTCTCAGGGGCGTCAAAAGTAGGGATTGTGTGGTAATGGGTTAAATAGTCTAGAAGTGGGCATTTTGACCCTGAAACATTGCTGGCAAAGGTTTATAGATATTAACCCATTACCACACAATCCCTACTTTTGACGCCCCTGAGAAGGAAGCCTTTTGAAAACACTGTGAGAAAAGGAGAAAATGCTGGTAACCAGCATTTTCTCCTTTTCCCACAGTGTTTTCTACCCTTCCGAGAACAAATTTCAATTTTTCATTTACCTTTATTTTGTCGTCTGCAAATGCTTTCAATTTGGACCAGTCTAAAATTTTCTCGTGTGGTAAAGAGTTAAAGAGGATTATTTTGAAAACGACAATACAATATATCAGCAAAAAGTCAAACCCTTACATATATCAGGCTCACAGCTGAAGAGTCAACCCTCCTATAAATGTTTTTAGAAGTAATAGAAGTCTTTTGATGTTTATTCTTTATGAATTCATGAATGTAAGTAAAATATCATTATCAAATTGTGTAGAAGTTTTTTTTAGAAAAAAGAAATAGCTGCCTTTTCTACAAGGCAGCCAGCAGCTCAAAAATTGTGTTGTACACAAAACTAGCTAAAGAGGCAAGTACAGTGTATAAATAAGTGAGCCATGGTCAGACAAAAGAAGGTTTAACTCATTACTAAACGATAATATTTTAGGCTTGTCTAAATTGAAAGCATTTGCAGACGAAAAAGTAAAAGTGAATGAAAATTTGGAATTTGTCTCATGAAGAGTAAAAAACATGGTGGGAAAAGGAGAAAATGCTGGTTACCAGCATTTTCTTCTTTTCCCACAATGTTTTCTAAAGGCTTCTTTCGCAGGGTCTTCAAAAGGAGGGATTGTGTGGTAATGGGTAAAAGTAGGGATTGTGTGGTAATGGGTAAAAGTAGGGATTGTGTGATAATGGGTTAATGCCTCTCTGTGTTGCATTGTATAAAGCAAGTCATCACATAATCTTGGACCCTTAACCCATTACCCCACAATCCCTACTTTTGATGGCCCTGACAAAGAAGCTTTTAGAAAAAATTGTGGGAAAAGGAGAAATTGCTGGTAACCAGCATATTCTCCTTTTCCCACAATGTTTTCTATCCATCACAAAACAAATTTCAAATTTTCAGTCACTTTTATTTTGTCGTCTGGAAATGCTTTCGATTTGGACAAACCTAAAGTTTTGTCGTTTGGTAATGAGTTAAATTCCATTTAGTCCAACAATTGACTGATTCAGGAAGGAGAGTCTGGTCCTCAGACATGCAGGAAATTGACCAACAGGAAAAAGTTTGGGCCAGGTCAGCCTGCATGGACTGCTGACCCTTTTAACCCTTTACCACACAATCCTGACTTTTATCACCTCAGTGAAAGAAGCCTTTTGAAAACATTGTGGGAAATGGAGAAAATGCTGGTTACCAGCATTTTCTCCTTTTCCCACAATGTTTTCTATCCTATCATAGACAAATTTCATCATTTGAGCCGCCTTTGATTTGTCATCTGCAAATGCTTTCAATTTGGTCTAGTTGCAAATTTTGTCGTTTGGTAAAGAGTTAATCTTTGTGAATGCATTTAGCCTCCTTTTCACAGAGCATGGCTCAAGTACAGTTGTTGTTGTGGTATTAAAAATGGTGAAAAAAAAGTTTATGATACAGTGCGCTGTGAGAAGTCCCTTTTGAGATGTTATTGACAAAAAGCAGTACAAAAACCACATTGAATGAAAACAATGACTTTCTCTCTTATTTCTTCTATGACTTTCTCTGTTATTTCTTTTTTACATGTAATTTTAGCTGATGGGTGCAAAGTCAAAGATCTGGGAAGCTTCACATTTGTGGACAACAAAATTTGGATTTCAGCTTTAGATGTATTATACACAGTGATAACAAAATCTATCCCAGTAAGTTACAAAATTAACTCCATACCAAACAACAAAGTTTTGGACATGTCCAAATTGAAAGCATAAGCAGATGACAAATTTAAAATGGCTCAGATGACAAAAGTAGTCCTTGATAAAATAGAAAACATTGTGGGAAAAGGAGAAAATGCTGCTTACCAGTGTTTTCTTCTTTTCCACAATGCTTTCAAAAGCCCTCTTTCTCAGGGTCGTTAACTGTCCCTGGCCAAAACATCCTGGCGAAAATATCCTACATTCATTTTGACCACTATAAGAAAAACAAACTTGGTGAAATTATCTTGTAGGAAGGTGAAATTGCAAGTAACCAACAATGTTTTTGCCCTTTTGATGACAAATAAATTATGGTCATTTTTACAATGTTTGAATTATTGTCTTCAGCATCTTTCATTTTGGACATACATGTATGTAAATTGTTTTTGTTTGGAAAAAAGCTTAGGTAAATATGACCTGTGTAATGGTAATAAAACTATGTTTTTTCACACATTTAGGTTTTTAAAGGCACAACAAAGGTACGTAATATGACAGTTAACCACTGGCAGACATGTATATACACGGCTGGATCCAAAATAACTGCACTGATTGACATTTACTTTACAAGTTAGTGTTCTTGTTTTAATCTTTTACTGTGTTTTAGGGATTTAAGAAGCTATTTAAGAAGAAACATTCTGAAAACATAGTGGGAAAAGCAGAAAATGCTTGTAACCAGCATTTTCTGCTTTTCCCACAATGTTTACTATCCTTTTACAGACAGGAGCCATCATCTGGGCTACATTTAATTCATTTTCTGTAGATGCTTTCAGTTAAGACAAGTCTATAATTTTGTCCTTTGGTAACATGTTAACTCTTAAAACGGGGTACGGACAAGAAAAACCTAGGACAAAACCCCCCCTAAGATAAAAACCCCATGGACAAAAACCTCCTAGGACAAAACCCCCATACCCTTAACTGAAAAATGCACTAAACCCCCATGGTTTTAAAATCATGCTTATCATTATTTTTGTATAACTGAATATTTTAAAATCATTTTAAAGTTGAATAAAATTTACTGCTTTAAACACTTGTGGGGTTGTAAAAAATAATGTTTTGTATAACTTAAATTGATTTGATAAGTATTTTTTTTTCTTAAAATTGTGCTTTATGACCAAAAATGTGTTTATGGATATAATCTATAGTTTTTACTATAAATTATATACTATTAAACATAATAAATTGTAAATGAAATCATAAAATGGAAAGGTATTATTTAGTTATATATACAAATACATTTTTTGCAAACATCAGTGATTGCTTTCACACATTGAAAAACAAACCCAAATCAACCATAATTAAAGGCGAAAGATGTTACTGCCTGTCATGTTTAATTTTTTCCTTATTTGCTTGTAACAAGCAAGTTCTCCTTTTCTCAGAATGTTTTCTTTGCTCTCTGGTATTTATTTTCCAGTTTACACATACTTTCAAACGTCATTAGGGACTTGTTTCAATGTGGACCGATCAAATTTTGGTTATCTGGTAACGGATTAAATGTGTGTGAATTAAAAGTAGGCATCGAAATAGGGAAGATGATATTTAGGGAAAGTGAGAAATTGCCTGTCAAACCAATTTCTCCTTTGCAAATATTATATTCCTTCACATCAAGGACATGGAATCGAGTGATTGCATTATCCCCTCTTCTAATGATGTTTAGAACTATTCCTAAATATACAAAGTTCACTTTTTCTATTGCAAGTTCTACTTTGTCTAAACCTGTTAAGAATAAAGTAAAAAGGAAAACAATATGGAAAATATGAAAAAATATATTCTGTTTATATGCTGTTTATATATGATGGGGGTTTTGTCCTAGGGGGCTTTTATCCTATGGGGGTTTTGTCCTGAGGGGGTTTTGTCCATGGGGGTTTTGTCCTAGGGGGGTTTTGTCCTACACTCCTTAAAACAATCCTGTGTTCAACAAAGGTTTGGAAAGAAGTAAAATGCCAGTGCGTGGCATTTTCCACTTTCTCTGCAATAATACATTTTACCATTTTAACTCTATACTACACTACAACTCTCTAGGAAAAGTCCTTTGATCCCATTGTGGAAAAAAGCAAAATGTGCTAGTAACCAGCATTTTCTCCTTTTCCCACAATGTTTTCTTACCTTTTGGAAACAAATGCAATCATTTCAGCTATATTTAATTTGTAAATGCTTTAAATACGGACCAGTCCAGAATGTTGGTGTGTGGCACAGGATTAGAGACATACCCTATCCATAGGCGTAACCAGGAAAAAGTAAATTATACACACACCGAAGTTGGCCATTTTTGAGGCAGGTGACGAGAGCATATCGGAATCGGCCGAGTGGAATCGGAGCTGTAAAATCAAGATATTTCTGATCTTGGTTGTTTTAGAAAACGCCCAAACTGAAAAATACGCGAAAAGAGGCAACTTACAACCTATTCTCGATTTTTTTTACAATACGCACATGCATGGTGTGCGTAATAGAAGTTACGCCTATGCTATCATTTCAGCAACATTTTAATTGGTGACTGCAAATGTATTCAATAATTACTCATCCATAATTCTGGCCCCTACTAAAAAGTTGGTTTTCAACCATGAAATGGCAAAGGGCATGTGATGTTAACAGTGTCAACACACATCTGCATGTTTGGCTATGGTTTTAGCAAAGTGTGGTGCTCTTGTTCAGTCAATAACTTCCAGGTGCATGATCTTTTTTGTGAATAATTTGGCACAAATGATCACCAGTGCTTGGCTAAACATTGTCAATATTTGCTTCAATTATGCTGATTATAGGTGTTCCAGTCTGGCCCACAAGTGTGACATGCATGATTCGATTTCTGAATGATATTGTGCAGATGATTTACTATGGATAGATGCTGTGTACATGCAAAAACCGTTTCCTTAGCTGAAAGGTCATTGTATAGTTTGGTGAGAATGTCCCTAAACGTAGGTCTGAGCTCTGCTGTGGAGAATAGCGATCTTATGCATCTCTGTAATACATTATATCAACCCTTCACCATACAAGCCCTGGTTTTCATGATCCTGAGATAGAAGCCTTTTGAAAACATTAATATTTTGGGAAAAGGGGAAAATGCTGATATCCAGCATTCTCCCCTATTCCCACTATGTTTTCAACCCCACTAGGAGCAAATTTTAATTTTTGAGTTATGTATAATTTGTCTTCTGCAAGTGCTTTCAATTTGGAACAGTCTAAAATTTTGTCATTTGGTAAAGAGTTAAAGTCAATGATATATATAACTCTATGCATTTAGGCTAATATCTTACCCGCTGCATCTTCAGGTAAAAAAATTCTTTTAGATGCAGAAAGTTTAACAATAGCAAAAACTTTGTCAGAGGTCATCTTGCACAAACTGCAGCCTAACCTTGATCAGTACTATTTGCAGATGCATTAAACCCCCTTTTCACAGAGCATGACTGATGTATTTACAGTATTTATTTGGCAGTAGTTATTGTATCCATTCTACAGCAAGTTGGAGTATGGCGCATTCATCTTCTCAAGATTTTTCTCCTGTTCGTTTTGAAATCTTTGGAAGTAAACAAGGTGTGAGTGCCAGCAATTTCAATGTGGTCGGAGATTTCATAAACTTCAACCCTCATCCGGACCTCACTGAATTACAGACTCATATGCAGGTATGTACATGTATTCCAGTTGGCCCCTTGGTCAGAAGGAATTGATCCTTGTTATACCTTTGGTGACTTCTGAACTCAATAATTTTTTTTAGATCGGATGTTTGAACTGGTTTCCAAATGACAAAATTATAGACTGGTCCAAATTTAAAACAATTGCAGATGACAAAAGAAAATTAATGTTACCTATAGCATAAAATTTTGTCTTTTATTGGGTAGAAAGCATAGTGGGAAAAGGAGAAAATGCTGCTACCCAGCATTGTTCACTTTTCTTATAACGTTTTTAGAAGCATTCTTTCACAGGGTAGCTTAAAGTTCGATTCAGGTATTTTAATAGCCCTGTCATCATCTCTGTCATTGTCATACAAAATCCATGTCATTTTTCCATATTTCTATCACAACCTTGGATATTAACCCTTTCCTAAACGGCAAATTTCGGATCAGACCGAATTGAAAGCATTTTGCAGATGACAAATTAACAATTGCTGAAAAGATGATTTTTCTATGTGATAGGGTAGAAAACATTGTGGGAAAAGGAGAAAATGCTGGTTACCAGCATTTTCTCCTTTACCCACAATGTTTTCAAAATGCTTCTATTCCTGACCCATAAAAACCAGGGATCGTTTCGGAAAGGATTAACTTCAAATTAGGGCTGGTGTCGACTATTGTAAGGGAAACCCATACAAGAAGGTAACCCTCTAACCATTTTTTGCATAATTATTAAGCTGCTTGTTACTCATGTAAAATCATAGATCTTTCACAATCAGTCTTCACAATAAGTCTTCACCAGACAACAGTATTTTAGCCCTGTCCAAATTGAAAGCACTCGGGAGAGAATAAATTAAATGTGGGGCTGGTCTTGGTATTTAGAAATGCTTCTTGCAGGATGAACATTTTGCTGGAAAAATTTTGACATTTTGTTAAGTCTTGGTCTATGGTGCTATGAAAATTTTTAGTAGTTTTCAAAGCAAATACCAACCACGGGAAAGTCACTGCATTATTATGGTGAGCCCATTCTCCATATATCTTCTTATCTACGTATTGTTATACATGTATGTAATGTATTTCTATTGAGATATCATGTGATATATATTTGTACTTCATGTTAAAAATGACTATGTACAACTAGTATTTATCATTAAAGTTTGTGTTCTGTTCTGTTCTGTTCTGTTCTATAATAATGCAGTATATTTTTTTTCTAATTCAGTGGAAAAAGAATTTTGTGTCTCATTTTATTTGTAGTTACCAGCTGGTGTATTTTGTAATGGAAGAAAATCCAGCATGCCACTTGCACCACTGTCAAATGAGTTCAGTGTACTGTTTGAGATAGTGGACAACACTGATCATTCCATAACTTATGAGCATGTAAGTGTTTCATCTTTTCTTTTTTTAGGCTCTCTTTGACAAAACTGTAGAAAGATCTGTCTAAATTCAATGCATTTGAAGACGACAAATCATATAATGTTTGATTTGTGGTCTGCAGATGCTTTCAACTTGCTACTCATAGAAACACAGATCCCATCTTTCAAAAATTATGTTTCAAATGATGGGATTGTGGTTTTCAGGGATCGAAGCAAACATTTTAGGACAAGGAGAGAATCTTAGTCACCAGCATTATATATTTTTTTTCATGATATTCTCAAATACTGTCTTCCACTAGGTCATTCAAACATGCGGTTGTTAGATGAAAAATGTATCATATTTTGTACAATTACAACATTTTATGTCCATGCAGGTATGAGCTTCTTAACTCATTACCAAACAACAATATTTTAGGTTTGTTCAAATTGAAACCATTTTCAGACAAAAAGATTAAAGTGATTAAAAATCTGAAATGTGTTTTGTGAAGGGTAGAAAACAATGTGGGAAAAGGAGAAAATGCTGGTAACCAGCATTTTCTCCTTTTCCCACAATGTTTTCTAAAGGCTTCTTCCTCAGGGTTGCCAAAAGTAGGGATTGTGTGTGGTAATGGGGTTAACCCATAGGGTGCTGACTAAATATAACTGACATTTTTAGTCAAGAAATCGGGTCCAAACAGTGCAAAATCATTGTTATTTTAGTCAAGAATGTGCCTGCCAACTACAGTTCTGAAAGGCACTTTAAGGAATAATATCAAGCAATTGTTCATTTTCCAAAGATTTTTTACCCATTGCTGAAATAGAACATTTTTTTTTCCTTCAAATGTTTTAATTTTTGGTGTGATGTGTGGTTTTGGTGATTATTGTGACTGATAATGACCCTAATTATTTTGATAAGTCTTTGAAAACATTGTAGGACATTAGAAGAACAATAGTAACAAGTATTTTCATGTTTACCAACAATGATTTCAAAAGCCCTCTTGCTTAATGTCATGGGATTGTTTGGCAAAAGGTGAAGTTTTGCCCTATTAGGAATCTAAAACCATTGAAGTGCATGACTTTTTTGCCCCAGCTCAGTTTTTGACAAATGACCCAGTAAATATCAAGAAGTGAACATTTGCTGTGTTACAAAATTAATAAATATCATTGAAAGAAAGTGTTAGTTTTTATGACCTTACGATAGAAGCCTTTTGGAAACATTGTGGGAAAAGGAGAAAATGCTGGTAACCAGCATTTTCTACTTTTTCCACAATGTTTTCAAAAGGCTACTATTCTAGACCCGTAAAAACCATTGATTGTTTGGGAAAGGGTTAAGGTTCAGCTAAGTACATACAAGGTTTTGAAAAGTGCAGACTTACATTAGATTGCAATGATCTGTAGGCTCAACTTTATCAATAGTCACCTTTAGATTCAAAAACCATTTACAGAGATAGACTTCTGAAATAAACACAGAGATTCAAATCGATGTCCCATCCTCTACTAAGAATGCTATGGAAGCTATTGGCTTTTGTCACACAACATTTTTGAAATACATAAAGTGCAGTAACATCAAAATTAATATTCTTCAGGAAATGTCAAGAAAGGTAATATTGGTATTGTTATGGTATTTTTGTGAATAAACAGGTTTGGTATAACAGTAAAAAGCGGTTGATAAGACGTGATTATAAAAAGTCAGCCAATACTGATCCAGATACAACGATGGAAATATTTGACTTTAACCTTGGTATGTTATTGCATGGATCTTCATCAGTTATTTATATCAACTTTTAGCTCACCTGAGCACAAATTGCTCAAGGTGAGCTTTTGTGATCGTGCTGTGTCCAGCGTCTGGGGTACGTTGTCTGTCTTCCGTCATGATCTTTTACCTTGTGTATGTTTTAGAAGCCACATTTCCAGTCCAATACTCTTGAAACTTAGTCAAAATGTTTTCCTTGATAATATCTTGTACCAGTCAAAAAATAGGTTATGTCGGGTCGAAAACTAGGTCATTAGGTAAAATATTAAAAACAAACCTTGTGTACATTGTAGAGACCATAAACTCTTGAAAGTTGGTAAGATTGTTTGTCCTGATGAAAACTTGGACAAGTTTGAAAATGGGTCATGATGGATATAAAACTCACTCTTATGTCAGATCTTAAATAAACTATGTGTAAGCTCTGGAGGCTGCATTTTGAGCCCAAAACTCTTGAAAGTTGATCAAAATGTTTGTCTTGATGATACCTCATACAACTTAAAAAATGGGTCATGTCAGGTCAAAAACTAGGCCACTAGGTCAAATCATAAGAAAACCCTGAATACACTTTAGATAGAGGCTGGGACTGGGACCGATCTTTGAAAAAACTTTTATACTCTATAGAGGCCACATTTTTAGTCTAATACTCATGAAACTTTGTCGATGAGTTTGAAAATGGGTCACATCAGGCCAGTATTGGTCAAATCTTTGAACAGCAATGTTTACACTCTAGAGGCCACATTTTCAATTCAGTACTCATTAAACTTGGTCAGAGTGTTTGTCTTGATGACAATCTAAATGAGTATGTATATTGGTTAGGTCAGGTGAAAAACTAGGTCACTAGGGCAAACCCCAGAAAAAATCTTATGTATACTTTAAAGGGTTCAATTCTCAAGAAACTTGATCAAATGTTTGTCTTGATGACATCTTTGATGAGTCTTCAAAAAGCATGGTTGAGAGAAAATTACATCAAAGTCAAAATTGAAAATAATAGGGGAGTGTCACATGACCTCATACCCCCATCTAATAAAAGAAAGCTAGACTACTTGTTTCAATATTGGAAATGGCGCGCTTGTCTATTTCAGGATCATGTCTTTTCCCCTTCTTTCAGTAATCCAAGAACGCTAACTATAAAAATGTACTCAAATGAAATGTACATTTCAAATGTCTTTGAAATCATTCCACTACTTTGTTGATATAAAATTTGGATATCCTTGAGTATTTTAACCTGTTACCACTCGGCAAAATTTTAGACCTAACCGAATTGAAAGCATCTACAGACAACAATTTCAGCCAATTTGAAATTGTGCAATTTTGCTTTGATAGGATAGAAAACTTTGTGAGAAAAGGAGAAAATGCTGGTTACCAGCATTTTCTCCTTTTCCCACAATGTTTTCAAAAGGCTTCTTCCTTAGGGTCGTTAAAAGTCATTGCGTGGTAAAGGGTTAATTGCTGTTTTAATCTTGTGATCACTGTGTAAAGTATCTTGAGCCCCTTTTTTGCCAGCCGCATGATTATGCAAGGCATTTTCTAACATTTCAGGAACAAATCCAGTCATTTGAGCAACTTTTGAAATGTCATCTGCAAAATCTGTTCAGTTTGGACCACTTTAACTAAAACATTGCCAAATGGAAAAGAGTAAATCTATAAACTACAACATACTGGCTCACTATATAAAAAGGAACAGCCAAAGTAAATACTAGTATACCAGCCGATATAGCTCAGTAGGTAGAGCGTAGGACTCGTGAACATAATGTTTCGGGTCACTACAGGTTGTGGGTTCGAATCCCCGGCTGGCCAACTAAAATTTCTAATAGTCTTTCGGATGAGACATTAACCCATTACCACACAATCCCTACTTTTGACGCCCCTGAGAAAGAAGCCTTTTGAAAACCCTGTGGGAAAAGGAGAAAATGCTGTTAACCAGCATTTTCTCCTTTTCCCACAGGGTTTTCTACCCTTCCCAAACCAAATTTTAATTTTTCAGTCACCTTTATTTTGTGTTCTGCAAATGCTTTCAATTTGGACCAGTCTAAAATTTTGTCGAGTGGTAAAGAGTTAAACCGAGGTCCCGTGTGACGGTGCTATACGCCGAGTACGTTAAAGAACCAGGTGAAGCTCTCAGTAGTTTCATCCTGTATCTTTGCACTATCCCCCGTAACAACTAATTATCTTTTGGGGGCGTTGCTCAGATGGGCAACCGGTAGCGACGATAAATAAACGCAAATAAACAAACAAAATACCAGTATCTTTGCACAGGTGTTCACTATACAATGGATCCAGATACGGGCAAGTGTGGGCAAGAACAACTGCTTTCCCTTCAAGACAGATATGTGGCACCCAACGGAAATGATACTATACGTATGATGTCAGTGCTTGAGTTCTTTCATCTGAAAAACTCACAAAAACAGTATGTTGGATATGTGAGTTGGTTTAGTATACCTCTGCATGATGACAACTGTAGGTTCTCTTGCACGCAATCAAAATTAGATGATATAGAAAGTTCTGAGCCTGGTGGCTCGGTTTTAAATCAGGGAGTCGCTGGATACACGTCTTGCTCAGCTTATTTATTCTGAAGATTTATAATAGTCAATGCAACAGAATTCATCTGTGTCTTACCACCAAAGCTTGCTCCAACAGTGTTTGTGTATGAATGCAGCCAGTGACTTTGGAAGAATATTGGACAAAGTACAGGTGAAATAAAATACAAAAAAGCATGGACATGGTCACAAGTAATATAACGTAAGTGGAAAAGTGTTATAGTTGAACACTGAAATTGGCATGAACACTGTAGAAACAAACAGAGCATTGAAGGTACAAGCAGGCTGCTATTTTTTGTGTCATCATTGTCATGATACATCCTTGATATTGCAACATTTGGCCTTTCCTGCTGCTTACTCACAAGTCTTGGCACCCTTTTTATAGAAGGCATAAATATTTTTTCATGGCGCATGACTCATTTATTACCTTAAAATTTATTCATATGTAAATATCTTTTTGAACAAATTTACAAACAGACCATATCTGCATTACTTGTTTCTTTCATTTTAATGGATTAAAACTTGGTTTTTCTACAAATCAGTAACAAATTAAACTTCTTTCTATTTTTCAACAATCATTTTTCAACATTTGTCTTTCAGCGAACAACCAGAGGTGTGCTGTGTGATGTGTGGACAGGAACATACATAGACCCAGATACCAACATAAATAACACCATTGAGTGGTATTTCAATAAGGTATAGAAATATCATTTAGAAGCATTTATGGATTTATTTCCTTTCCATTTTACATAAAAAAACAAATCATTTTTTTTTTTTAGCTCACCTGAGCACAAAGTGTTCAGAGTGAGCTATTGTGATAGTGCTGTGTTCAGCTTCTGGCGTCAACTTTTTACCTTGTGTACGCTCTAGAGGCCACATTTTTCGTCTGATACTCATGAAACTTGGTCACAATGTTTACCTTGGTGAAATCTCAGATGAGTTTGGAATTGGATCATGTCGGGTCAAAAATTAGGTCACAAGAACAAATCTCAGAAAAATCTTGTATACACTCTAGAGGCCACATTTTCAATTCGATACTCATTAAAGTTGGTCAGAATGTTTGACTCGATAAAATCTCAGACGAGTTTGAAAAAGGGTTATGTCAAGTCAAAAACTAGGTCACTAGGTCAAATCTTAGAAAAGCCTTGTGCATGCTCTAGAGACCACTTTTCAGTCTGATACTCATGAAACTTGGTCAGAATCTTTGCCTCGATGATATCTCGGTCGAGTTTGAAAATGGGATATGTCATGTCAAAAACTAGGTCACCAGGTCAAATCTTATAAAAATTTTGTGTACACTCTATTAGCCACATTTGCAGTCTGATACTCATGAAATTTGATCAGAATGTTTGCCTCGATGATTTCTCAAACGAGTTTGAAAATGGGTCAAAAACTAGGTCACTAGATCAAATCTTAGAAAAACCTTGTGTACGCTGTAGAGGCCACATTTTCAGTCCAAAACTCTTGAAATTAGGTCAGAATGTTTGTCTTGATGATATCTTGGATGTGTTTGAAAATGGGTCATGTCGGGTCAAAACCTAGGTCGTCAGGTCAAATTTTAGAAAAACCTTTTGTACGCTCTAGAGGCCACATTTTCAGTCCAAAACTCTTGAAAGTTGGTCAGAATGTTTGTTTTGATGGTATGTCAGACGACTTTGAAAATGGGTCATGTTGGGTCAAAAACTAGGTTACCAGGTCCAATCTTAGAAAAACCTTATATACTCTCTTGATGCCACATTTTCAGTCCAACACTCCTGAAAATTGGTCAGAATGTTTGCCTTGATAATACCTTGGATGAATTTGAAAATGGGTCATGTTGGGTCAAAAACTAGGTCAATAGTTCAAATGTTATAAAAACCTTGTGTATTCTCTGGAGGACATATTTTCAGTCTGATACTCTTGAAACTTATTCATAATATTTGTCTTGGTGATACCTTGTATGAGTTTGAAAATGGGTCATGTGGAGTCAAAACTAGGTCACTGGGTCAAATATTAGAAAAACCTTGTGTACACTCTAGAGGCCACATTTTCTGCCTGATACTCTTCAAAGTTGGTCAGAATGTTTGTTTTGGTGATGTCTCAAAAGAGTTTGATAATGTGTAATTGTCGGGTCCAAAACTAGGTCACTTGGTCAAATCTTAGAAAAACCTTTTGTATGCTGTAGAGGCCACATTTTCAGTCCAATACTCATGAAACTTGGTCAGAATGTTTGTCTTATTGATATCTCAAAAGTGTTTGATAATGGGTAATGTCTGATAAAAAACTAGGTCACTGGGAAACTAGATTGAAAATAGTTCATGTTTGGTCAATAGACTCAGGTGAGCGATTTCAGGGCCATCATGGCCCTCATGTGTCATAATGTATTTCTCCAGTTTTTCCCTATTACACAAATATATTTTTTTTCACTTGTGCATGTACATTTATTTTTTGACCCTGTAGCAAAAAAAATCAACAAAGGACTCTGGGAAAAACAGCCCAATGTGTGCTTAGAAAAAAAGAGAAGAAAATGCTGGTTTTGAGCATATATAAATCTTTCTTTTTCATGGTGGATAATACACAGGATTGTTTGGTAAAAGACCAACACATGTTGGTTAGTAAATGTGCCTACTAATATACAGGCTTTACTGTATATCTACCCATGGAAATGAAATATATGTAAAATTAAATGACTGTTTTTTTATCAGATGTTCCATCTTTACAGAAATACTCAGAAGCTATTGGAGGTACCATAGGATACTCAGCTTTGACTCGAATGGATATATGGAAGGTATTGAATGCTCTGTTAACCCATTGCTGTACAGGATACGTTCTTCACTTAACCTCCCTATCTTTCAGTGTATCACAATCATTACAAGTTTTCTTACCTTCCACAATCTTGAGAATACTTTTTGCTCAGCTGTTTTCAAAGACAATGTCAAAGTCTTATCATAGCCCTGTGGTTGTTGTCTATGTTATCTACATTGTCATCATTGTCATGCAAAAGGTTTGCAGGTTTGTTATTTTTCAGTCATTACTGAAGGTGTGTATTTCAAACTTGGGCTAGTTTTTAGCTTAGTTTGAAGTGCTCAGGCCACATTTTCAGTCCGATACTCATGACACTTGGTCACAATGTTTGTCTTAATAAAATCTCAGATGAATTTGACAATGGTTCATGTGGGATCAAAATTAGGCCACAAGGTCAAATCTTAAAAAATTTTGTGTACGCTCTAGAGGCCACATTTTCTATCCAGTACTCCTGAAACTTGGTCAGAATGTTTGCCTTGATGATAATCGGACAAGTTTGAATATGGTCATGTTGGGTCTAAAACTAGTTCACCTGGTCAAATCTCAGAAAAACCTTGTATATGCTCTAGAGGCCACATTTTCAGTCCAAACTCTTGAAAGTTGGTCAAAATATTTGTCTTGATGATAAGTCAGACAAGTCAGAAAATAGGCCATGTGGGGTCAAAAAATAGGTCAATGGATCAAATCTTATAAAATCCATGTGTACACTCTAGGGGCAACATTTTCAGTCCAAAACTCTTGAAAAATGGTCAGAATGTTTGTCTGAACGTTGGTCAGAATGTTTGGCTGGGTATTATCTTGAACGATGTCTGGTCATAAACTAGGTTCATCTGGACCACATATAATTTGCTGTCTACAACTGATTTGAATAAGTCTAAAATTTAATTGTTTGTAAAGAGTGTTACACTATGGAAATTATCATGGAGCTTTTGCCTTGATATATTTAACTTTTCAAAACATTGTTGGAAAAGGAGGAAATACTGGTGTCCAGCCTTTTCTCCTTTTCCCACAATGTTTTGACTTTTCCAAAGGATAATCCCATCATTTGAGCTACATTTTATTTGGTGTCTGCAAGTGCTTTCAATTTGGACAAGTCTAAAATTTTGTCATGTGGTACAGAGTTATACATTGTTAAACTGCATGTATACTGGATAATCCTTGGGTGTATCTTTAGGGTCCAGCCAAACAGCCAGTGATCAGGAATGTGTTAGAGTTTGATGGGGAAGCCCCAACAGAAGATCTGTTTTCTGTTGGCTTGTGTTACAAAACACAGCGTATACGAGTGCTAATACATCTGAAAGGTGAGGTAAAACATGTTACTCCTATGACGATGAGTCTGCCTCGGTGATTATGAATGGAGCGAGTTGCAAAATTAAGGCAACTTTTTAGTCGATCACTTAGGTTGAGCCCTTGATATTTAAAAGAAAAAGCACCTAGTCCTTTAGCAATAAATAAGATTATAGACTAGTCCAAACTGAAAGCCTTTGTAGATGACAAATTGTCTAAAAGAATGAGGTTTTGTCTGAAAAAGTAGAAAACAGTTTGGGAAAAGGAGAAAAAGCTGGTTACTAGCATTTTCTCCCTTTCCAGCACTGTTTTAAAAAGGCCTTTTGGCCTTTCAAGGGTTGAAAGATTGTTCAGAATGAGAGCATTTTCAGTGTGACAATAAGCAAACAATCATTTTTTATCAAAATCTATATATTTCTTATAATGCTCATTCAAAAAGTGCCAATTTCTTCATTTTTTTTCTAAATCATTTTTTGCAATAACATTATCAATTCACTTGTGCCATAGCAAGTATTTTTTCAATTTGGCACAACCTCTGAAGACAACACATAAACAGTCCCATGTGATAAATTTGCTTTTAACTCTTTACCACACAGTCCCGACTTTTAACGACCCTGAGAAAGAAGCCTTTTGAAAACATTCTGGGAAAAGGAGAAAATGCTGGTAACCAGCATTTTCTCCTTTTCCCACAATGTTTTCTACCCATCCCAAAACAAATTTAATTCTTTAGTCACATTTAATTTGTAGTCTGTAAACGTTTTCAATTTAGACTAGTTAAAAATTTTCTCATGTGAGTTAATATGACTGAAACATGTGCGCAGTTTCATATGAAACCAAACAAGGGAACATATAGTACCATTGGAGAAATATGCTACGCAAGTGATTATATTGCAGGTTTTAAGATTTTTTCTGACAAAAAGAAATTTTAAATTATAGATTTTTGTACTTTTACCTGTTGCTGGAAATTACTGTCTAGCTCGTTTAGCAGTTCAGAAGTAAAACCCAAAACTGTTAACATTTGCTCCATCTGTCCCTCTATTTCTCTTCTGCAGTTATAAGTGGCAATTTGAGAGATGTTAGTGACAAATACCTGAAGGATACTTTGCATGTGAAGTTGACAGATCTTGCTCTTTTACCAGCATTGAGGATGGCAGATGTAACAGTATGTATCCTTCTGATAGCTTACTTAACTTGTAACCAAATGACTGAAATTTAGACATGACCAAATCAAAAATGTTTGCAGACGAATTAAATGTGGCTCCAATGATCCTTCTTCACTGTCATTAACCCTTTACCAGATGACAAAATTTTAGACTTTTCCAAATTAAAAGCATTGCAGATGACAAAAAGATTTAACTCAAACATTGCTATTTGCTTATGGAACAGTAGTAAACATTGTGGGAAAAGGATAAAATGCTGGTTATTAGCATTTTCTCCTTTTCCCACAATGTTTTCAAAAGGTCTTTTTTTCAGTCTCTTTTATTTTGTCATCTGCAAATGTTTTCGATTTGGACAAATCTAAGATATTGTCGTTTGATAATGAGTTAAGGAGGTACTGTATGTCCTTGATCATTACCTGAGCTAGCCAAGATGGGAGAGACCTTAGCCCTTACATTGAGACTGCTTCATTGATTGTATGGAGTTTTTTTGACAGTTTTTTAAGATCATTTAACCCTTTACCACACAGTGCCAATTTTTAATGACCCTAGGTTGGCTGGTTGTATTAGGGTTTAATGCCACTTAAACAGCTAAGGTCATATCATGGCGGTCGGTGACTCACAGTGATTCCTGGCTTTCTCATACCAATACCAACACAACTTTCTTTCCAAAGCCACCGACTACTTTTCTCACTTGCTTCAGCAGAGGTGAGAGGCGAAAATACGCCACAAAGAAAGATGTGATAATCCATAAGGCTCAAATGAGTGAATATCTCTTTCACAGGATAGAAAACACTGTAGACAAAAGAGAAAATACTGGTTAGCAGCATTTTCTCCTTTTTCACATTTTTATTGGCCTTTGATAGACAATTTCATCAATTTATCTTCATTTTATTTTCTGCTAAGTTAAATGTTTTAATTTTGATTTATCTAATTTATTGTCAGACTGTAAAGAGTTAATCTATTACCACAAAAGCTTACTTCAGACCTGCAAACAAGCTGATGAATATATTTGAAAAATGGATAAAAATGTAAAGAAAATACTATTAGTATTATTTGGGAAACGTTTGCAGTGAGGATGAACTGAATACTGTCTATAACTTCTTGCAACCAAGCAACCAATATTCTCTCCTTGTCCCAAAAAAACTATTTCAGAGAGAGAGAGAGAGAGAGAGAGAGAGAGAGAGAGAGAGAGAGAGAGAACTCAGAACTCAGAACATTTTATTACAGTAAATATAGGCCACTGGCCCAAAATACATAGAGAGAGAGAGACAGAGAGAGAGAGAGAGAGAGAGAGAGAGAGAGAGAGACAGAGAGAGAGACTTTTACCCTTTACCACACAATACCAGATTTTTCATAGACCTTGAGGAAGAGCTACTTTGGATTTTGAAAAGAGTTTACACTTTTACACTTTTCCATACAATCCTGAGTGTTAATAACCATATTAAGCAAGAAGGCTTTTCAACATTTTTGAAAAAAAAAAATCTGGTAACCAACATTTTTTGTTTTGCTCACAATGTTGTCTACCATTTCAAGGCAATTTTCTCAACTTCAGCCACATTTTCGTTTGTTGTCTGCTTATGTTTTCAATTTGGACAAATATGAAATTTTGCTGTTTGGTAGAGAGTTAAACAACACCAGATCTAATTATCTGCATTTATCCTATAGGTGTTTCAGACAATGACGTCAGATTTGTATTTTGATGGAAGTCTACTTGAAAAGGCACCCTTTGTCAATGACAAAATTGTTCCGAAACCTATGCAACAGCATGAACTGAATACTGCTTATAGCTTCTTACATGGAAGACTGTCATCTCAACCACAGATCATGATTTCCAATGCCACACAAGTAAGCATACAAAATAATTTACCCATTAATTTAATCCTGTACCACACTATCCAAATTCTTAATGACCCTGAGAAAGAAACTTCTCAAAAAATTGTGGGAAAAGGATAAAATATTGGGAACCAGCTTTTTCTCCTTTTTTTCCACAATGTTTTCTACCCTAACCATTACAAATTTCAATCTTTCAGTCATTTATTCTGTTGTCTGCATCTGCTTTCAATTTGGATAGGTTTAAAACTTTGTTATCTGGTAGAGTTAACCCATTACCACACAATCCCTACTTTTGATGCCCCCGAGAAAGAAACCTTTAAAAAACACTGTGGGAAAAGAAGAAAATGCTGGTAACCAGCATTTTCTCCTTTTCCCACAATGTTTTCTACTCTTCACAAAACAAATTTAAAATTTTCAGTCACTTTTATTTTGTCGTCTGCAAATGCTTTCAATTTGGATAAATTTAAAACTTTGTTATCTGGTAGAGAGTTAAAAGTACGACATTTTACTTTATTGCACAACTTATGCAACCATTTAGAGAAAGGGAGCACATGTGTGTGTAATATGCAATAGCAGCAATTGGGTATTCCTCAAATTGTTGATGTGTGTATCAAGCAAACCATTTTTTTGGCAGTAGACCTGTGTTTGGCATCTCTAAAATCCTCTCTTTTAACTCTTTACCACACAATCCCGACTTTTAACAACCTCGAGAAATAAGCCTTTTGAAAACATTGTGGGAAAAGGAGAAAATGCTGGTAACCAGCATTTTCTCCTTTTACCACAATGTTTTCTACCCGTCCCAAACTAAGTTTCAATTTTTCAGTCACATTTATTTTGTCGTCTGCAAATGCTTTCAATTTGGACCGGTCTAAAATTATCTCTTGTGGTAATGAGTTAAAAGTTAATCAACCAATAGAATTATATCATTAATAAATGTCCAAAGTGGACTATCACACCTGCCAAAACATGTACAGGAATGATTTGTGAAGGGTTAAATACAAGAATATTTGTTTTCATTCACTTTGCAGTATACAAATTTAATAAATTACCAACATACATCTGTTTGTTTTTTTTTATTTTAGCCAGCACTTGTAGTACAGGCACTTGCTACGAGAAAACTTGACTATGAAGCGGAATTCTCGACTGCACCACCACTGACTACGACACCACAGCAAACACCACCAACCCCAGAACTGATCCCATCTACCGTCAAACAAATAGTGCCAACGACATACGACACACCGGGAATTCAAACACCTAGTGCACCACCAAGCAGTAGGACTTCTCTAGCCTTCTCTTCATGTCTATTGTAACAAATTTAAAGCCGTTGGCTTTTGCCCACCACCAAATGATGAATTGCAGTCATGTCCAAATTAAAAGCAATTGCAGACAAAACATTTTATGACATCCAAATTTTCTTTGTCTTTGGGTGTAAAATATTGTTGGAAGAGGAAAAAATGCAAAACAAAACAATACCTTTGATTCTTTACTGACCAACAAATTGTTAGAGTGGTCCAGATTGAAAGCATTTGCCGCCAACAGAACAAAGGTGACTCAAAAATTGAAATTTGTTTTGGGAAAAGCTGAAAATATTGTTGTAAAAGGAGAAAATGCTGGTTACCAGCATTTCTCCTTTTCCCACAATGTTTTCAAAAGGCATCTTTCACAGGATCATTAAAAGTCTGGATTGTGTGGTAAAGAGTTAAATAGCTATGTATGACTTTTTCCCACAGGCTTGAATGTATCCTCTAACCTATACAGGAGGTTACAGGTTATGATGTAAACTTAGAAATTCATGTAAGTCAATAAGTATTTGGAAAGTGATTAAATATTGATGGCAACTTACTAGAAATTTTTCTGTTTGGAAATCCAAGTTGATATTCCTTAACTCTTTGAAAACAAAAAATTTCTGGCTGGCCAAAATTGAAAACACCTGTAGAAAACAAATTAAGTGTGCATCAAATTATGGAATTTGTTTCAGAAAAGGGTTGAAAACATTGTGGGAAAAGGAGAAAATGCTGCCAGCATGGAAAAGATGGAAAGAAAATTGCATAAATTTTTATCGGCCATGCTCTATTTAGAGGGGATTTATGGCTCTGTGAAAAGGGGCTAAATGAATATGCAAGAAATGTTGATGTAGATCAACTTGCTCAGTTTGCACAGGCTGACCTGGGTTAAAAAATTTTGCAGAAAGATCAGATTACAATCATGATTCAAATTGTTGTTGGAGAATTTTTTTTTTAATCTGTTGCTATTTGGCTTGCAACATGAGAAAAGGGCCATTCGCAGTCTGCTCAGGCTAATCAGAAATGACACTCTCCATTTTTAAGTTATTTTCTGTTTTGCTTGAGTCTAATGAAGAACAAAATTTATTGAGTTGTAAAGAGCCACCTCGGATTAGTATGTGCAGATTGCGGAGGCTGATCCGAGAAGACACTTTATAAAAATGTCTGAATGTCCCTTTTAGTGTGTTGCATGTGGTTTTATGACTTGATTGGTTTAACCCATTACCACACAATCCCTACTTTTGATGCCCATGAGAAAGAAGACTTTGGAAAACACTGTAGGAAAAGGAGAGAATGCTGGTAAGCAGCATTTTCTCCTTTTCGCACAGTGTTTTCTACTCTTCCCAGATCAAATTTCAATTTTTCAGTCACCTTTATTTTGTTGTCTACAAATGCTTTCAATTTGAACCAGTCTAAAATTTTGTCGTGTGGTAAAGAGTTAATGAACTATTGAGATATATTCAATTCTTTACCACACAATGATGACTTTTAAAGACCCTGAGGTTGGAGCCTTTTAAAAACATTGTGGGAAATGGAGAAAATGCTGGTAACCAGCATTTTCTCCTTTTTTCACAAAGTTTTCTTCCCTATCAAAGCAAAATTGTACGATAAAAGCCACTTTGAAATTGTCTTCTGCAATTGCTTTCAATTTGGAAAGATCTAGAATTTTACTGTGTGGTAACAGGTTAACCCTTTACCCCATAAGGCATTTCTATGGTATCTCTAATTGACCGTAAATAACAGCAAGGATGAAGCCATTTCTTATGCGTATATGACACCTTTTGATAGCATAGAAAACATTGTGACAAAAGGTGAAATTGCTTGTCACGAGCAATTTCTCCTTTTGCCACAACGTCTTCCAAAGGCGTGGAAATGAGTATCTATGGAGTAAAGGGTTAAACCCGTATTGCCAGAGAACCAGTCACATGTATGTGAAAACTTTGAGGCAAAAGAAGAATAAAATTTTTAGACACATCCATCAATTTTTCTATACCACAATATTTTCATATTTTTTTTTGCTGGAAGATGTAGATCTAAAAGTCTATAACAGGAATTTATTTGGTGAAATATACACACTTTTTACCAGAAAATGCTGAATTGTTTATATAAAGTTATTCATAAATAGAAAGGTTTCTGAAAACATTGTGGGAAAAGCAAAAATCCTGGCAATCAGCATTTTCCTCTTTGTCCACAATTGATGCTTTCTGCAATTTCAAACAAGCAACCTTTCATTTTCCAACAAATGTTTTATCGTCGGTTTACTTCCAAAACCTCGTAACTACAGCTTGTGACAAGCTGTAGTTCCGAGGTTTTAGAAGTAAACCCACTATATGTGGTCTGGGAAATCTTTTAGACTGAACAAGTATAGAATTTTGTTGTCTGAATATTTACAGAAAATTCTTTTTAAATTTCAGACGTTCCACCAGCTGCTGGCTGCACATGTCCAAAACCATCATGCCCAACCATAATGCCAAAAACCTGTCCAACTGTACAGCCAAACACCCAGTGCACATGTCCAACAACAACATGCCCCAAATCTGTTGCAAGGAACTGTTCAACCCCTGCTCCATGTCCAATTTTAACTTGCCCACCACCGAAAGCCTGTACACCAAAAGCCTGTCCACCAAAAACTGTGTGTTCACCTTGCCCAGCCTGTGTACAGACCACTGTTAAATGTCCATCACTAGCGTCTGCCATTAGCTCCTGGACTACAAGACCAAAACCATCACCATGTACACCAAAAGCCTGTCCACCTCAACCCGTGTGCTCACCCTGTCCACCCTGTGTACAGTCACCAGTTAAATGTCCCTCCACATCAACTGAAAAGCCCAAAAATCCACTTCAACAAACAGGGGATAAAAGATCAAGCTCTGGAATTTCTCGTGGTTGGTATTCAATTTTATTTTACCTGCCTGAGTACATACAAGTTTTCTGATCATACTCTATCTGTCATTGTGTTATCTGACTGTAAAATACTCACGGGTAAAGAATCTTCAAAAAGGATAGATGACGTAATAGTTACTAGAATATGAATATTGAAACTCTTTTGTGCCTTAATACATGTATAAAGTAAACTAACGTAAAGTAATCTTGCCATCAGTGGCCTCTTTTTCCTGTTTTTATGCTCCACAACCCCTGGACCAAATTGGATAAAACTTCATATATGAACTCCTTAGGGTAATGCGCTGACGTATCTTTCCCAGTTTTTCCATTTGACCCCGTGTCATGAAAAAAAGGGGCTTAGTGCAAAATTGCATTTTTTACTAATATCTCATTCAGTTTTTGTCAAAATTTCCTGAAACTTCATGGTTATATTCTTTATGGAAAGATTCAGCATATGCTTTTGTATTTTTGATTTAGGTGTTTTTTTAAGTTGACGTTCTGTCACGGAAAAAGGGGGTTTCTTGCGAAATTCCAATCTTTACTAATGTTTCATTCAGTCTTGGTCAAAATTTCATTAAACTTCATGCTTATATTGTTTTTTCAAAGTTTCACCATGTGCTCTTGTTTCTTTATCTATGTGTTTTTCAATTTGACCCTCTGTCATGGAAAAAGGGGGTTTCTTGTAAAATGCCAAGGAAAAAGGGGCCTTAACTCATTACCACACGACAAAATTTTAGACTGGTTCAAATTGAAAGCATTTGCAGACAACAAAATAAAGGTGACTGAAAAATTGAAATTTGTTCTGGGAAGGGTAGAAAACACTGTGGGAAAAGGAGAAAATGCTGGTTACCAGCATTTTCTCCTTTTCCCATAGTGTTTTCAAAAGGCTTATTTCTCAGGGGCGTCAAAAGTAGGGATTGTGTGGTAATGGGTTAATGCAAAATTGCAATTTTTACTAATATCTCATTAGTTTTTGTCAAAATTTCGTGAAACTTCATGGTTATATCTTGTTTAACAACTTTCAAAATGTGCCCTTGTTATTTTCAATCTATCAATTATTAATAAGCAAATACCTCTTTCCTGGTTTCTCAATTTCAGGCTGCATGACGGAAAAAGGGCACTTCATGGAAAAAATTGTTTTTCACTTGTATCTTCTACATCCGTGCTCAAAATTTCGTGAAATTTCAAATCTGAACTTGTTGGAATTTTGCCCAGGTACCTCTCTTCCGGTTTCTCAATTTCAGGCTGTGTCATGGAAAAAGGGGGCTTCATGTAAAAAATCGTTTTATGTAATATTTACTACATGACTGCTCAAAATTTTATGAAATTTCGAACTTTGAATTATTATTAAAAAATGCCACAACTCACACACCACTTGTATTTATTTCAATGATGCAATATTGCCTTATGGGAAAAGAAGGCTTAAAGGGGGCTTACTGGGCTTATTGTGCTCTACAAGTTTGTGTTGGCCATCTCTAAGATAGTAATTGCCTTTCAAATTCAATTTTTGGGGAGCATGAACAGGTCCTTTTAGGATAAAAGAAGTAAATTTATATCAATTTCATATATTTTATGACAAGCACTTGTTCGGGGAGCATAACCTGTCTCTAACGGCTCTTGTTTGTTTTTAGCTCACCTGAATACAACATACTCAAGGGGAGTCCTTAGAACCTTGTTGTGTCCATTGTGCATCACCTAGCTGCATGTCAACAATTCTTTATACATCTTCTCCTCCTAAATCACTCGGCCAATTTTGTCCAAACTTGGCTGGAATGTTCCTTGGGAGATCTTCTTCAAAATTTGTTCACAGACTTGATTCCATCAAAAAGTCTAATTGCCATATAAACACTTCCACATTATTTATCAATCATGAATTACCGTCTATTCATTCTTAACTCATCACCAAACGACAAAATTTTAGGATTGTCCAAATCGAAAGCATTTGCAGACAACAAAATGAAAATGACTGAAAAATTGAAATTTGTCTTGTGAAGGGTAGAAAACATTGTGGGAAAAGGAGAAAATGCTGGTTACCAGCATTGTTTCCTTTTCCCACAATGTTTTCTAAAGGCTTCTTTCTCAGGGGTGTCAAAAGTAGGGATTGTGTGGTAATGGGTTAATCCATTCCACAAAGTAGGTAAAACACACAGTGCATTCAGCTATGCCAAAATATAAAGACCAAATTGTTTATAATGTCCAAAAATGGTTGAGTCGTTACTGAACGACAAAACTGTAGTCTCATCCAACTTGAAAGTTGTTGGAAATGACAAATTAACTCATTACCAAATGATAAAATTTTAGGCTTATCCAAATTGAAAGCCTTTGCTGGTGACAAAATAAAAGTAACTAGAAATTTGAAATTTGTTTTTGTGAAGGGTAGAAAACATTGTGGGAAAAGGAGAAAATGCTGGTTACCAGCATTTTCTCCTTTTCCCACAATGTTTTCTTGAGGCTTCTTTCTCAAGGGCGTCAAAAGTAGGGATTGTGTGGTAATGGGTTAAATGAGGCTAAACTGATGACATTCTGTTTCTGCAATGGTAGAAAAAATTGTTTAAAGGGAAGAAATTGTGGTTTTCAGCACTTTTACTTTTCTTCCAATTTTTACAAAGCCATCCTCTGTAGGGGTGTTAAATACAGTTTATTTCATCAGCTTGTGCTTAATATGGGGAAATTTTTGCCGTAAGGCACAAGTTACTTTTGCTGACCTTTCCCTTTTGAGGCAAATATTTCCCCATGTTAACCACAAGCTGATGAAATAACTTATATATCATATTTCTTCAGATTATTTTGTCGACGAATGCCACTTTTAAAACTAGTGATCTCAAGTCAATTAACCGGATAACCAATATTTTTAAAAAAAAGTAGTTCCAGATTTGCTGCAGGAGGAAAATATTCACTGTGACGGGGAAATAATTCCCCCAGCTTAAATTTCTCATGTCATTCTTTTAAAGCCACAGGCTACTTTCCCAGATACACATTGTTGAACCAATCTCATCCTGTCGCAATAATTTATATCAGTCTTCCGAAGAAATTTGGCTAAGCAGAGCTTATGCTGGAAATTAATTTGAAAGGTTGAAAGACATCTTAGAAAAGCTATGAAAGTTTCTGCTGTGCACATACAATTCCTACAAGTATAAAATTTTGTCATCTGGTAAAGAATAATGACTCGAGGTTATTGCACCAAGACCTCTAATACTGGCTGTTTCTTTTTCCTCCAAATTTATTTTCAGGAGGTGCAGCAGGATTGGCAATCGGCATGATCGTTCTTGGCCTATTTCTTGGTGTTGCATTATTGAGACTTTTTCAAAGACAGCGTAGGAAGAGAAAAGATACAGAGAAAGTGACCTTTTTTGACAAAGTTTTAACTGATGATACAAATTACTAATATTTAACTGCTGAATCATATTACTAATTGATTTTCAGACCACAGAACTTTTCATTCATCCACTCTGGCAGTACTTACAGGTGATAAATAAGATATGGTGCGACTAATAGGACCTGTCTTTGAAAGGGTTAAAAACATTGGGGGAAAAAGATCAAGTGTTGGTTGAAAGCATTTTCTCCTTTTTCACACAATGTTTTCAAATCTGTCATCCTCAGGATTGCTTTTTAGTTGGTCAACTGTATTTTCAAGGTGTAGTTACAAGGTTTTTGAAGTAAACTGGCAATATAAATTTTGAACACAAAGATTAGGATGAATGCTTTATGAGAAGTGAAAATCATGAACATTCCTCATCTTAACCCTTTACCAAACAACAAGTTTGTAGACTGATTGAAATTGAAAGCATTTGCAGACAACAATATAATTGTGACTGAAGGGTAGGAAACACTGCGGAAAAAGGAGAAAATTCTGTTTAGCAGCATTTTCTCCTTTTCCCACAATGCTTTCAAAAGGCTTCTTCCTCAGGGTTGTGAAAACCAGGGATTGTGTGGTAAAGAGTTAACCTTTTTACTGACAAATTTTAGACCCTTTTTTGGCAGGGGATTTCAATTCAACGAAATTGCCTGTGAACTTTAGAAATTGGAGAGCTGTCAGAGTAGGCCAGTTTCTGTATTATTGTTTCCACATTTTTCTTTTTAAACTCTATTAGTTGGTCAGTTTCTGCCAATATTTTTATTTGCTGTGGGTTTATGAAAATATGCATTCATGGACATGAACTCTTTTCCAAACAATCCTGACTTTTAACGACCCTGAGAAAGAAAGCCTTTGAAAACTTTGTGGGAAAAGGAGAAAATGCTGATAACCAGCATTTTCTCTTTTTCCCACAAAGTTTTCTATCCTTTCCAAATAAAATTTCAATTTTTGATTCACATTTAGTTTGTTGTCTGCAAATGCTTTCATTTTGGGCTAGTCCAAAATTTGTCATTTGGTAAAGAGTTAATTATTAATTTCCATCCTTCAGGCCAAAGAAAACTCAGAAGTGTATCTACAACAATCCCCTGTACAAAGTACTTGTGGTTTCCTTCATATGGAGCATAATTTCTGTTTCAATTGAAGTACTTTCCCCTTTTACCTGAGAGTATTTGCAGTATTTGTATTTATGGTTTTTGGAAATTGGGAAAGCAGAAAAAGCTGATGACGAGCATTTTCTCTTTATCCAACAATATGTTCCACCCTTTCAAAGAGAAATCTCATCGTTAGTAACATATCTTATTTGACTTAACTCTTTACCAAACAAACCCTTGTTTCTATGTGTCTGCAATACAAGTCTTTTGAAAACACTGTGGGAAAAGGAGAAATTGCTTGTAATGAGCAACTTCTCCTTTTCCCACAGTGTTTCTGCTCGTTCGGATAGTTTCTGCCATTATTATGAAAGTTAAAATTGTCGTCTGCAAACTCTTTCAGTTTGGAAGAGTCTAAAAGTTGTTTGGGAAAGGAATAACTCTTTACCAAACGACAAAATTTTACACTGGTCCAAATTGAAAACACTTGCAGATGTCAAAATAAACGAAACTGAAAAAATTGAAATTTGTTTCCAGCACTTTCTCCTTTTCCCACAATGTTTTAAAAAGACTTCTATCTCAGCGTCGTAAAAACCAGGGATTGTTTGGTACAGGGTTAAGCAAATGCTTCCAATTTGGACCAGTCTAGTATTTTGTCATATGGTTAAGATTTAACCTTTTACCAAACAATCCCTGGTTTTTAAAACGCAGAGGAAGAAGCTTTCTGAAAACATGGTGGGAAAAGGAGAAAATACGGGTAACCAGCATTTCTGCCTTTTCAAACAATGTTTTCTACCCTTCAAAAAACAAATGTCAATTTTTGAGTCACTTTAATTTTGTTGTCTGCTAATGCTAGTAACCAGCATTTTCTCCTTTTTTTGCAATGTTTACTATCATTTCAGAGACAAATTTCATTACTTGAGCCACATTTGATTTTTCATTTGCAAATGCCTTAAATTTTCTTGTGTTCTTTACCCTTTACCAAACAACAAAAGTTTAGACTGGTCCAAATTAAAAGCACTTGCAGACCACAAAATAAACGAAACTCAAAAATTGACATTTGTATCCTGCAGGGAAGAAAACATTGTGGGAAAAGGAGAAAATGCTGGTTAGCAGCATTTTCTCCTTTTCCCACAATGTTTTCAAAAGGCTTCTATCTCAGGATCGCAAAAATCAGGGATGGTTTGGTAAAGGGTTAAGGACAAAATTGTATGAAAAAAAAAAAGAGGCATGTTGTTTGTACATTTGTTAAATAACTAATAAACTCATTTAAAACAATATTTTGGGTTTTTTATGAATGAAACCTTGCAACATATGTATTGCTGTTCTTACAACCTCAGACCTTAACACAGAAACAAATGAACAAGTGCATAGCAGAAATATAGGGACAGGGCAGGACAACAAAATGGCATTTGTGGCTCAGTGGTCAATCCTGGACGAGCCCCCATCTTACAAACAAAGTCTGTGACAAAGAAACAAATGAACAGATGCATAACAGAAATACAGGGATAGAGCAGGATTCGAACCTAGAATGCCCGGACAAAAGGCCATCACCATGACCACTGAGCTAATGAAAATTCTCCATAACCGAGTTGTTGGGTATTGTATTTAGACCAGGATGAAGCAATGAATGAAGGAGTGGTCCCCAGTAACATCCCCCTCTTACAGTCATCATTTATTGTTGACTTAAAGCCCTATTAGGCAGAATTTGATTCCATAGAGATTGTATTGAATTTAAACCAGGATGAAGCCATGCATGAAGGAGTGGTTCCCAGTAACATCCCCCTCTTACACTTTTTTTCATTTATTGTTGACTCAAAGCCCTATTAGGCAGAATTTGATTCCATAGAGATCTCGTATTGTATTTAAACCGGGATGAAGCCATGCATGAAGGAGTGGTTTCCAGTAACATCCCCCCTCTTACAGTCATCATTTATTGTTGACTCAAAGCCCTATTAGGCAGAATTTGATTCCATAAAGATTGCAAGTTACCATGGCAACAATGGTGAAGAAATTTTGCTTATCATGGAAAATCATCTCCAAAACCACAAAGCCTTGGCCTACCAATTTCTGCATGTACCTTCTTTTAGTGGAGTTCTACTTAAGTTTTCAAGAAAAAGCCCAAGGGTCAAAACTGGTCATTTCCCAGGGTTACAAGTTTTATATGAAGGGCTTATACATCTTATAACCCTTTCCCAAATGACAAAATTTTAGACTGGTGCAAATTGGAAGCTTTTGCAGACAACAAAAGTAATGTAACTCAAAAACTGAATGTGTTTTGGGATGAGTAGAAAACATTGTGGAAAAAGGAGAAAATACTGGTTACCAGCATTTTCTCCTTTTCCCACAATGTTTTCAAAAGGCTTCCTATTCAGGGTCGTGAAAACCAGGGATTATTTGGGAAAGGGATGAACCATCAGAGTTAGGGCTGTAATACAATGATTTGAAAGCATTGTTGGTAATGGTAACAGTGCTAGTTACCAGTATTTTCTCCTTCTCTCACTATGTTTTTCTACCCTTGCAAAAACAAATTTAAATTTTTGAATGACATTTATTTTGTCGTCTGCAAATGCTTTAGTTTGGACAAGTCCAAAAGTGTTTCATTTAACTCGTTACTAAACAACAATATTGTAGGCTTGTCCAAATCAAAAGCATTTACAGACGACATAATAAAAGTGACTGAAAATTTGAAATTTGTTTAGTGAAGGGTAGATTACATTGTGGGAAAAGGAGAAAATGCTGGCTAACAGCATTTTCTCCTTTTCCCACAATGTTTTCTAAAGGCACCTTTCTCAGGGTAGTCAAAAATAGGGATTGTGTGGTAATTGGTTAATAAAGAGTACAGAACTCCTCTGGTGGCACACCACTGCCATTTAACAATATAGAAAACAATATAATCAAGTAAACAATAAAGAAAACAACATATTCCAGTAAACAATAAAGAAAACATCATACTATTTCAGTAAAGAAGAAAGAAAACGTTGCATTTAAGTCATGTACAAAATGCTTTATTACTGACTGCATAAATATTCTAATGACAAATATACTAATGACAAAATATGAAAAGATGAGTACTTGCAGTTACATTTATCTTTCATGGACCTTGTATTGAAACTTTTTATCCCATCACATGCCAATACCACTAGACAACAAAGTGAAGTGACAAATAGAGAAAATTCCTCAATTTCTCCATTTGTTGCCATATTTTGTGCTAGCATGTTCAGGTGATAATCATTTAACACAGCTAGACACAAAAATACTTAACTCTTTACGAAACGATGAAATTCTAGTCTATTCCGAATTGAAAGCACTTGCACACAACAAAATAAATGGGACTCTAAAATTGAAGTTTGTTTTGGGAAGGGTAGAAAACATTGTGGCTGCCTTTAAAAATATTGTGGGAAAAGGACAAAATGCTGGTTAGCAGCATTTTCTCCTTTTCCCACAATATTTTTATAGGGCATCTTTCTCAGAATTGTGAAAACATGGGATTGTTTTGGATAGGGTTGAGCTTGTCAAAATTGGGAGAATTATACTTCAGAAGTCTTCTTCTGGAAGCATTTCCATAGGTAAGTGCAACACTATTCTAAGTGCCTGTACAAGGTACATGCACTTAGAATTGTGTTGCACTCACCTATCGGTTTGCAGATGACATTTCAAATGTTATTCAAAACATAAAATTTGCTCTTCAGAGGAAAGAAATCATTGTGGAAAAAGAAGAAAGAACATAATGCTGGTTTTCAAGCATTTTCTTCTTTTCCACCAATGTTTTAACTCTTTACCAAACAACAAATTTTTAGAGTGGTCCAAATTAAAAGCACTTGCAGACAACAAAATAAACATAACTCAAAAATTGAAATTTGTTTCCAGCTGAATAGAAAACATTGTGGGAAAAGGTGAAAATGCTGGTTACCAGAATTTTCTCCTTTTCCCACAATGTTCTTAAAAAGGCTTCTATCTCAGGTTCGTTAAAGCTTTGTGGGAAAAGGAGAACCATTCTTTCTCATGATTGTTAAAAGTCTGAATTGTGTGGTAGAGGTTTCAAATAAAAGATTATGCAATAAAATGTAAATGACAGTGCATGACTGTGGTACAGACTGTGATAAAAACTTGTTTCTTTCTTACAGTGTTGCAGCCCTTTAACCCATTACTAAACGACAATATTTTAGACTGGTCCAAATTGAAAGCATTTGCAGACAACAAAATGAAAATGACTGAAAATTTAAAATTTGTTTTGTGAAGGGCAGAAAACATTGTGGGAAAAGGAGAAAATGCTGGTTACCAGCATTTTCTCCTTTTCCCAAAATGTTTTCTAAAGGCTTCTTTCTCAGGGGCGTCAAAAGTAGGGATTGTGTGGTAATGGGTTAACTGCAGTGTTGATGCCATCTGATCTTGATCTACACTGTTTGGAAAAGGAACCTGAAGTTGCATGTGGCAGGCTAAAAAATCTTTTAGTTTACTTTTTACCACACAATCCTGACTTTTAACAACCCTGAGAAAGAAGCCTTTTGAAAACACAGTGGGAAAAGGAGAAAATGCTGGTAACCAGCATTTTCTCCTTTTCCTACACTGTTTTCTACCCTTCTCAAACCAAATATTAATTTTTTGGTCAGCTTTATTTTGTCGTCTGCAAATGCTTTCAATTTGGACCACAGGGGCCCGTAGTTTGATTCCTGGTACCCATGGACTATACAGTTTTGTATAAACTATAATATATAGTCTATGGGTGACAGGAGTCAAACTATGGAGCCCTTTGATTTGGACCAGTCTGAAATTTTCTTGTGTGGTAAAGAGTTAACCAATTACCAAACGGCAATATTTTAGACTAGTCTAAACTGAAAGCATTTGCAAATGACAAAATAAAAGTGACTGAAAATTTGAAATTTGTTTTGTGAAGAGTAGAAAACATTGTGGGAAAAGGAGAAAATGCTGGTTACCAGCATTTTCTCCTTTTCCCACAATGTTTTCTAAAGGCTTCTTTCTCAAGGAAGTCAAAAGGAGGGATTGTGTGGTAATGGGTTAAAATTTACCTTATATGAGTCTTGCTTTGAGAAAAGAAGGTTTAATGCATCTGCAAAAAGTATTGACCAAGGTCACAGAGTTTGTGCAGGCTTACCTTGACCAAAACTTCTTATTCGGGCAATTTCCTGCATGTCAGAGGACCATTTTGCCTTATGATATCATCATTTGTTAGACAGAATACATTGTATGGATCTGTAACTATGTGATGTCTTGCTTGTAATAATGTGTTACGGAAACACATTCAGGCCCCTTTTGCCTGTGTGTGATTCATTTCTTTTCCAACTGTAGCAAACAGTCCCCCTTTGTAGAGGCTTATAAAAAACATTCTAGCTAAAGCAGAAAAAGTTTATGACCAATTACCCTCCTATAGACAAATTATGACAGCTTTTTTTCAAATATTTTCTGCCTACACTTCCCACATGGACTTCATTGTCTCCCACTAGATGGCATTCTACAAATACACATCTATCTACTTTGGGCATCCTGGGTACAGAACCGGACTACTTTTGTAGGTGACAACCGTTACTTTGAATTTCAAACTAAAACTAATGATAACTCAATTAAATGCTACTTGGTGCAATTCATTCAGCTTTGATCAGTAGTTTCGAGAAATCTGGAGCTAAAACAGGCCTGATTTCTTCTCAAACGTATAGATAAATGCCATTTTCTTCATTGCTACTTAATAGTGCATATATTACTACAAACCCCCAATATTGGAGGAAGTGATGCGTCATAGCAGACAGGTTGAATCTTCGAAGAGTATGACATGTGCAGACAACAACATGGACTTTTCTATAATACTAGTACTACATTTTCTCAATGCCCCAGATTTTTTATCTACCTTTTGAAGACAAACCCCATCAAAGCCACCCTTTATCTTCTAATAGTGAAGTAATGGATTAATAATTTACCACATAAAAGAAATAATTTGAAACCATTATGTGAAAAGAAGAAAATGCTGGTCACCAACATTTTCTCCTTTTTCCATAGTGTTTCCTTACCTTTTAGAAACAAATTCCGTTATTTGAGCCACAATTAATTTGTCGTCAGCAAATTACATTCTTTCAATTTGGACCAGTCTAAGATTTCGTCAATAGGTAAAGGGTTAGATTTTCATCTGCAAATGCATTCTCAAGAGTTGAAACCCATCCCTAAGACATACACAGACTTCAGTCATTCAAAGGAGAAGTTCTGTAAATTAAACCATAACTCATTACCAGACTACAATATTTTAGGCTGATCCAAATTGAAAGCATTTGCAGACGACAAAATAAAAGTAACTGAAAATTTGAACTTTGTTTTGTAAAGGGTTGAAAACATTTTGGGAAAAGAAGAAAATGCTGGTTACCAGCATTTTCTCCTTTTCCAACAATGTTTTACTAAAGGCTTCTTTCTCAGGGGCGTCAAAGGTAGGGATTGTGTGGTAATGGGATAACCAACTTTTAAATGAGCTTACTAAAACATATTGAAAAACACACAAGTATTTCGAAAATAATCAATTGCAAATGCTGATCTTAATTTTGAGCATCATTCAGTGTTCATCATTTAGACTGATGTTGCCTGCCACTAATTTGGAATGGTTCATAAAAGAAAAACTTTAACAGTCATACGACAAATTTTGTATAATGACCATTATATGAAGACCTTTCAACTTGATTGTGATACTGTTGTGATCATGTGACTTGACTCACCGGATAACCTTTTTTTCAACTGAAAAAGAAAAAAGACAATTTATAATTGTGTACATGTACATTTACTGGTATGTTAAAGTAACAATAGCTGCCAAAAGTTGACAAGGCAGTGGTGAATCAAACCATTTTAACTCTTTACCAATTAAACGACAAGATTTCAAGCTGGTCCAACTTCAAAGCATTTGCAGATGACAAAATAAACATTGCTCAAAAAATGAATTTTGTTTTGGGAAGGGTTGAAAACATTGCTGGAAAAGGAAAAAATCCTTTTCCCACAATGTTTTCAAATGACGTTTTCTTTAACCTATTACCACACAATCCCTACTTATGACGCCCCTGAGAAATAAGCCTTTTGAAAACACTGTGGGAAAAGGAGAAAATGCTGGTAACCAGCATTTTCTCCTTTTCCCACAGTGTTTTCTACCCTTCACAGAACAAAATTTCATTTTTTCAGTCACCTTTATTTTGATGTCTGCAAATGCTTTCAATTCGGACCAGCCTAAAATTTTCTCGTGTGGTAAAGAGTTAGAGGCGTCAAAACACGGGAATGTGTGGTAACGAGTTAACCCTTTACCCCATAAGGCATTTCTATGGTATCTCTAATTGACCCTAAATAACAGCAAGGGTGAAGTAGTTTCTTATGTGTGCATGACAACTTTTGATAGCATAGAAAACATTTTGACAAAAGGTGAAATTGCTCGTCACGAGCAATTTCACCTTTTGCCACAATGTTTTCCAAAGGCTCCTGCAAGCAATGCATAGAAATGAGTATCTGTGGAGTAAAGGGTTAAAGTATGGAAATTATTGCAAAGATGACAATCTATTATTGTACAGTTGGTCCAAGTGACAGTCACTGGTAGATAATTATAAACAACAAAGAAATAACATAATGGTGATAATCACAACGGAAAATTTGGGCTTCAGGGAATAATACAGAGCGCAAGGAAAGCATGGTAAAATCTGCAACAATCCACGTAGAGTGATGTCAATGTCATTCTTTATCGAGTGACATCATTCAATGAGTGGGCTACTCAATGAAACATAGTCTTCATCCGTGTTTTTACTCTAAGTTTAATTTTGTTTTCATTCCACTAAGAATGCATTGGCCATGTTAGAATCGAAATTATTTTCTTTCTAATGTGGTATATCGTTCAATAAACCACCTTGTGAGTTATGAGGTGCAATGTATAACCCACTTGGGCTTTTGCCCTCAAGGATTATTTATTGCGCCACATAACTCACAACTGTGGTTTATTAAATGTTATACTATGATAGAAAAAAGATTATTTCTTAATTAGACTGTGTGTTCTGTGCAGTCTGATCTTGATCTATGCCACCCTACAAGGCTCCTGGTTTTCTTAAACCCTTTACCAGACTGTAATACTTTTAATGACCTAATTAGAGAAGAATTGAAAACAAGGTTCAAACAGGAGAAAATGCTGGTAACCAGTTTTTTCTACCCTGTCAAAGACAACTTACATGTCTGAAATTTTTTCATGTGGTAAAAATCATTAGATGCTGAAAGATTTTATGCTATTTGATATTAGACAGAATGACTTACATAATATAATTATGGTGATGACAGCTAATATCACAATGACTACTGTAACAATACAGCAGGTCATTTTCCAGTTTTTACACTGCTCCTTTCTTCTTATTGCCTTGGCATTTTCTTTGAATCCATGAGTTTGTGTTTTCAAATTGTCTGTGAAAAATAATACATGAATAGGTAAAATTAATAAGAAAGACAATAGTGCCAGAAAAAATGGCACAAACCTTTCTTTGCCTTCAATTCATCATTTTACAAAATCACTGTTCATGTAACTTCTTACAGACATGTATACATGTACATGTAGCTACCAACACAATCTTGATTTTTTGAAAAAAAAGCTCTCTTTCTGACAGAAATATCTGCCTTAGTAGTTACTTAGCTGTCCATAGGCTGTTGATTTTTCTGAACTAAAAAATGCACATCACAATACACTAGATTGCCACAAGACTGATTTCAGGCAACTCATTAGTATATTGTAAAGCGGCTGTTTAATTATGACAGATGCTTTTCAGTTTTCAAAAGCATTTTGTCAAATGATTAAATCGTTTCAGATTAAATTTTAAGGCAAAAACCTCTTTGTATTATGTTTCTTTTTAACATTATTTCAGTTCTTTAGTTATGAAATGATACATTGTTTTTATCACTCGAGAGCAATAGAATAAGCTCTAAAATAAGCTCTAAAATATCACAGTAATGAACATTTTCTCATTTTTTGCAAAAAGTTGTTTTCTGGCTTTCTTAACTCTTTGCCAAACGACAAAGTGACGTATGATTTCTCCAAACTGACAGCATTTTGCAAATAAAAGAATCTATGTAGCTCAAAAGTAAAAATTTTTGTTGGGATGTTAGAAAACAATGAGGGAAAAGGAGAAAATGCTGGTTACCAGCATTTTCTTCTTTTCATACAATGTTTTCAAAAGCCTTCTCCTTCAGGGGCATTAAAACTCAGGATTGTGAAGTAATGGATTAATTGAACCCAGTCATATAATATGTAATCTGCAAGACTTAGTGCTTTGAATATGACCGATTCATAAATCTGTTCCCTTGCTGGTAAAGAACTATAATTATATAGATTCAGCACAGAAACAAAAATAATGTAAAAACACAGTCTACCTGCTCTTTCTCCTAGAATTGAAACCTTTTCATCTCTCTCTATTACTTTTTCAATGTTGTCTTTCATGATTTCTTTAACTTCATTGACCTGTTCTTTAATACGGACCAGATGATCTGTTTCATTTTTCCCTTCATTGACAGTAACTTTCAAAAAATAAATACATGTAACAAAGTGATAACTCTTTACCAAATGACAAAATTTTGGACAAGTCCAAATTGAAAGTATTTGCAGACAACAAAATAAATGTGAATCAAAAATTAAAATTTGATTTGGAAAGGGTAGAAAACATTGTGTGAAAAGAAGAAAATGCTGGTTACCAGCATTTTTTCCTTTTCCCACAATGTTTTCAAAGTTTTCTTTCTCAGGGTCATTAAAAGTCGGGATTGTGTGGTATAAAGAGTTAACATAGATTATATTTTTTTATTGACTGACATCTACCATCCTATGGAATACCTCTAAGGCCATTGCCTATGAATTTGTTGATTTTATACGCTATGTTCAGTGGTATAATGGTGATAATGCGACATCACACAAGGCCGTCGGAAACGGTCCGGCCGGTTTGGCCATGGCCGGACCAAATTTTTTCGGCCGAAAATGAAAAATGGCCAGACCAATTTTCGAAAAAAATGCATAATATAAACCTCAAAAAATGTGCCAGAATGCACCAGAGAGCGTCTTATTCTCAAAATTTTGCTGGGGAAGCATGCCCCCGGACCCCCCTAGGACGGCTTCGCGACTTCGTCGCTCGCCTTACTGGCCGGACCCTCCTAGCATGGCTTCACGACTTCGTCACTCGCCTTACTGGCCTGACCAAATGAAAATTCCTTCCGACGGGCCTGTCACAATACTATAATGGAGATAACACGATAGTACGATGATGATAGATCTATACAATATAATGTTTTCATCATTGTACTTTCCCTCTAACATTATTATACTATTGTATTATCATCATCCCACTATAATGTTATCAGTACTGTGTTATCATCATTGTGCTATCCCATCATCACCAATCCTACAATTGCATTATCATCATTCTATCAGGTTGTTGTAATCGTACTATTGCGTTATCACCATCGTACTTTCAAGCATTGTCTTAAAAATCAACAAGTTCATAGGTAATGGCCCCAACAGAATTCCATACCATCCATAAATAGGTACATGTAAATGAAAGTCCTTGTTGAATAAATTGATTCTTTTTCTAGTTCAAGGCTACATTAACTCATTACCACATAAATCGCTACTTTTGATGACCCTGAGAAAGAAGCCTGTAGAAAACATCGTGGGAAAAAGAGAAAATGCTGGTAACCAGCATTTTCTCCTTTTCCAACAATGTTTTCTATCCTTCACAAAACAAATTTCAAATTTTCAGTCACTTTTGTTCTTTGGTCTGCACATGCTTTCGATAAGGACAAGCCTAAAATATTGTTGTTTGGTAATGAGTTAAACAGTCAATATTTCTATTGTGACATCTTACATAACATCACAGAATACTGATAACAGATATCACATTATTGACAACAAGGATTTCATTTCTTTTATACTAAACTTTTAACTTTTTATCAAAACAACAAAATTTGAGATTTTAGATCTACCAATGAAAGGTGGCTAAAATGATGAAATTTGTCCATGATAAGGTAGAAAACATAATAAGAAAAGGAGAAATGTTGTTGACCAGGATTTTCTCCTTTTCTAAAATGTTCCAAAAGCCTTTCTTGCTCAGGATTGTTAAAAGTTGGGAATGTGTGGTAAAGAAATATAGAATTCTAGACCTCTTTTAAATTTAAAGCATATGCAGACGATGTATCAAGGGTGGGTAAAATGATAAAACTTGCCTTTAATTTAGCAGAGAACATTGTGGGAAAAGGAGAAAATGCTGGTAAAAAGCATTTTCTCTTTTATCCAAGTTTAAAAGCTTTCCCACTGTTTTTAAAAGTTTTCTTTCTCAAGCTCATTAAAATTTAGGATTGTGTTGTAACCAGTTACCCCTTCTCAAAAAAAGTAGGTTTCATATATTTGGGTTTTTACTATCTGCTTGAAAATTTTATTTAACTTATTTAGCAGGATAAGAGAGAACATTTATCTGTGTTTAACTCATTACCAAAAGACAATATTTTAGACTTGTCCAAATCGAAAGCATTTGCAGACGACATAATAAAAGTGACTGAAAATTTGAAATTTGTTTTGTGAAGGGTAGAAAACATTGTGGGAAAAAGAGAAAATGCTGGTAACCAGCATTTTCTCCTTTTCCCACAATGTTTTCGAGAGGCTTCTTTCTCAGGGACATCAAAAGTAGGGATTGTGTGGTAATGGGTTAAAATGCATTTATCCCTTTATACGAAAGCGGTCACACAGTTACTCATGGTATAAAAAATGCTACAATGCATATAATATATAATAAAAGCTTTGAGAACACTGAAGTAGTATTTGTCAAAGAAACCATTGTGTGAAATTAACAAATTGAGGGAAAAACAGAAGCAATATTCAAATATTGGATTGAAAGTCAACCTATTAAGCAAATGAATACCTGTTTGGTTGAAGGAAGGGCACTCATGACAAAAATTAGGATTAATTATGTATTGGTGGTCTCCCTTTGATTATTTGATGGAGTCAAGAGTAATGTCCCTTGACAGTAGGACGCATGACAGATAGAGAGAGAAACCATGTGAATATATCAAATAAAATTAATTTTGCACCTGAAAACTATGATTTTGAAATATCTTTGGCCATAAACATTTTTAATTCCAAACATTACAATGAATTAAATTCATGGCCTACAATTTGGAGTAGCGCACAATCATGGGATGAACCATCTTCGCGAGCCATGGTTACGATCACTATGTGGATCTTACCTTGGCGGATTGAGCCCGATTTCGAGATTCCTATGATGCTCCCTCTATTGGATGCTGGTTATTACCCCCCTTTACATCATATTTCTAAAGCCAATGAAATATCGTTTTACAAACCATATACAAATACACATGAAGCTATAACCAGACATCCATGTGGGTTTCCATGTTTACCTTTTATTCAAAAGGTAGCGACCATATTCTATTTTTATCAAAGATGAAATATCACGAGCGATTTCATTTGTTAATTGCAGCTAGAGCTGGCTGCATCCAATGAAAAAGCGTATCTGGGGAATGTAAAATTCAAGCTCGATCCGCCAAGGGTAGAGTAACGTAAGTAGTGAATCGTCAGCCTTGGCTTGCAAAGATGGGGATGAACAAGCCATGGGACAAACTGGTTTTGGAACGAAAAAGCCTAGGACAAAGTGACTGGTAGACAAATTTTATATCGTTGCCCCAATGGAAGGCGAGAGAAGGAAATTTTAACAAAAAATAAGTGTTTTCACAATAGAAGGCCTCATTCAGGATTCTGTATCGTTCAGTGTATTTTATCATGTCATTTCCAATTACATAAATGATTGCTACCGAAAAAAAAATACCTGTGAAAATTGAGTTTAATTGGGTTTATTTCCTCTGGTTTTGCACAAAATATGAAACATGGTCTTCGAAATTCAATATTGAACTCATAGTGGTATTGTCTTTGACAAATACCACAAAAATCTTGGTTTTCCTTGCGATTTCTTTTTGTATATCAATTAATATTGCAGATTAAAGCCATTTTGATTTCTGAACAGCATCTGTAACAAATTTTTGAAGCTCTGAAATTATCGCCTAAAAAATATATATTATACGCGTTTTAAACAGTAAGTGCGTGTATTTACTCGAAATTTATTCGAAGGGAAATAACTTTATTTATCAATGATTAGATACGTAGGAGTTGTTTCTCTTAGTAGATAACATGGGTAAGAAAGTCCAGTTTCGAGTTTGAATATTGTGAAGAACGATATCTTTCAAGAGCCAGCTTGAGAGTTATTGTGGCGCCGCACGAACGGCTGCACTATATTTTATTCTGTTTTGAAAAGTACCTATGGAGGCAGTCATATTGTTTACTTCGCTTCCAGTCATTTCGTACCTAAGCCATATCGTACCCACCTTTACTTTTTATTTTGGCCATTTTGTACACACTTCGATGATTTCGTAACCACATTACGGACAAAACCCCCCTAGGACAAAACCCCCATGCCCTTAACTGAAAAGTGGACAAAACCCCCATGGTTTTAAAATGATTCTTTTTCTACATTCGGGATGTTGCAAACACTTTATTCTGTAAAACGCCAAGTAGTTTCATCGAAAATATTTCTTCTTGTAATTATTTCAAATTCACTGAAGACAAAAAAAAAAAGAATGGTTTGAAAATTAATGTTTCAATTCGAGGAAAAAGTACTCTAGTAGCATTAAAAAAATACCGTAAACAAAACAAAGACACCAGCCGGCGTGAATTTTGTATCAGTGAAAAGGAATACAAACAATTAGTGAAAAGGAAATGTAATCAATTCTTTGAGAAAAGAAATCCAAAATTGAACGAGTGCGAGCAAAGATTAACATCAAGATTATGCGCCAAGCTGCAAGTTTTAGCACGTATTACTAGTATTAGACCAAAGGTTTCAGTGACGTCAGTTCCAAGTGACGTCTGTTTTCTTTGAAATGGGGCACTCAGACTCATTTTTTTTAAATAAAGAGACAGGTAAAATTCGCCCAACAAACGTTGGAATGGTAAAACTTCGCAGTATGATAAATTCGTTGTACGGTCAGATGATAGGGGGCTTCGAAACTTGATCATGGCTGTTGTGAATCATGTCGCCACCTCGCCGAACAAGTTTCCAAGTCCCCTGCCACCTGACCGAACAACTAATAATGTATACGGCTTACCCCGATGTTCTGTCCGGTCTTCATTAGCCGTTGTACTTCCATAGTTTGACGCTCCATGTCTCAGCGCTCCTTTCCGCTTTAGCGACCTGTTGTTTAAAAATGTAACGCACAATATCAATCCGTCTACATTTTCCCTGTCAATGAACCCCTTTGGTTTTCTCTCATGCCTTGTAATTGTGATGTTCAGGACAAGTGCTAGAACTGCTATTCTGTGTTATGAGTACTATGAATGAAACACAAAACATCAGACTGTTTGAGCAAAATATACTTTGAACAGTCATGATTAATATTACTTAGTCCTACACTAAAATTGTCAGCGAAATGGACTTGCCTCTTAACCCTTTCCCAAACAAGCCCTGGTTTTTACGTGTCTGCAGTAAATGTCTTTTGAAGACACTGTGGGAAAAGGAGAAATTGCTCGTAACGAGCAATTTCTCCTTTTCCCACAGTGTTTTCTACCCTTTTTGAGAACTTTCTGCCAGTTTCTCCAAATCTAAAATTTTCTCTGCACACTCTTTTGGTTTGGAAAAGTCCAAAATTTGTCGTTTGGGAAAGGGTTAACTCTTTATCCCACGGCAAGAATTAAGCTGACTTGTTCCCCTTCCAACACACACACATTGAAGCGAAAGAAAAAATACTGGAAAAAAGAGTTGTTGTTTTTTTTCAAGCTTCTTACCCCTGCATTGCTTAACTTCGAAATTATGTAGTATTTAAAGGTCAATGGGTTAAAGTTTTCTTGGTAATGAAAAGAGGTATTTGACGTAAATTAACCAATTTTCTCCTGATTACAGATCAACTTCTGTTCAAGATAGCAGTAGAACAATTCTCAGCTCAACGGTATATATATAGCACAGTGAGCCTAGCGGGAGGCTCGGAGAGAGAGAGAGAGAGAGAGAGAGAGAGAGGCACTTGTCAAAATACATGCAGAATTCAAGCAAACTACAGGTCAAACTAAAACAATTACGAGCTACAACCAATATCTAGGCTACATAAGACTTGAAGCTGTATATACAGGCTTGAAATCAGCAATGTAAGAGGATGGCTGGAGTTTATTATTTGAAAGAGATGTGAATAAACTTAATACATACATGATATATACTTGTGGGGAAAAAGTCACCGTAATAAAATCACTATTTGACTTCCTCTTTATTCAATACTCAATATTATTTATATCGTTTCAATTCATTCATGTATACGTACAATTATCTATGAGCATTCAACATCGTATTATCAACCCTTAAAGCACTCATCCCGGATGAAGTTGTTTTTAGATCAAGATCAGACCGTTCAGTATGTGCATTCTGATCTTGGATCTACATCGTACACTATTTGTTACACATTCTGGTTAAGATTAGCTTGAAATACTAATTTTTTTGCTGTCTCTTAAGGGCTAAATAGGTCAAATTCAATGACCCGAAATTACAAGGGTTAACTCTTTACCAAACGACAACATTTCAAACAAAAACAGGTCCAAATTGAAGGCACATGCAGATGACAAAATAAACGCAAGTCAAAAATTGAACTTTGTATCCAGCAAGATCAAAAACATTGTGGGAAAAGGAGAAAATGCTGGTTACCAGCATTTTCTCCTTTTCCCAGAATGTTTTTAAAAGGCGACTATCTCAAGGTCGTAAAAACCAGGGATTGTTTAGGAAGGGTTTACCGTATCCTGCCCGGAAAAGTGAAAAGTCATACGCCTTTTACAGGGCTACTATACAAACAACAGTGTTCCGTGACGTTCGCTCCTCGTTGATTTGCGTATAATATATCTGACATTTGACTCTCTACATGGAAGAACTCTTTAATGTCCACCCTTTTCCTTAAACTTTATCCGATAACACGGACACAGATTCCTTTGTTGAACACCGAAAAGCAAACTGACTGAGAGCAGTCATCGGAAGGGTTAACCTTTAAGCTGGTAAATAGATTTAAGGGAAATTTCCACTAAATAATGAAAACCAAGATTTTGCGATTTCAAGGTTTATTTCACTGGGGAAGATTGTCATAAAGGGCACTGTAAATTCAAAATCAGACTGCACTGTTTGTGCAGTCTCACTTTGATCGACACTGTCCGCTAAACCGCTACGAGTACCCTTTTAACCCATTACCACACAATCCCAACTTTTGACGCCCCTGAAAAAGAAGCCTTTAGAAAACACTGTGGGAAAAGGAGAAAATGCTGGTAACCAGCATTTTCTCCTTTTCCCACAATGCTTTCTACCTTTCACAAAAATTTCAAACATTTAGTCACTTTTATTTTGTCGTCTGCAAATAATTTCAATTTGAACCAGTCTTAAATTTTGTCGTGTGGTAAAGAGTTAAGCAGTCTTAGTGTTGATATTTGCTGATATCGGATAGAGTAAACAGTTGATCTTCCGTATAAATCGACTCTGCCAATCCCATGCAAAACATCAGGGATTGTAAATTTTTATACGATCCCTGATTATATACTGCCGCCCATAAACAATTAACGCCTTGTGCACAGAAAAAGTGCGATAGCTTTTTACAAACATAGAATATATAGATCTCTGTCACTTTTTGCCTTACCATAGAATTTTAACTGCTATAATCTACTGAAGCATGTAATTTCGTACCAGTCTATTATGTTTGCTTCAACCTTGAATCATGGCACTCATGGCACTTTGACCTATGCCCCATGCATTTGCCCAACGTAGTTTTGTCGGTCAAAATTACGCAATTGCATGTTAACTGTATTGATTTGCTCAAAGTGACGTTAAAAGACGCTTTAAATAACGTTACATGATCAGCAATAACTATAGTGCGTCTTGTTCGAAACAGGGAGCTTGCCTGATTGACTCCGACGTGTATGGTACTCCGTGTGTGACATATGTGCGACAAAACAATTTCATCCGTCGACGTCGATTGCGAAACCATTTTGTCACAGCGCAGTCCACAACGTCGATAGTTATAGAAAATCGTGGAAGACGTGTACGTGGGAATACAGTAAGGCGCGACATCTTCGTGGGCGTGGAATGTCGAGTAGGCGGCCGTGCTGCGGTGTTGTGCTAACTCACCACCGCTGTCTGGAGCCATTGTCGGCAATATGCTCAAAACAATATTGGAAGACATTGGCGTGATGTGGTCTGCAGTGACAAACTCTGTTTTAACCTCTCATGTGTCGACGGACGAGCCCGCTTAAATTACCGTCGACGTAATGTACACACACCCAAAATTGTGTTCTGAGCTCAGCCGCTTTAGTGGCGGTTTTGTAATGGTTTGGGCAGCAATAAACCACACATTTAGAACTGACTTAGTGGTTATTACTGGTAGTTCAATGCCAGACGGTATATAAACTGATTAAGTTCCTCGTCCTGTGGTCGTTAATTCAGGACTATTTCTTCGTCCTGTGGTCGTTCAGACTATGTTTCAGTAACGCCGTGGCCTTACATTTCAACATGACAATCCACGCCCCTACACGACCAAATTTACCAGAAACTCTGGAGATCATAGCCAATAATATTGTCGTGCTGCCATGGTCTGCTAACTCTCCCGAACACACGTGGGACATCCTTGGACGTAGTTTACATCGACGTAACCCAGAGCCGCTAAACGCCCAAGAACTGCATGATAAATGCTCTTCGTAAAAAGTAGACTCGCAGTCCACGCTAACTCCCGCGTAATCTGTGTGGGTCCATGGGACGGCGACTGCAAGCATTGATAGCAAGTCAAGGAGGCAATGATGAATTTTAGGGGTGAGTTTGTTGAAATTGCTGTTAAATTTGTTTAATGTTTAGCTAAACGTTTGTGTCATGAAATATATGTAGGAATATTGACAAAGTTCATTTCTAAAGTACAAAACATTGCATTCGATGCTAGTTAAATTCTTGAAATATGACGCAATGTTCAGAGGGAGACGGAGTGTTTGTTATGTGACGATAGTATATATTCACAAAATGGGTTTTTTCGGCAGAATATGCAACAAAGTAGCGGGAAGTTCTGTGCAGTCTGATCTTAATCTACGCGGTCTGCAAAAACAACGCGAGTCGATACCCAGTAACGTTAGTGGTCGTATATATGTGTGTATATTATCCCTTGTTTGTGCGCTTAATGGGTGAAAAAAATTTGTTTCCTCCTTGGGCCACCGTCCTACCCCCATTTCTAATCGTATTCAATGGCTAACTTTATTTTTCTCTATACTATTAAACGAAATGAGTCAGTGTTATGATCTGAATGAAAACGTTAAGCGGTTGACAAAACAATAGAAAAAAAGCCCGAAATAAAAACCGGACAGACGAACTAACGAACAACCACAAACAACCATAGTCTGAGGTCTCTAGATAGCTTCTCTACTTCACTCATGATTATGAATTATGGACATGCTATGGCACAGCCTAACGGATCCACAGCCTAACTATTCACTACTACCTTTGAATATTTTCGTTGTCGTAAACGAATTGATAAATCTACAGGGTTTTACTAATAAAATGAAAAATCTCATCTTTAACATTTCTGCATGAATTATTTTTTTAAAAACTTTTTGAAAGGATTTTGACCGATTTTACTTAATAAGGAAACCACATTCCAAATCACGTCAAGGCGTAAAGCAATCTGCCTCTCTTGGCGCGGACCAGGTCGGCAAACACGCGTTTCGCGAAAAAAGTCCCATTTCTCTCAGTTAAACTTGAATTGCTGAGAGACATCAACCAAAATGGACATAAATAAGCTCGTAGAAGTCCTTCGGGCGACTCTTGACCCAAATCAACGCGAGGAAGCGGAGAAACAGCTTGAAATTGTAAGAACATATCTCGTGCACGTTGGAATGTGTCATCAGTCTTTTTATAAACGACAATCCCTTCGGTACCCCAATCCCTTACCATTAAAATTTTTGTTTCACTTCGTCTTACTTTATATAGTACGAATATAAGTGGCATGTACTTCCATATCTTTTTGTTACAAGCGTATCATAAATGCCATAAAGGTGATAAACCGAGACTAGGTTTTCAATACCGTCAGTCTGAACACAGGAATTTGACGTTTAGTTGGTGAAAATAGTTAAATGTCAGCCGAAGTTGTCACTCTCGGAGTCTCCATTATAAAATATACAAGGAATGCAACTGATTTCGGATCAAAATTTGACACGACTGTCGCCGAAAATCATCTCGGAAACGTGATCAAATTAATACTAGCCGACATAGACACACATCTACCGTGCTCTTAAATATCTAATCTGCAGATTAATTATGTCCTACCTTCAGTCTGAAGGTGTCTGCTCCAATGCTATTTTTGTGACTGGTCTTCGCGTTCACCTTCATATCAGCCATTCATTAAATCCTTCTGGAAAAAATACGATTTTACCCGCATTTTTTTTTAACGGCTCTATGCGACAGAATTTCCAATGACAACTAATAAAATGGGCATGGATCGTTAGATAAATGATTAATCTTTACAAAAAAACTGGTGTTAGTTAATATCCAACTCTTACCTTTGTGCAAATCTGTACTTTTCAACGTAAATAACCGTTGACCTACTTCACCAGAAATCAAAACATGGTGATCTTTTCAATGCGCATGTCTCGGCAGAAATCGCATTATCTCTGACACGATCCATCCCCATTTTATTAGCTGTCATTGGAAATTTTGTCGTATTGAGCCGTTCGAAAAGATGCGGGTTAAATCGTATTCTTTCCAGAAGGGTCTAATGAATGGCTGATATGAAGGTGTATGCGAAGAACAGTAACAAAAATAGCATCGGAGCAGACACCTCCAGACTGAAGGTAATTATGTCCCTACCTGCTGTGAATCACTCTTTCTGCGTCATTCATCGGATTTCCCTAGGGCGATATTTATCGAGAATCAGCCTCCTGGCGAAGCTTCCATTGTGCACCAACTTTCACCAAATAAACGTCTGATTCCTGTGGTCCGAAGGTGTCTGCTCTGATGCAATTTTTGTTACTGGTCTTCACATCTGGAATAAATGTAATCTTACCCACATCGTTTCTCAATGACAGCAAATAAAATGCGCACTCAAACTGCTTAAAAATACTAATTAAATTAACAAAGTGACTATTTACCCCACCATCATGTACGCACTGAAGAAAATTCAAACTGCGAGGCCGATTGTCGTGTACGCAATGAAAGAAAACTTGTTGGGAGCCCGATGGTTGTGCCTGGACTGATGAAATATCGTCCTTGATGCACAACTTGCGTGCGCGCTATTTTCGATTTCTTCATTCAGTACACGATGCAGTCGTATCTGCACTGAAGAATTGGACTCTTGCGTACACTGTGTAGAGCCTGTTTCACATCAGCCATGAGATTTTTTGGTGTCATGAATTCTGCCGCAAACACAGTCGCAATAGGTACCTATTTGTTCCCGTCGCACAAACTAGTTTGGTGAAGAGTTACTTTGAATAAAGGGGCTATCCAATAAAGCTCTATACTCTTGCTGGAAATGTTTTCTGATATGCATGTTAAAACATGGGATTGATTGGTAATCATACTTCAGTTAGTCTCGGTGTCTTTCTTTTGACAAATGGTAAGATTTGTCAGGAGATATTTTGTCATTTGGTATTGGTAAAGAGTAACTAATTTGGTAAAGAGTCACTCTTTACCACACGACATAATTTTAGACCAGTCCAAGTGGGAAGCATTTACAGACTACTGAAATTTGATCTGGGAACGGAGAAAAACGTTGTGAGAAAAAGCTGGTCACCAGCATTATCTCCTTTTCCCACAATGTTGTCAGAAGGCTTCTCTCTCAGGGTCGTGAAAACCTGGGAATGTTTTGTAAAGGGTTAACTCTTTACCATACAATTACGAATTTTAAAGACCCGAGACGGAAGCCTATAGAAAACATTGAGGAAAAAGGAGAAAATGCTAGTATTTTCCCCTTCTCTACCCTATTAAAGTTAGAAATCATAGTATTACCAAGATTTAATTTGTTGTATGCAGATGCTTTGGTCGAGCCCAAAAATTTGTTGTGTGGTAAAGAGTTAAAGGCTTACCGGGTATGAAAGTTAAAAAATTTTGTTTTTTTATTTCAGGTACACAAAATCATTGGATTTTCACCAATTCTTCTACAAGTTGTGATGGAAGAGTCAATTGACATTCCAGTCAGACAAGCTGGTAAGCTTTGTATACACTTCCATGAATCATGTGGTCATTGTGAAATTGTTTATCCTTTCATTCTATTAGGTTACAGAATTTTAGATAAGTTTGCATTGAATGCAGATGACAAAATGAAAGATACAGAAAATTTGAAATTTGTTATGTTTTTGTCTCCCATAAAGTCTTTAAAAGGCTTCTCTCTCAGGGTTGTTAAAAGTTGGCATTGTGTGGTAAGAAGTTTTAAAAACTACAGAAGCCAGACTTTCAAAGGTCCTGAAGAAGAAGACTGTTGCATTGTTTGGGTCAGGTATAGCTCATTTGGACAGTGTAGATCAAGATCAGACTGCAGTGTGATCTTAGATGTATGCTGCTCTCTTCCTTACCAGATGTGACAAAAGAAAGCTTGAAATTGCAATATTTGCATCTTCAGGTCAAACTGAAGATTTTCATTTCATTAGCATTACAAGGATCAAGATAAACATGAGAGATACTTTAGTAACTCTTTACCAAACGACAAATCTATATACTGTATACTGTTCCAAATTAAAAGCATTTGCAGACAAAAAAAAAAGAGATTGAAGAATCGAAATTTGATTTGGGACGGGCAGAAAACATTGTGAGAAAAGGAGAAAATGCTGGTTACCAGCATTTTCTCCTTTTGCCACAATCTTTTCAAAAGGCTTCTACCTCAGGGTTGTCAAAAGTCGTCATAGTGCGGTAAAGGGTTAAAGCTTTATGTGAAATGAGTGCAGTACACTTCATGAGGGCAAAATGAAGACATTTTGGGATTTATCTTCATAACTGTCAATTCATTGAGTAGTAAGAAATAGACATGCTTCAGTGTAAAAAATTTCAAAAACACAACATACATAGTATGTTTTATGCAAGTACAGGGCCTACTATGTAGAATTTTCAAACTGTTGTAGAAATAATACAGTAATTTGATACATATATATTTAACAGTATCAGTTGGTAAAATATAAATATTTCAACTGTTTCTGTTGTAATGGCCCACAAAGTGTTCTAGATCAGTGCTTGATATCCTAACTTGCGCCAGCCAAAAATTTTTATTAGCCAAAAGTTTGGTCTGTCAAAACCAGGGATCAGTGAATGAGCCTAGTCCAGTGTTCCCACTAGCTTTTTATTTCAAGGGTACACTTACCCCCGGGCTGAAAAAACTGGAGGTAAGATTTCATATTAGAGGGTATTACAAAAATGGTTCACAACTATAGGTAAAGCAATCCATATTGATCATTTGCAGCATACATGTAAGTGTCTGTTATAAAAAGATATCTATGTAAATTACTGCTTAAAATTATCAAATAGTTGAAAAGGCACATCTGAGATGACTCTGATCGGACAATGTCAAAGGTGCATTTTGCTGTGTCATGGGTTTCAGCATTTTTTGCACGGATGGTATATTTTGCACAGTAACTTCAAAATCTGTCATTTTGCATAAGATAAGTGAATAATGACCTCTTTGCCCATGGATTTTTTTATGTGAGGTCTCGTGTGCAACAAATATTTGTTACATGAATTTCAATTCTTTTATGTGATGTACGCAATAATTTGCGTGAGTGGGAACACTGGTAGTCACTGTTACTTAGTCTTGGTGTAATTTTCTAAGTATTTCATGACAATGAGTCCTGAATGATCAATATAAATCTAGATCTACAGCTTTGCATCATTGATACAATTTGTAAGTCGTTCAGTTCATTTAACTATTTTTGATGGTCTCATTACCAGCCTACTCATTACATGCATTAGAGAGCCAAGTATTGAAAATGAGCCATAAATACCCGTGCTTGTAGACTGGTGAATGATCTAAAAGTTCGATTAACCCATTACCACACAATCCCTACTTTTGACGCCCCTGAGAAAGAAGCCTTTAGAAAACATTGTGGGAAAAGGAGAAAATGCTGGTAACCAGCATTTTCTCCTTTTCCCACAATGTTTTCAACCCTTCACAAAACAAATGTTAAATTTTCAGTCACTTTTATTTTGTCGTCTGCAAATGCTTTCAATTTGGACCAGTCTAAAATATTGTCATTTGGTAATGGGTTAAAAAAAAAAAGTGTATTTCAATCGGGCTTAACCTTTCACCACACCAGGCATTGTAGAGCTGTAACGATACACTCGAATATTCGGTGCACCGAATATTTTTTTCCCGGCGAATACGTATCGTATTCGTCAGTCCGAGAACCGAATATTGGCGAATACAACACAAATAAATAGTTAGGAATGCTGACTGCTCAGTCAAGTTCAACAAAGTTTTCCCCGAAGAGGAAACCTGAATTTTATCTAGATCTGTAAACGATGATCGAAAGAGAAGCAACTTCGAGAGGTTTGGATGACGCTTTATGGCATATGTCGTAAACTACTAGGAAAGGAATTAAAAACACTTGAAAATCAAAAATTGTCCTAAATTTCAATAATAGTAATTTAAGAAATAAAAGTTTTTATTTATTAATTGTCATTGTGTACAGGTTTAACATTAATATAGCGACATATTGTAAAGGAGTCTCTCGCATTTCCCGCGAAGTGTCAGACGAGATTGTTAGTCCACCGGCAAAATTTAAGTCCCCAGAGTGGAAATATTTCGGGTTTCCACGAGTAAAGGAGGGGGACAAAGTCATATCAAGGCAAACACCCACAATATGCAGACTACGCAGTCATGAAAAAGTATATCGAGATTAATATCAATCAATTTTAATAGGTCGAACTGACCAAATATGAAGTCGGCCTCGGTCTGTCAAACGTACGTGACAAGAAGTCAAACCTGCACCATCCTTAAATGAAAACCGGTCAAGCCCAGAAATAGGCACTTTGGCCCGGCTATAGTATAATTTTTCAAATATATGTATTTATAAAGATATTTCTTGGATATTTGTATATATTTTTGCAGAGACTAATTAGGAAGCCAGTTTGTATGAAGATTACAAATGATTGGTGTATCAATGTTGAGTTAACAGATTTAGAGTGTGCAATAAAGTATGTTTTAGATGTTTCCTCAAAAAAATAATAGTATAAGCAGTAGAGTTGATTAACCCATTACCAAATGACAAAATTTTAGACTAGTCCAAATTGAGAGCATTTGCAGAAGACAAGATGAATATTGCTAAACTGATTATCTATGTCTTTGATAGAGCAGAAAATGGTTACCAGCATTTTCTCCTTTTCCCACAGTGTTTTCTATTTGTTTGAAGAACTTTCTGCTATTTATATCAAATTTGAAATTGTCTTCTGCAAAATCTTTCAGTTTAGAAGAGTCTAAAATCTGACATTTTGGAAAGTGTTAAATCAATATTTAAAGCCAGGTAGGCTTTTTCATTACTTTATTAATATTGATGTGACTTTTTTTTTTAATCCAAAGCATTGAAAAAGTAATTCATTTTGTGCCTGGAAAAAATTTATATTCATGAATAAATATTCGTATTCGTGCCCCTGTATCGTGATGTGTATTCGTATTCATGACCTCCTGTATCGTTACAGCCCTAAGGCATTGTATATGATAGCTATGACCACACTATCCCGCTTTGAACAATCCTGAGAAAGAAGGCTATTATTATTGCTAGGAAAAAGGTGAAGATGGTAGAAACCAGCATTTTTCTGTTAGCAACAATGTTTTCTACCTTTGAAAAGGATATTAAACACCTCTTAGGCTACAATTAAATTGAATAGCCAATGGTAATTTTGGCGATCGGTAATGCCAACCTAGATATCAAACAGAATAAAGGTTAACCCTTTACCACACAGTGATGACTTTTAACACCCTTAAAGAAAGCTTTTAAAAACATTGTTGAAAAAGGAGAGAATGCTGGCAACCAGCAATGTTCCTACCCTGCTAGAAACATTTCAATTTTTGAGTTTGGTTTATTTTGTCTGCAGGTGCTTTCAATTCTCAGTCTAAAATTTTGTTGTTTTACCCTTTTCTCCATAGATACTCATTTCTACGCATTACTTGTAGGAGCCCTTGGAAAACACTGTGGCAAAAGGTGAAATTGCTTGTGACGAGCAATTTCACCTTTTGCCACAATATTTTCTACACTATCAAAAGGTGTCATATACACTTGAGAAACAGCTTCATCCTTGCAGTTATTTAGGGTCAATTATACCATAGAAATGCCTTATGGGGTAAAGGGTTGATAAAGAGCCAATGTTGTCAAACCCATAACAGAAGTTGAGGGCTTTTAGAGAAAACATAAAGAGCAAAAGAAAAAATGCAAGTGGCCAGCATTTTCTTCCTTTTCCAGCAATGTTTTCTACCTGCTCAAGAACCAACCTTGTCATTTGAGCCTTTTCTCTTTCTGATGCTTTCAGTGTTAGTAACTATATTTTTGTCATATATTTAAAAGTTAAATGTTTAGTCTTCAAATAAACATAATTTTACATTTGCCCATAGTTGCTGTTGATAACATTACAGAAAAAAAAAATGCGACTCGGATGATGGGATTTGTCTTTGGAAGGGTTGATAACTTGTGAGAAATGGAAAAGATGTTGGTTACTGTCATTTTCAACTATGGTCAAACAATCAGTTTTAATACCTTTGTTAGAGACATCAGCCTAAGAGATTTTCTTTTAACCCTTTACCTGTTATGTCAATTTGAGGCTCTTCCATTTCAGTAGCAAATAAAGATACGATGTCAAAAATATGGACAAATGAGGATACAAATATCTGATTGAATGGAAAACATTATGGGAAAAGGAGAAATTGCTCGTTATGAGCAATTTCTCTTTTTCCCACAATGTTTTCAAAAGCTGTCACAGTCTGTTGTTGATATGTCAAAATGAGTATATATGGAGTAAAGGATTAAAGTGTTAACCCTAAAAGCACTAAACAAACCCTACAGACATCTTCATTGTAGGAATAAGACCCATATTATTGCAGTGAACGTTGCTTTTGTACAGAACATCTGAGAAAAGCAGACAATGTAGATCAAAGATCAGACTGCGCATTTTGTGCAGTCTCATAATGATCAATACTGACTGCAAAAGTTGCTATACTTGCAAAAGGTATTCTAAGGAATTAGAATTTGGTCAAATTTATGCATTTTGTTTAGGTGTGATATACTTGAAGAACATGTGTACACAGTTCTGGCAGGACAGAGAAGCAGAGAACCCTGGGGATCCTGTTCCATTCAATATCCATGAACAAGACCGTCTTGCTGTGAGAAACAGCATCATAGAGGCAGTTATTCAAGCCCCAGAACCCATCAGGTAAACACTTGAAAATGTCATTTACTCTTTAGATTGAACAACAGAATGCCTGTTCTGTGTACTGTGATATATTGAACATGACTCTTTACCAAATGACAAAATTGTTGGTAGGGTAGAAAACATTGTGCGAAAAAAGAGAAAATACTGGTTAACAGCATTTTCTCTTTTTCCCACAATGCTTTCCAAAGCTTTCCTTCTCAAGGTTGTTAAAAGTTGGGATTGTGTGGTAAAGAGTTAAGTGTGTGATAAAGGTTCCATGAGTCATGCATTGCAAAGCAAGGCTATGCTAAAAGCTTTTTATTGGCTCTACAGATGAAAAATTAATTAAGAGTAGTCCAAATTGGCAGCTTTTGCAAGTGTTAGCTGTGGCTCAAGTTACGGGAATTTTTTCTGAAAATAAAGTAAGTGAAGGAGAAATTGTTGGTCTGGTACGTATGACTGTATTCTGATAAGTACAAAGGTGTCATACCTGGTGTCATTAATAGCAAAACTGCATTTTTTGTAACAACTGTAATTGCCAAGTTCCTTCTCTTGCAAAGAAAATTGGGTCATGCTCCCTGAAACGGGGCTTAATGTATCTGAATCTAGGATCGGCCCACTTCAGCTGACATTATACAATTTATTCTGACATTCAACTGAACTCTTTACCAACCTTTAAAATGTTTCACTTGTCCAAATTGAAATTGTTTACAGATGACAAAATGAGATGTAGCTAAGATGGTGGTAACTGTCAAAGTGTAGAAAATCTTGTGGGAGAAGGAGAAAATGCTGGTTACCGGCATTTTTTCCATTTCCCACAAAGTTTTCAAAAAGCTGTTTGCTTATAAATCGTAATTAAAATTTGGGATTGTGGGGTTAGCAGTTTTCTGGACTCTGAGGAGGCAGGCTTTTGAAAACATTTTGGAAATAGATGAAAATGCTGGTAACATTTTCTCTCTTTCTATAATTTCTAGAAACTTGCTTCTCAAGGATGGTTACAAAGTAGGATTATTTGGTTGAAGGTTGAATTTGATACCTGCGAATACTCTTTATGGAGGGTTCTAATTTTTTGTCTTCAAGTTCACTGAATTACAACAAACATACCTTTGAAACTTGATATGTAGCAGTACCTAAATGGACCTCAGATTTGTTTACATTAGTACCGCAGGGATAAACATACCCTAATGATTATGGGGCCTGATTACTTCATTTCATTCGCATTTCTTTTTTTACAAACCCAAGGCAATAGAGGTTTGAAAACATTTGTAAAAGGAGAAATGATGGTCTTTCAAAGACAAATTTCCTTCATTTTAGCAGTTTGATTTGCTGACTCGAAAAACTTTATCCAGGAAAAAGTAAATGAATCAGCTACAGGATGAGAGTCAAAAGCAGGTGAAAGAATATCATATTAAATGCTTAATAAAATTATGTGATGTATTGTAGGGTCCAGTTATGTGTTTGTGTCAGTACCATGATAAAACATGACTATCCAGGACGTTGGCCAAATTTTCCTGAGAAGATAGTCATGTATGTACAGTCTGAAAACCATGCTACATGGATGGGAGCTCTACTGTGTCTCTATCAGATGGTCAAAGTTTATGAGTAAGTTTAGCATTCTCATTTCTGCTTATTTAGCTGCAGTTGAGGGATTGTCTTGCTGTGTATTCCTGTACTCATTGCTTGACAGTAGACTTACTGACCTGTTAAGATGTCAAAAAACACTTAGAGAATATCCTTCTCTAGAAATTATATTTATTCTTGAAAAATAAAAGAGTTTTCTACTTATAAAGTTCATTCTGATAAAATTAATTGCAAAAACAGCAGTCTTAAGATAGGTAAAGTGGGCCGTTTTGGCCCAGGTTATTTTGAATTGGGCCCTTTGACCAACCTTCTCTCAAGGGACGTTACTTTAATGGAAACAGTATGCTGCAAAGCAGCTTCGGCAGTGATGGCAAGAGTGAATTCTTGTTTTGTGACTCTTTCTTTTTTACACTGGATTATCAACTTAGGATCTGAAAAAAATGAGTGTGAATCCCACAATCACTTGTCCTAGAATAGACACTGTGAGACTGGAATATCATTTTACTTTCCAGGTACAAAAGAACTGAGGAACGTAAAATACTGGATGATGCTATGGCCCACTTGTTACCATTGTGCTATCAAAGATTAGTGGCTCTGACGCAAGATCCATCAGATGTATCTAATCTCTTACAGAAACAAATCCTGAAAATCTATTACGCATTTATCCAGGTATTATCTTATTGCTGTGTACCACCCAACCCCTAGGTTTAAAAAGCCTGAGGGAAAGAGCTTTCAGAAACATAGTGGACAAAGAGAATGTAGCCAGCATTTTTATACCGATGCAAAATGAATGTTTTTGGGGGTATACTGGAATCAACCTGTCTGTCCATGTGTCCATCTGTGTGCGAAATACTAGTAATTTTGTATGGCGAACTCCTCCTACAGTTTTCCTTCATTGTATTGAAACTTTGCACATAGACTGATTATATATTGAAGATTTGCATGACACAATTTTCAAGTGTCATCTCTTCCTGGTTGAAGAATTATCACCCCATGAACTTGATACTTTTTTCTGTCAAAGCACTGGTGGGGGTATTAGGTCACATTCAGTGACAGCTCTAGTCTCATCTTGCCAGAATGCTTTTTACACCAAGATAGAAACCATTATATATTAACATATCACTTTTGAGTGCTCTCTTACATAGTTCTTGTCCAAAATTCAATGTTTGGTGAAAGGTTTACCTTTCATCAAGAGTTTTGCAACTCTTTATCATGTTCCAAAACTGTAGGAAACATTTTTGAGTATTTTGAATCTTTTGAAGCACTTTGCAGTTGGTACATTAATTGTTGCTAAAACCTTAGTACTTGTTCTTAAAAGAAGAAATGAATATTATTGAAGGAGAAAAAGCATTTTCCCTTTTCCCATATATTTTTTCAAAGCATCTTTCGGCAGGTTCTTAAGATGAAATTCTTTGCAATGCAACTTGTGTTATTAATTGAGGTGTTGTGTCGTAAAAAAAAAAAACATCATGTCCTCTTGTAATATGTAGAGTTTTGTCGAAGTCAGCGCAGTGGATTTGTAAACTAAAGGTTTGGGGTTCTTTTGCCACTTCTGGCACAGGTTGTGTGGGAAAGCCCCTGCGGACTGCATTTATTTACAGAGGAGCCCCCGTCCTGACTTGCAAAGCCCAGGAAATAAGCAAGTCTTTTATCTTTTAGATACATTTAACTCTTTATCAAACGACAAATTTATAGACTGGTCCAAACTGGAAGCATGCACAGACAAAAAAATAAATGTGACTGAAAAATCGAAATTCGATTTTGGAAAGGTAGAAAGCACTGTGGGAAAAGGAGAAAATGCTGGTTACCAGCATTTGAAAAAGAGAAAATGCTGGTTACCAGCATTTTCTCCTTTTCCCACAATGTTTTCAAATGGCATCTACCTCAGGGTAGAAGTTATTGTGTGGTGTAGGGTTAATTGGCTTTTCAGGCATGAAAAAAGAGTGGGAGTGTCACACTACCAAAGCTAATTGCATAGCCGACATTGTAGGACCAAGATCAGACTTGCATGTATTTTTTTTTTTCAAGTCTGATCTGGCTCTACATTGACAGCAAAAATAAATGAAGGGATGAAAGGCATTTTGAAGGCGGTGCATTTAAAATAAATATTCACGTTATGAATTTCAGAATCACTTGCCATTGGAAACTGTGACAAAACAAGTGTTCACACAGTGGATGGAAGTAATACGTCAGATTGTGGAGAGACCTGTTCCAGAGGTATACTATGGAGATTAAGTTACTGTATCTTTTGCACTGAAAGACTATTACAAGTTGAGCTGCATAACAAGATCAAATTTTCACAAAACAGTAAATCAGACTTTCCAGAGAACAATGCTAGAGGTTTACACTTAACAGATTACCAATTTTCATGCTGCTAGAAATATGCAGAAGGTTGAACAGGCTTAATTTTCCTTAATTTTTAAAAGAAAAAAGTATCTTTAGTACTTGCATATTTAACTTTTCTCTGCAATTTTTGAAATTGTGAAAAAACACCTTCAGTCATTGGTAACTGCTCCTTTTCAAACAGCAAACCAACCAAATAGATGAGGATGACCGTCCAGAATTACCATGGTGGAAGGTAAAGAAATGGGCTGTGCATATACTATCTAGAGCATTTGAGAGGCAAGTTTTTCATTCCATCAATATAACGTAATATCAGATTAGCTCATGCTTGTATTTTAAGACTTACTATACATTGTTAAATGTTGATTGAAAGTAGTCACATGTAGTACATAGAACTTCAGATCTTACAGGATTTTTTTGGTTGTTTTCAAAATATTTTAAAGTAAAATTGATTTATGATGAAAAGTACTTTTACAGATTACAAAGAATGTCTTATTCATACACCAGCTTCAATTTTACATTTTATAATTTCTAATCCATAACTGTGCTCCAATTTTCAACTCTAAAGCACTTGAGAAAAATGTAGACCTTTTTTAGCTCACCTGAGCACAACGTGCTCAGGGGGAGCTATTGTGACAGGTCATCGTCTGGCGTCCGTCCGTCCATCTGTCCGTCAGTCTGTTAACAATTTCTTTAAAAATCTTCTCCTCCAAAACCAGAAGGCCAATCTTGATAAAACTTGGCACGAATGTTCCTTGGGTGAAGCTCTACAAAAAGTGATAAAAGAATTTAATTCCAACAAAAACTCTGGTTGCCATGGCAACAAAATGGCTGAAAATGGAAAAAATCTTCTTGTGACAAACCATAAGGCCGGGAGCATTCATATTTTGTATGAAGCATCATTGGGTGATCCTTTACCAAAATTGTTAAAATTATTCCCCTGGGGTCATATTTGGGCTTTGCCCGGGCGCACCCTATTTTACATAGAAACAAAGAAGGAAAGCTTTAAAAAATCTTCTTCTGACAAACCATAATGGCTAGAGCATTCATATTTGGTATGTAGCATTATCTGATGATCCTCTACCAAAATTGTTAAAATTATTCCTCTGCTGCCATATTTGGGCTCTGCCCGGACGCACCCTATTTTAAAATCTTTAAAAATCTTCTTGTGACAAAACATAAGTTTGGGAGCATTCATATTTTGTTTGAAACATCATTGGGTGACCCCTTACCAAAATTGTTAAAATCATTCCCATGGGGTCATATTTGGGCTTTGCCCGGGCACACCCTATTTTACATAGAAACAAAGAAGGAAACCTTTAATAAATCTTTTTCTGACAAACCGTAATGGCTAGAGCATTCATATTTGCTATGTAGCAAAATCTAATAATCTTCTACCAAAATTGCTAGAATTATTCCTCTGCGGTCATATTTGGGCTCTGCCCGGGCGCAACCTATTTTACATAGAAACAAAGAAGGAAATCTTTTAAAAATCTACTTGTGATAAACCGTAGAGGCTAGAGCATTCATATTTTGCATGTAGCATCATCTAGTGACCCTTTATAAAAATAATTAGAATTATCCCCTTGGGGTCATATTTTGGCTCTGTGCCCTGGTGCACACTATTTCACATGGAATCATAGAAGGGAATTTTTAAAATCAATTCCATCGAAAAAGGAGCTAAAAAGGAGAAATTGTTTGTAACAAGCAATTTTTCCTTTCTCACAATCTTTTCTACCATATAGATCACTTATTTTTCATTTTAGATACATTTTAAAATGTCGTCTGCAATTTGTTTCAGTTTAGAATGGTCTAAAATTTTGTCATATGGTAATGGCTAAACTACAAGTCAAAAAGGGAACAAGACACTGTGAAGAGAAAAATTGATGATAAGCAGCAGCTTTTAGCTCCACTGGCCAAAGACAAAGAAGAAAATCTGTAAACATATTTTTGTGACAAACCCCTGGGTATGCCTTATTTGAAAAGAATTAATAGCCTGCCCTTGATAAACCGTATAAGTTACAAATATACTCAGGTGAGCGATATAGGACCATCATGGTCCTCTTGTTTTATATTGCAGCAAGCATTTGCAGACTATGTCAAATAGGCTAAGAATTTTGTGAGAAAAAGGACAAAATGCTAGTTCCCACACTTTTAACAAGACCTTGTTATTACGTGCAGTACAAGTCTTTTGAAAACAATGGGAAAGGAAGAAATTGCTCGTATCGAGCAATTTCTCCTTTTCTTACAGTGTTTTCTACCCATTTGCAGAACTTTATGCCATTTTTATTAAATTTGAAATTGTTGTCTGCAATCTCTTTGAGTTTGGAAGAGTCTAAAATTTGTCGTTTGGGAAAGGATTAATACTTCAGATTATGCAGTAAAGGGCTCTTTGAAGAACATCAGTTTCCACTGCAAAAAAACTGAAAAAAAAAAATGGAAAAATCCTAAAAACATCATCTTCTTATCCAAATACTATATACACTGTTATACAGTTTGAAATTGTTAATTTGGATCAATTCTGCATCTTTGTTATCAAGACAAGTTTACCAAAAAGTCTGGGGACAAATGACTTTCTTTCATTGGATTTCATTGTACATGCATTTCACCAATCAAGTTCTTGTGAAATGCAAATAACTATGGTGAGGAAAAATGAAATTAAACATTCTTTTTGAACAGGTATGGCAGCCCTGGAAATGTTGTGAAAGAATACAATCAATTTGCAGAATGGTATCTGAAAGCCTTTTCAGGTCAGTTGATTTTCTGCCAACAGGAAATAAGGTAGCTGGTGGGGGAGGGGGTCTGTAAAGTGACATACATTCACTGGCAGCTCTAGTTTCAGTCTTATGAATAAAACTTTAGCCAGATATGAAGGTTTGCACTTATCCAGAATGTTTTAGCAAAATGAACTTAACCAAGATCAGAATGCATGTTTTGTGCAGTCTGGTTTTGACAATGCTGGCTGAACAGGCTTAGTGAAAGATGCTTTAAGTGTTGCATAAATTTTTTACAACTCATTTATTACTTGTCAATACAGAGAATGTGATGGTGGTGATCAATTTCTTCTTGAGATAAACTTTCAACTCACATCGTTATAACATCTTTTAACACTTACTCTGTTCAGGGCAACTCATGGACCTTGCGGACTGTGTATATTAAGATAAGACTGCACAGATCGTACAGTCTGATCTTGGATATACACTGTCAGATAAGGACACATTTTTGCACCCACAATACCATTGAAATGGAAAAAGTTAGGGTTTTTACTATTGTCTTAAAAGTTTAATTTCACCTCTCTGATTGGTGAAGGGTTAGGATTTGGCTCGCAAGATTTAGTTCATGAATTCATATAGTTTTAAATAGTTTTTCAAAGGTATATAAGTTTACATTGAGCAATATTCTCTTTGGAATGATGTTTTCAAGCTTAGTCGAAGTAATCAACTTCAGTGTTGTCTATTTTCTCACGATGTTTTCTTACCTATTGAAGGCATAAATCATCAGTATACCTACTTTTAATTTGCCGTCTGCAAATTCTCTCAATTCTGTCGAGCCCTAAATTTTGGTTAATTGGTAAAAGAATAAGAACCAAATAAACACAGTTTTGTATTATAAAACCAGAGTATTTTTCCACTTTTCCTTGCAGGTGGAATTATCAATGTATTATTCAAAGTACTAGAGCAGTACAGACAGAAGGCATATGTTGCTCCGAGAGTACTACAGCTGACTTTGATGTACTTGAATCAAGGGTAGGATCAACTTCTCATATTATACTAGATATATGCAGCCTTTTCTTAACCCTTCACCACACAATCCTGACTTTTAACATCCCTGTGAAAGAAGCCTTTTGAAAACTATGTGGTAACCAGCATTTTCTCCTTTTCTCACGATGTTTTCTTCCCCTCCTAAAACAAATTTCAGTTCTCTAGTCACATTCATTTTCTCATCTGCAAATGCTTTCAATTTTGACCTGTCTAAAATTTTGTCATTCGGTGAATTACCATTACAGAAAAGTTTGCGCGTACATTTGAATTATCACACGTCGGACTTCATTGTAACCTCGGCAAATTGTCTTATCAGCTCTCCTTGTGTCAGACGGTCGCAAAATCTTTTGATAATTTTTTTGAGCACACATGACTAGCATTAAAAAGCGTCAAAAACAGGGATAATCAACAAGAAAGTAGAGATAGTGTGTTGACAGACGATAGAGAAATTGTATGCTACCTATGCTATTAACCCTTTACTCCATAAGGCACTTCTATTGTATCTCTAAAATAACCAAAAATAACAGCAAGGATGATGCCGTTTCTTATGTGTATATGACACCTTCTGATAGTATAGAAAACATTGTGGCAAAAGGTGAAATTGCTCGTCATGAGCAATTTCACTTTTTGCCACAATGTTTTCCAAAGGCCCCTACAAGCAGTGCGTAGAAATGAGTATTTATGGAGTAAAGGATTAATGTATGCAATATCTCCTTTTGCCACATTGTTTTGAAAGGCAGTTCTGTGACCAACTTTAGTTGGTAATGAATGAAGAGCTTATCTTGTTTTTTTTCTGGTGTAGTGTTGGCCATGCTTTCTCCTGGAAATTCATGAAGCCCCACATTTTGCCAATAGTACAAGAGGTCATCTTTCCCCTAATGTGCCACAGTGATGCTGACGATGAACTGTGGAATACAGATCCTCAGGAATATATTCGTGTAAAATATGGTGAGTACAGATACTGTGAAGTTTATATTGGTATTGCTGTTATAGATTGGTTTTCTCAATTGAAAATCATTTTGTTCATTTGTATCCTTCACCTGAAAATCACTTCCATGTAGAGCCAGTGTAGATGAAAGATGAGTCTGTACAAAACTTACAGTTTGGTCTCTAATCCTTACTTTCTACTTTCCCGAGACTTTCTGGACACCATTATTGTTAAATTAGGAATTACATGAATCTTGTTTAACTCATTACTAAATGACAAAATTTTAGGATTGTCAAAATCAAAAGCATTTGCAGACAACAACATGTAAGTGAGTGAAAATCTTGTGACTTCCGAAATTTGGATATCTTAGGTGTTCCTGATTTTAACCCATTTCACTGACAACTCCCTTCAGGCATTTAAGCTCCTTTTTGCGAAGCTCTTGCTTATCTTCTATTTAGTGTTAGAACATAAGCAGGTCCATTAGTGTGTTATGATTTTATTTATATTTTCCAGATGTATTTGAGGACTTTTTATCACCAGTAATGGCTGCTCAAACACTGTTTTATTCTTGTGCATCCAAAAGAAAAGAAGTGCTGCAGAAGTCAATGGGCTACTGCATGCAAATATTAACAAGTGGTGATATAGCACCAAGACAGAAGGATGGTGCCCTGCACATGATTGGTGCTGTAGCTGAAGTGTTACTTAAGGTATATACAGTACTTATCCATTTTCAGCTTGGCAGGTTCAAAGAAAACCAAAGGTATTTTTATGAAACTGTCACAGCTCTTTGTCTTTAACAGTGAGAGAAAACTATCAGTGTCAGTCACATGATTCTCTGCTTAATTATCACTCCTGTAAATCAGTCTGGCTGACAACCAGCTATGACAGGAAAGAGATAGAAACTGATTTGCTAATTAGAAGTTTGCTTTAATGTTTAACCCTTTTCCAAACGACAAAATTTTAGATTGGTCCGAATTTAAAGCATCTGCAGCTGACCAAATAATCGTAACTTAAAAATTTAAATTTGCTTCCAGCAAGGTAGAAAACATTGTGGAAAAAGGAGAAAATGCTGGTCACCAGCATTTTCTCCTTTTCCCACAATGTTTTCGAAAGGCATCTCAGGGTCGTAAAAACCAGGGATTGTTTGGTAAAGGGTTAACAAAAAAAAAGAGTGGCATACAGTCGTACCATAACAACACATGTTTTTAGACTGGCAGTGAGTAAGGGTTTCATTGCAGATTTTTTGAAGTAAATAAGATTGTTTTTAATTTGATCTGCTGGAAGAAATTGAAGATCATCATATATTTTCTTCACAGAGAAAGATCTTCAAAGATCAAGCAGAAATGATGTTGGTAAGCCATGTTTTCCCAGAGTTTGCCAGCCCTCATGGTTTTCTTCGAGCTAGAGTAAGTGTGCAGTTATTTTACTGAATTTTGACCAGGTCATCTTATAACAAAAGAGTGCAAAAACTAATCAAATTTGATAGTTAATGTAACCCTTCACAGAACAACATAACTTGTAAACAAAGGAATTGTAGATATTTGTAGTATGCTTTTGACATGCAAAGATCAACTTACGTCAAGATAATGCCTTGATGGACATAGTTTTTGTCTTGAATCTACCCTTTTGTTTATATTTTGTGAGATATTGTCGGAAAACAGATTTAAAGGTGTTTGTTACACACTGAAAATGTCCACTGCATATAATTAGAACTGTAGAATTAAAAAAAAAAAAAGATTCAACAAGAAATCATTAACCCATTACCACTCAATCCCTACTTTTGACGCCCCTGAGAAAGAAGCCTTTTGAAAACACTGTGGGAAAAGGAGAAAATGCTGGTAACTAGCATTTTCTCCTTTTCCCACAGTGTTTTCTACCCTTTCCAGAACAAATTTCTATTTTTCAGTCAACTTTATTTTGTCGTCTTCAAATGCTTTCAATTTGGACCAGTCCAAAATTTTCTCGTGTGGTAATGAGTTAATTACTTCCATACCAGACAACAAAAGTTTTGATTTTTTCATCTGAAAGTGTTTGCTGCTGACATATGAAAAACTGAAATTTAAAAGCCATCTCCAACCGTGTTGTTCACCCTTTACCCCATAAGGCATTTCTATGATATCTCTAATTGACCCTAAATAACAGGAAGGATGAAGCTGTTTCTTATGTTCAAATTGTCACGAGCAATTTCACCTTTTGCCACAATGTTTTCCAAAGGCTCCAACAAGCAATGTGTAGAAATGAGTATCTATGGAGTAAAGAGTTAAAACAATGGATCATTGCTAAAAAAGAAAAGAATAAAACATTGTTGATAAAGTATTTAGATAGATTCCAATGTTTCTTCTACTACAGGCATGTTGGGTTGTCAGGTATTTCTGTGAGCTGAAATTTAAACAGGAAAACAACTTGTATCAGGCTCTAGAACAGACAAAGAACTGTTTATGTAATGATAAAGAGTTGCCTGTGAAAGTGGAGGCAGCTATTGCTCTACAAATGTTGATTACAGAACAAGAGAAAGGTTTGTAGAAAAAGCAACTAGCTTATTTATTTCCATCTTTGCAAGCCAAGGCTGACGATTCACTATGCTACTTTACCCTTGGCGGATTGAGCTTGATTTTTACATTCACCCGATACACTTTTTCATTGGATGCAGCCAGCTCTAACTGCAACGAATGAAATGGCTCGTAGCATTTCATCTTTGATAAAAATAGAATAAGGTAGCGACCTTTTAAATAGAAGGTAAACATGGAAACCCACATGGATGTCTGCATATCACTTCATGTTGAATAATTGTATTTCTAAGCGGTTTGTAAAATGATTGACTGTCAGAAATATGATGTAAAGGGGGGTAATAACCAGCATCCAATAGAGGGCGCATCGCAGGAATCTCGAAATCAGGCTCAATCAGCCAAGGTAAGATCCACATAGTGATCGTAACCTTGGCTCACGAAGATGATTTATTTCTTGATCACATCTATCTAAAGCATACTTGCTTTGAGATGGGTAAAAGGGTGCCAGCAAGTCTAACCATACTAAGGGCATCGTAGACTGCAGTTACAGACTGTGTATCAAGATTAATCTATTGCACAGCTGTTCTGTCTTATCTTTTATCTTTATTTGATATTTTTAAAAATAGATTGAAACATCGGCTAAGAATTAATAAAGTTGGGTTTTGCTTACTGGTAGAAAACAGTCACATATTTAATTTGAATTTCAGCCAAAGTTTACATGAAACCCCATGTAAGAACAGTTCTACTTGAATTACTAAATGTTCTACGAGAGACAGAGAATGATGATTTGACAGGTACCATGCAGAGACTTGTTTGTACATATGTTGAAGATGTTATACCCATAGCTGTGGAAATGATGTCTCACTTGGTAAGATAAGAAAGGACTTTGTTCTGAAATTGTGTGTTATTTTATGGAGATGTGCCATGGAAAGCTTTGTGTGATTGGAAGCTTTATATGTTTTCCATTGAGGCTAATACTTGATTCTAGAAATACATCTCATTTTTCTCTAAGAGCATTTAGCCTGAAGCTAAGAATGCAATTTATGTTAAAAGAGTGATTGAGGGGGGTGGGGTTTTATTAAGACTCAAAATGTAGATAGTAAGTAGACAAAATCTTAGAAGTCTTTCTTGAAAGATGTATAGAAAACTTAATGAATAAAAGTGCATGTAGTTTGCTTTGTCCTCAAAATGTATTATCAGCAATCTAAGTCAAGCAGACATGTAGCATGCCTATTCCTCGCATTATTTTCACAGCAATCAAAGCCAGGTAGCATTCAAAGTGGTTCTGGTAATGATCTAACACTTTATAGGAAGATAAAATCATAGACTCTCGAACACTGATAACTTTATGCAAATGACAACTTTGCCTCAAATGATAAGACTTATCTTTGAAAGGGTGGAAAATATCACAGAAAGAAGTCAAGTATCCTTTGTTTCTTTTGCAAAAGCCTGTCTACCTCAGGTGCATTATAATATAGGATCTTTCAGGAAAAAGACAAGTTATGTCTTTATTTTTTCCAGGCTCAAACATTTTCACAAGTCCTGGATTCCGATTCTGATGGATCAGAAGAGAAAGCAATTACTGCTTTAGGTATATTAAATACCATGGAAACCATTTTATCTGTGATGGAGGAACAAAAAGAGGTAAGATAATTATGTGTGGTAGGATAATAGAATTTAAAAAAAGCTTTCATTTGAAATAACAACTAATATTTTTGACATACCAGGATTAGGAAGAAGATTGTTTTTTATAATCTTGAAAACCTTATCATTTGTTCCATTTCCATAAAGAATTTATCGTCTGATAAAATGGTTATATTGAGTTATAGCAGAATTTAATTTGAAAATCATTCACATTACAAGTGCATATTTGGACAGTTTCTTGAATCTATTTAGTCAGGCAAACTTTCATGTGATCTTACTGTGGATTAATCTGTATGGATTATTTTTAGGAGTATTTCAAAAGTTATTTGAAACTGCAGGCATTATTTTGATAATGAAATTGGCTTTTAGTCATCACATGGTGTCAAAGATTTCTTATGTTTCTCGTAGATTCTGCTGCAGTTAGAAGGAATAGTGCTAAATGTGATAGGTATTATACTCCAACAAAACATTATAGGTGAGTGGTATAATATTTAATCCTATTTTTATGAGCGCTGGGTGGCAAGCTTTAACAGTTTTCATTAATCAACTTTCCTACCTGGTTAAAGACAAGCCTATCATTTTAACCCTTATCCTGCTTATTTAAGTTAAATTAAACTTGCAAGCTGATAATAAAAACTTGAATAATGCTATTTCAATTTTCTTTGTTCTGTTCGGTCCAATGTTGGGGTATTCTGTACACAACAGTAGCTGCAGTTGTACTTAGCATTGTGTGAGGTACTCATCAGTTATTATACATTATTTCAGATTTTTATGAAGAAGTACTTTCCCTTATATACAGTTTAACAAGTACACATATCACAATACATATGTGGCAAGTTTTTCCAATGTTGTATGAGATGTTCCAGAAAGATGGTGTGGACTATTTCACAGGTAAGTCTCTATCATTTGAGCCATGCTCTGTGAATAGGGGGTTTAATGCAATCTTGTGACGCATTATTGAAGCAATCATCACATAATTGTGAGTATTTAAAATCGGCTTTGTCTTGAATGGTCCATGGACAGCAGAAAATTTACCAATAGCAAAAAGTTTCAGCTGAGGGCAGCCTGTGCGAACTGCCCAGGCTGACCATAGCCGATACTGTTTGCAGATGCATTAAGCAACCTTTCCACAGACTTTGGCTCATAAATTTTAATTTTACTTAACCCATTACCACACATTTCTTACTTTTGGCGACCCCGAGAAAGAAGCCTTTGGAAACCATTGTGGGAAAAGGAGAAAATGCTGGTAACCAGCATTTTCTCCTTTTCCCACAATGTTTTCTATCCTTCACGAAACATATTTCAAATTTTCAGTCACCTTTATGTTGTCGTCTACAAATGCTTTATATTTTGACAGGCCTAGAATATTGTCGTTTGGTAAAGAATTAATGTTATAAATTTAGAATACTACAAACAATTCTTCCGAGTTTTCAGATTTTGTCTAGCCATATTACAGCCCTTTGCCAAGGATAAATCCACGGTTGGATAGTTGTCTTACAAAAATGTAGAAAATACAGAATGTTTCCAAAACTAATGAGACCGATGCACTCTTTATTGTTTCCCAAATAATTCAAAAAGGATAAAGTCCTGCCCATGTATATGATGATGGAAAATTGTATTTCAGTAGCATGCAGGGTAGGAAAAGAACAGAATGCATGTAAATAGCTATGAAATTGAAACAATGGATCGTCTACTCTCTGTAAGAGATCCGTTGATTGAATAAAGGTCTTTAAGTAAAATTAATGTCTTAGAATTTGGCTGTATACTCTGATAAGTAATAGTCTGACTTTGGCTATTGTCAAATTTATGATAAATCGGCAATGTTTAGCTGACCAAAACAATAAACCTTAAAGAAGTGATCATGATCTCAGTCACAAGAAGTGGGACAAGATTAGACATACTTAAATTCATTACCACACAATCCTGACTTTTAACAACCCTGGATAAGAAGCATTTTGAAGACATAGTAGGAAAAGAAGAAAATGCTGGTAGCCAGCATTTTCTCACGTTTTCTACCGTCCCCGAAACAAATTGCATATTTTCAGTACAGTTATTTTTTCTTCTGTAAATGCTTTGACTTTGGACCAGTTGACAATTTTTTTTTTGTGTAAAGTGTTAATCAGTCCATGTGATAACCCCCTTTGCTAGGGCACCGCCTATTGTTATAACCCCATAATGAAGTGGAGGGGGCTATACTAGAATCACTGTAGCAGTCCGTAGAGACAAATTTGTCCGGAGGAATACTCCCAATGCTTTTTAAGGTACTGAACTCAAATCTGCACAGTGTTCCTTCATATATGAAGTTGTGCATTTTCATGACCCTGCTGCGATTTGTTGCAGAATGATCTCCCCTTGAAGTTTTTTCAATTCTATAACTTTGTACTAAACCATTCTGTTTTCTGTGACAAAGACCTGTTTTTGTGACAAGAAGCTGGGGGGGGGGGGATAATCAAGTTTAGTGATAACTTTAGTTTGTCGTATGACATGCATGCGAGCGTTTTATTTTCAGACATGATGCCAGCTTTACACAATTACATAACAGTGGATACTCCAACATTTCTGTCCAATCCTAAACACCTAGAGGCAATCTTTGGCATGTGTAAACAGGTTAGTGGAGTTGTCTATCAAACTGTTCAAACTTTTTGCGAAATGACTACCTGTTAGACTTGTCCATATTGAAGCCATGCTTTGTGAAAAGACGCTATAACTCCTTACCATACAACAATATTTCAGGCTTACCCATATTAAAAGCATTTGCAGACGACAGAATAGAGGTGACTGAAAAATTGAAATTTGTACTGGGAAGGGTAGAAAACACTGTGGGAAAAGGAGAAAATGCTGGTTACCAGCATTTTCTCCGTTTCCCACAGTGTTTTTAAAAGGTTTCTTTCTCAGGGGCGTCAAATGTAGGGATTGTGTGGTAATTGGTTAATACATCTTTGAAGTCCATGCCGGCTGACCTGGGTCAAGACTTTACACTTTATGTAAATTTTCTGTATGTCTTCAGACCTGTCTACCTTAGGATTAAGTCTTTTGTAATGAAAGGTGGCTATCGTGGATCTATGAGTATGCAATGGTTTGCTTGGCACCTGAACAACGGAGATGCATTATGCCCCTTTTTTACACAGCAAGGCACTTTCTAAATGGCACGACGAAATAAACATAACAAAAGAATTTGAAATTTTTTCCAGCAGAGCTTGCTTATTTTACAGGTGTTAACAGCTGACATGGGAGAAGATGCTGAATGTCATGCAGCTAAACTGTTGGAGGTTGTTCTGTTACAGTGTCAAGGTCAAGTTGACCAGGTAATGTAAAAACCTACATGAACATGACTGAGATGAACTTTTCCAATGTTGTTTCTGAACAGACTCTTTGATTTATTTTAGGAATTTGCGATCATCTCATGAAAAGTATATTTAGATTACAACTTTGAAAACATATTAGTAAGACATGGATTATCTACCTAAATTTTAAGGATTGACACACAAATACAAAATAAAACAGTATGCAGAGAGGAGAAAAATTGCACAGTGAAAGAATTTAAGGGCCATCTTTTCAAAAACTAATGGACTTCTGTAAGATGATAAGAAACCCAGCTGGCTACAAGAATATCAGACAGGGCATAAAAATGGGTAGAAGGAGCTTTTAACCTCTTACTACAGTCTTGAGTTTTAATGAATAAGAAGAATAAAGTTTTTAAAAACATTGTAGGAAAAAGAGAAACCACTGGTAACCAGCATTTTCCCCTTTTCTAAATTTCTTTTATATTTGGCTGGACTCCAAACCAGTGGTTTTTTTGAGAAATTTTACTCAGATTATTTCACTATCTGTTCAATTCACCATGCCAACTTGTCATACTGTCTTGGTAAGCCCAAACACAATTGCAACCCTCCCACTCCCCCCAGTTTTTTGTGCGCATGTTTATTGTTTTCCTTCTTTGCATTATGAATTCAAGATCTGTACTAGAAAATCAGCAAAGTCACTGCTCGTAGACTTATACAGGCTGTTGAGAGCCTCAAGTTAATCCTATGTTTTCAATACTTGCAGATATTGAGGCCTTTCATTGAGTTAGTTTTACAAAGACTGACACGGGAAGTACTTACGTCGGAGTTGAGAACAATGTGCTTGCAAGTTGTGATAGCTGCCTTATATTACAATTCCAGTTTATTCATGGAAACTTTGAAAACTTTAGAAGTTCCTAATATACAAGGATCTGTGATGCAGCAGTTCTTGAAACAGTGGCTCCATGATGTCGATTGCTTCTTGGGGTAGGCAACTCTGCTTTCAGCTTTTGTCACAGTCGTGAAGTAATAAATGCAAGGGCAGAACTTCCTTTTAACCCTTTCCCAAACATGTCTGCAGTAAAAGTCTTTTGAAAACACTGTGGGAAAAGGAGAAATTGCTCTTAACGAGTAATTTCTCCTTTTCCCACACTGTTTTCTAGCCTTTCTGAGAACTTTTTGCCATTTTCTCCAAATCTAAAATTGTTGTATGCAAACTCTTTTGGTTTGGAAGGGTCCAAAATTTATCGTTTGGGAAAGGGTTAAAATGCCTTGAATTAAAAAAAAAAATGTTAAAAGGTAACATACGTGACCCATCACACAAAAAGGGACCTTTGGGAACTGCGAAAAGTGTCAACACTGGTCAGACTGACCAGGGTTTACACTTTTTGCTTTTGTTATATCTTATGTACGAAAAGTGGTCATTCTACTTTGTATAACAATGATTTTTGAACTATCAACTTAAATTGACTTGCACTATTTTTGATCGGTTTTCATCTAATTTATGCATGGATTTCCTGGATGGTCCCTTCTTCTGTGACGGGTCCTGTTTATGAGCCATGCTCTGGCAAAAAGGGGTGTAATGCATCAGAGGGCATAATGCATGCATCTTTGATGCATTATGACTAAGCATGTTATCACATTATCATAGATCAAAGTTAACTCCTTACTCCATAGATACTCATTTCTACACATGGCTTGTAGGAGCCTTTGGAAAACATTGTGGCAAAAGGTGAAATTGCTCGTGACGAGCAATTTCACCTTTTGTCACAATGTTTTCTATGCTATCAAAAGGTGTCATATACACATAAGAAATGGTTTCATCTTTGCTGTTATTTAGGTTCAGTTAGAGTTACCATACAAATGCCTTATGGGGTAAAGGATTGAAACGGCCTTTGGATATAGAGAAAACTGACTAATAGCAAAAAGTGTGGACCCATGGTTGACTGCAGATTGACCTGGATTGATGCTTATTGCAGATGCATTAAGCCCCCTTTTCACAGAGCATGGATAAAATATGAATATCTATTTATCCAAATGAATTATAGATCAAGAATGATAAAATACAAGGAAGAAACTGCACGGAAAAAAATTAATGTGGTACACTTTTATTTTGTTTGACTCGTGATGTCTTGTGGTCATTTCATGAAATTCATATGGTAATTGACACATCTTTTAATAATTGCCAGTATTTTCTGTCTGACCACACTTTCTCTTTCAAAACCTTTTTTTTCTCTTTAAGATTACTACATACCGAAAGTTTGACCAATTTTTGCTTTACTTTTCTATGTGACTTTTACAAGTCTGTATGACAATGTAATTATTTTTTATTAAAATGTATTTCCATACCCTGTACAGGCTAATTTCTGCCGTACATCACACAAGAGACAGACATTGGATGGAAAGAAAAACTGATATCCAATTTAGAAATCATTTTGCGAAAAGGAGCAAAACATGTATTGAAATTTCAGAGTTCAGTTAACTGAATATCTTACTGTTTATTTCAGACTCCATGATAGAAAAATCAGTATGCTAGGCTTGTGCAATTTACTGGGGCTGATTGAGAATCGGCCACCGGAGGTGAACGATGTTGGTCCGCAATTAATTCCAGCTTCACTTATCTTATTCCAAGGATTGAAGAGAGCTTATGAATGTAAGAAAAGAAACTAAACATGAATTGTGTTCTTATTTTGTGTGACATATCAGTAATTTTGATTGGACTTCATAATTATATGCCGATTTCTATTTAGTCTTATTTTTTAATTCGCTCTGATTGTTAATTATCCAAAATTGTTTGCTCTGACTTGACAATTAAGGTTAAAACATAAAGATTGTGATGTAAAGATTTAAGTTAATAGTTAACCCTTTACCAAACATCCCTAGTTTTTAGGGCCCAGAGGAAGAAGCCTTCTGAAAACATTGTGGGAAAAGGAGAGAATGCTGGTAATCAGCATTTTTTCCTTTTCCCACAAATTTTTTTACCCTTCTTAATTCATGTTCCATATTTTAGAGTAATGTTTATTTTGTCATCGGCAATTGCTTTCAAGTCTGACAGGCCTGAAGTTTTGTCGTTTGAGTTAAAAAGATATATATTTTTTAACAGCAAGAGCAGAAAATGATGACTCAGATTCAGATGATGATGATGAAGATGGGGAGGACTATGACAATGGTGAGTGTATTAGCTCTGCTACTTTTGAAGAAAAGGTTTAGGTATTGTAGCCATAGCATTGTGGTATGCGGCATCATGGTTTGATTTATCATACAAAATTTTGTTTTATAATATCTCATTTTTTTATACAAGACATTAGCTTCAAAATTGGACAAGAGGGGAACCTATACAAAAACGGAAAGTAACCATTAAAGTATTTTTGACACATTTATGGCACCTTTTCCACTTCTAATTTTCATTGATAATCAAGGAAGCTGTAGCGGAGTGTTGGCACCTGCATGCAGTCCTCTTGTTTTACTTAACTCTTTACCAGACAACAAAAGTTTTGACAAGTCCAAATGAAAAGCATCGTCTCCACGACAAAATGAATGTGAATCAAAAATTGAACTTCTACTTGGAAAGTGTCGTAAACATTGAGGGAAAAGGAGAAAATGCGTTTTTCCATGCTCCAGCTTGGTATCTGTTTGGCACAGGATCATGAAACTTTATACAAGTGTTGCCTATGATCGAAGGAGGTGTTCTATTTTCATGTCAAATGGGTCAAGGTTGTAGGTGATCTTTGTTTAGAAAACCTTTTCCATTCCTTGCCAAAATTCTAGTTCTGAGCAGTGTTCCCCACCCTTACAGACACCCCATCAGGTGAGCCAGATTCAGTTTTCCAATGCGCATGCTTTCTATACAGATAAGTTCAAGATTTTTATTTTCTGGTAAATAGTGTATAGTTCATGGAAATAAAGTGAAACTTTACTTTTCAGACGGACTTGCTAGTGATGAAGATGAAATTGATGAAGAAGGGCAAGAATACCTGGAAAAATTAGAAAACCATGTAAGTATAGTGCCACTCAAGTTTATATAAATGAGGGAAGCTCTAACAGATGGGGGTTTTACACATCCCCAGGATGGATTATACTAGACAAGACATCATTATTGATTAACCCATTACCTCACAATCCCTACTTTTGATGCCCCTGAGAAAGAAGCCTTTTGAAAACACTGGGGGAAAAGGAGAAAATGGTGGTAATTTTCAGACGCCAAAATAAAAGTGACTGAAAATTTGAAATTTGTTTTGTGAAGGGTAGAAAACATTGTGGGAAAGGAGAAAATGTTGGTTACCAGCATTTTCTCCTTTTCCCACAATGTTTTCTAAAGGCTTCTTTCTCAGTGGTGTCAAAAATAGGGATTGTGTGGTAATAAGTTAAAGACAACTGCAGCCGATTGTTGGCAATCGCATTTGGTGCTTTTGTGACATCTGGATGGTTTGAAATCTTTCACATTTTTTGTCTACCTAGTTTATCATTACATGCCATTCAGTTGGTAAAGAAGTATTGTATTTTCAAGGCTGTACCGACAATAGCTCAGTCTTGGATATTATAGGTTCATAATTTGAGTGCATGTTCTTTGCAGTCTGAATTCTATCTGTATTGTCAATACAAGCAAAAAAAAATTGCTTATTTTGCTGAAGGACATGATGAAAGTATACTCCTGACTTCAGGTTTTTTCTAGACATTCAAAAGCAATTTTTACTTCATTTTGCCCATTAAAATGGTTATATTTTAGGATTTCAAATTTTTCCAGATCTAGTTTACTTAGTTAAAGATTTTGATTTTGATTTTACAGAAAAACCATGATGGTGACAGCGATGATGATGATGACGACGATTCACTAGATGATGATGAAGCAGAAGAAACAGCTCTTGAGAGTTACCAGACGCCCCTGGATGAAGAAAATTGTCCGATAGATGAATACATTGTCTTTAAACAAATTTTACAAAGTAAGGCTATGTTAAATCACAAAGTAAGTACTGAACTTGGATTTGATCACGGTTTCAGACAGTAGATCAGAAAGTGCAGTCTGATTTTTTGTTAACACTGTCTACTTTTTTTGCTAGATATTAAAACAAACAGCTTTGAAATAGCAATATCAGCACCCTTGGTGCTGAGAATGTTTGTTTCATTTATTAGAGCACATTTAAGGATTACATACATCATTGGTGGGAAAACAAAAATTTCTACTACAAATCTTATAAAAACACCCATGTTACATGGGTGTTTTTATAAGATTTGTAGTAGAAATTTTTGTTTTCCCACCAGCACTTAATTCTTTACCGAACTACAAAATTCTAGACTTGTCCAAATTAAAAGCTAGGGGATTTTCTTCCTTTTCTGCGGGGCCGAATTTCAGCCCCATTCCCAACTGCAAAAAGTGTATGTTTTCCCAATTCCATGAAACAAAATTCCCAGTTAGACGCTAGCAAAATAAAGTAGTCTGATTTATCAGCAAGGACTTTCTCTGACACACAAATCTCACAAATTTGCGGGCACTGACCAGAGATCAAGCAGGAAGTGGACAATCGCACTGTAGGTACGAAACTATTCAGGGGCGACTGAACTATAGACTGCATCCGTAGGTTGACTTAAAGGCATCCGCGTCGTGTAATATGCAGGGACACGGAGTTTCATAAAGCAAAAACAAAGAGCCCAGCTCCTAAAGTGACAGTCCTGAATTAGGAAAAGTTATGAAAAATACTTGACCTAATCTAGGCTGCGATTTTTTTTTTTCTTTCAAATTTAGAGCGGTTGTGCTTTGTCTTTGCCTAAGCAAAGAATTGTCTGTATATTTGTGAGCAGAGCTGTTCGTCGGCCGAAATGTGTGAAATTTCCTCTTCATATTTAACAGGGTTTTTTTCAGAACTATATTGTATCTGCCTCAGAAAATGACAATTTATCAACCTTTCTATAATGTTTCAAAACATACAAAAAATCGTTTTCAAAGATTAATCATGGGAAAAACCCACAAAAACACAAGACAAAACATTGTCAAAAAGACCTCAAATGATCAAAGGCTCTTCAATCTGTCTTATTTAGCCTTGATAATGACTTTTATCGGCTGACTTGCATACACACAATATAGAAAATTGATCAGGAAATAATTCTCTGTTCATTCATCTGAAAAACAGATTATCTTTGTAACAGAAGTAAAAATTGCATTGCACATCCATCCAAAAAGAAAGAAGTTTGGGGAAAAATGGTATTGATTCAGTAGTTTATTGTAAGGTTAAGTATGTTAACAACCTTTTGATGTTTAGTCAATATTATTTTCCCAATTTGACATTTTATCAATGATTTTTTTTCCAATTTGGCCAGGTGCCTTTTCCCAAAATGCCTGGATAAAGCCCTGAAAGCACTCACAGACGCCAAAATAAATGGGAATTAAAAAATTGAAAATTGTTTTGGGAAGGGTAGAAAACCTAGTTGGAAAAAGAAAAAATACTAGTTACCAGCATTTTCTCCTTTTCCCTCGAGGGATTCTTCACCAGAGAATGAAATAGATATATAGACAGATAAAATGGACATATTGACAGATGATGAGAAAGTAAAGTTGTCTTGCATGATTGTATTTTGTCCTCTGAAAGCAGATAACATTGTGAGAGAGAAGAAAATGCTACTTTGTCAGCAGATTAGTTTTACCTCCACATTCATTGACAGCTCTAGTTTTAAGTTATAGTTATACCCCCACATTCATTGATGGCTCTAGTTCTAAAACAATCTTTAGTCATGATATACAGGTATTATTTGGCAAAGACTTGAACCTGAGTAATCCAGAACTAGCAAAAGTGCTTTGAAATCCTTGAGATTCCCAGGTCATTTAACACGATGCATATGACTAAAGTTGATATAATATGAGGCAAGCTCTTACAAAACGGGATGTAATACATAGCAGTAATGGATTATACAAAGCAAGCCATCACTGCTGTTACAATTACCACACAATCCTTACTTTTGACGCCCCTGAGAAGCTGTTAGTAAACATTGTGGGAAAAGGAGAAAATGCTGGTAACCAGCATTTTTTCTCCCTTTTCCCACAATGGTTTCTACCCTTCAGGAAACAAATTTCAGAGTTCAGTTACTTTTATTTTGTTGTCTGCAAATGCTTTCAATTTGGACCAGTTTAAAAAATTGTCGTTTGATGATGGCTTAACCCATTACCAAATAACAAAATGAAAGACTTGTCCACATTGAAAGCATTTGCAGATGACAAAATAGATATTAATTACTGAAAAACTGAAAATTGTTTTGGAAGCATAGGAAACCTTGTGGGAAAAGGAGAAAATGCTTGTTACCAAAATTTTCTCCTTTTCCTACAATACATTCAAAAGGGTTTTTCATCAGGGTCATTCAAAAGTCAGGATTGTGTAGTAAAAAGTTAATTGATGTGTTTGTGCACTGACTTACTTAGATATTACAGTTTTTCTGCATTTTCCTATCTTACAGACTTGCAGTCCTCAGACCCTGCATGGTATAGCATAATTACTAGTCAACTAACGCCAGAGCAAAGTAAACAACTTGAAGAAGTATTTAAACTAGCAGATCAACGCAAAGCTGTAGCAGGTCAGTTTTGTGTCAGATTTTGTTAAATTACCTGTGCAAAATACTAATGTGTCAAAACTGAGAAATGGATGATGGAGAAGAACTAAAGATGTTCTTCCTTCTTTATCTTTGGCCTGTTTTAGATGTTCTATCCCTTACCATACCGTCTCAAGTTTTAACAACCATATGAAAGACAGCTTTTGAAAAGATTGTAGGGAAAGGAGAAAATGCTGGTAACCAACATTTGCTTTTTTTCTCCCATAGTGTTTTCTACCCTATCAAAGACAAAAACTTATCATTTTAGCCACTTCTAGTGTTGTCTGCAAATGCTCTGTAATTTTTGCTTGTCACAAGTTGTGTGGTCAAGCGTTAAATGTATTTTTCTTCTGACATAAATTGTTTTTTTGTAGATTTGATGAAAATGCTTTTCTATGTTTTTATGCTGAGGAGATAACATGAATATAATTATTTTTTCTAAATCATTGAGCAGTCTTTCTAAAAAGGACATGTATTCATGCTGTAAATAATGTTTGATTTTTCAAAAATGTGTTTCAGAATCAAAGAAGATCGAACAGAGTGGAGGATATAATTTCGCTAACCAGACTGTTCCTGCATCCTTCAATTTTGGACAGATTGGATGAACCTTTTGTACATACATGGACTAATATTTATTTGCTGAGCCCCCTTTGTCTATCTGTCCTCTTTCTATCGCTTCCCCTCAAAGTACAGAAAGTTTGCATTTATATTTGTGAAGAAATGACTGTACAGGAAAAGCGTTAACCACATGTCAAATGACTTATTTTTCATGAAGTACCACTATAAATGTATTTTAACAGTTTGTAAATCACTTGTTGATATTTTTTTCCCATGAATATCATTTTCATCCACTAGAACCTGTATAGCTCAGTAATTTCAAAATGATATCTAATTCTGACCTTATTTATTTTGACAACTCTTCCAAAACAACAATATTTTAGGACTTTTCCAGACTAAAAGGATTTTCAAACAAAAAGTAAAAGGTGGCACAAATGGTTCTGGCATTTTCCCCTTTTACCACAATGTTCTCAAAAACCATTGTCCCAAAGTTGGTTAAAACAGTGGATTGTTTGAGGGTTCATAGGCAACTAAGGTTATTTTTGTGGTTAGAGCAGAACAAGATCAGACTTTAACTGTGAGATATTCTGACCAAATTAGCTTTCTGTATTCTGTTCTGTCCACATGACTAGGATACTAATGTGAATTGGTCTGAAATATTTTGAATTTGGCTTTCCAATTGTTGGTGATATTGATTACAACGGATCCAATGTTAGAACATCCAAAATTTCTTTCTATGACGGGAAACGGAAACAAGATATAACTTCAAATAACAGGCGGTAGAATTATGTATTAGACAAATTTTAAGTGTGTTTTGATAAAGGAACAAGATTCTAAGTTTTCTCGTATAGTTTTTTTTTTTTTAAACAGAAATTCATTCACCTTGCATGCTGATATTGCACAAAAATTTGTCTCTGTAGATACTTTTTTTGCCAATGAAAAAAGTGCTCAGTAGGTTAATGATTAGAGTGAAAAAATGCTTCTCTTAAGGAATAAGATATTTCATTTTTGTACACAGTGCGTAAAGGTCAAATTTTTCATCTATTATATGTTGCATAATTTCTCCCGTACTCTTCAAACATAAACACAGTAAAAAGTTAAATGCTTCACTATCTTTCAACACATTTTCAACTCAGCAGGATAGATGCCAGCTTTACAGTCATGTGTAATTTGTAGTCTACAAATGAACAGGTCTAGAAAATGTCTGGTTGTTTAACTACAAGCTAATTTTTAGACCTCCCATCTACTTTGCTCACAGTATTTTCTACAATTCAATGATAGAAAGTATTGTCAGCCCTTTACCTGACAACAAATTTCGAGACATTTATGTTCAAAGTAGTTGTATGCTGCTCAAGTGAATGGTTTTGTATTTTAACTCTATACCAAACAACAAAACTACAGACTTATCCAAATGGAAAGTATCTGCAGGTGACAAGATTAATTTGCTTGAAAAATTGAAATTTGGTTTGGATTGGGTGGAAACATGTTGGAAAAGGGGGGAAAATGCTGTTTACCAGCCTTTTCTCGTTTTCCCACTATGTTTTCTATAGGGTTCTTTCTAATGGTCTTAAAATTCAGGATTATGTGGTCAAGAGTTAAAGAGTGAAAGAGAAATGTTGGTAAAGAAGATGTTATGCAAAAGAGTGAAAGAGAAATGTTGGTAAAGAAGATATTTCTGCATAACAGAATGTTCTCTTTTTCCAACACTGTTTTCAATTTCAATTTTATTGTTTTGAGTATTGGATAAAGGCTTCATTGTATGGTATATGTCTAGCAGACACTGTAAATACCTTAGTCAAACAGTCTATCAAACCGCATAAAATTAGAAGCAATATTCATGACACAAGTTTTCTTTTGCAGAGTGTACATGTACACTTTCTGCTATTCTGTAGCATGCCAACAAAAGATGCTCTGAAACTGCAGTATTTCGGCTGCAGTGGTCACCTTTTCTCAGGAAATACTCTCAACAGTAAACCGAGTAATAATTGAGGTGGATATTGTACTTGGTGCAGTACTCTATTGTAGAGCCCCTTTGGCCAGAATATCTCCCTATAGATATATAGTCAGATTGAACCTGCCACTCAGTCTGATCTTGATCAGTGCTTTTGACCTAATGTATGAAAAGTGTCCTCGGTGCTCTCTAGGTTGAAATTAAGTGCTAAAAATTCCGTAAAACGGATTTATTGTCTTGTGTATGAATTCATATAATTATAAAGTCATTTCTGAAATTCTACCGTCCTTTCTTTCATGTTGACATTTATCTAAATCTGAATCTTGAGAAAGCATTTTGTCTAAATGAAATACTACCTAGAACAATTTCTTGATTTGCATTTTTGTTTCCTGCTCTACTTACACAATAACATACAAAATTTTTTACATGTTTTTGATGAAATTCTCTAATAGATGTGTGTTTATTCCACCATATTCACAAGCCAGAAATTCTTTTCATCTTGCAAAATTGCAGACAAGCGTTAACAGGAAAATGTTACACTGATGCAAGATGATGCTGTCTCGCTCTTCTAGAAGTAAAATCTCAAACATTGGTGTGGCAGATTCTAACCCTTGCTTTTGTCTTCTTTTGGACGGGGTAATGGTGCATATTTGCAGAACTTATTGAAGAATTCTTTATGGTAATTTACTTCGTACCTCATCAAATGAATTTTTGAATGACACTTTTGTAAATATTCTTGTCAAAGAAGAACAACCACTGTAATTCAAGGTTTGGCACATGATTTACTGGAGAATTTACTGTTAGAATTGTGGTTGACAGAGAATTTATTGGGACAAGTAGCAATGTTTTTACACCGAAAGAGTTAAGGCTCGGGTGGTCCATCTGCCTGTCCGTTAGCAATTTCTTGTGCACGCAACTCGTACAGTTTTCATTGGAATAAGTTCAAACAAACCACAATGAATCTCTATGATGTGTAGTTGTGCATGATGGGACTTGTTTAGATATTTGCAGGCTTTGTAGACTTTAACAAATTTTACAGACAAGCCCATTTGGAGGTAACTTTATGCTCAGCATTGGGAAAAAAAACTGTTGTAAAGCAGAAAATGTCTGCTAGAAGTTACTGCTTCACTCTTAACCAGGCAGAAAAGTTCAAAATGAAAGCACCTGCAGATGACAAATTAACCCTTTACCAAACGACAACATTTTAGACTGGTCCAAATTGAAACTGCTTTTAGACAATGAAATAAATGTAAGTCAAAAATTGACAATTGTTTCTGGCAGTGTAGAAAACATTGTGGGAAAAGGAGAAACTGCTGGTTACCAGCATTTTCTCCTTTTCCCACAAAGTTTTCAAAAGGCTTATATCTCAGGGTTGTAAAAACCAGGGATTGTTTTGGTAAAGGGTTAAATGTGGATCAAATGATGGTTCTTGCCTGATAACCCTTGAAGTCATTTTTGGAAAAGGAGAAATTGCTGACAACTAGCCTTGGCATGTATCCACCAGCTATTATTTTATAACTATACTTAATCTGATGCTGAAGAATTTTATAAATGTGAAAGTAACACAATTAGGACCATTTTGGTTTAGCCAATCAAAAGTTGAATTACTTTCAAATCCAGAAAAATCTTGTGAATTACACAAAGTATATTTTTGAAATAGGACCCAAGGTTTTTTCCAACAATGACTAGAAGCCGCTATCAGTTGCTAAAAATTTGGGATTCTGTGGTAAAGGGTTGAGTGTGTATTGGACTTGACTCTTTACCAAACGACAAAATTTTAGGCTTGTCCAAATTGAAAGCATTTGCAGACGACAAGATAAACATTAATCAAAAAATGAAACTTGACTTTCAAAGATTGAAAAGATTGGAGGAAAAGGAGAAAATGCTGGTACCAGCATTTTCTCCTTTTCCTATAATGTTTTCAGAAGGCTTTTTCTATAGGGTCGTGAAAACCAGGGATTGTTTGGTAAAGGATTAATTCTATAAATTGAGTGCTATGTCACTGATTCAATGAGATTGGGTTATTAACTTGACTCACTGTACTGTATAAACTGTTTGTCATTATATGGTAATATAGTAATACTGATGAAAAATTAAGAAAAGGTTTCAATAAACGCATAGTCGCATTAACTGACTTGTTTATTTATTACCACATAACTATTTTCAAAAGGATGGTCATCAGTGACACTAGCATGGTACCTGTTACAATGACTCATCAATCCAGGAAAAGAAATAAGCCAAGCAGGGGATTAAACCAGCGATCCTATTCTACAGTTCTACAGAGCTGTGCACGATCGACATCTATCGAGGCTCGGCTGTAAAAATCATGGGGGGGGTGGGGATGGCTCTTAGCAATGTTTCTTGTGTCACAGAAAGATGGAAATCAATAGAGAATGGAATCAGTTTAGTTCCCTGTCTACCCTGAGGATGACGATTCTAGAAAATACTGTGGAAAAAGGGAAAAAAATGCTGGCAACTACCATTTCCTCCATTTTCCACTATTTCCTAACACTTCTAAAGATAAATCTATTCATTTGTGGCATATTGCATTTCTTGTCAACATTTACTTTCAATTTGTATTAGTCTTAAATGTTGTCTGGTAAAAGGATGAGGCTTGACTCTCTACCAAACAATCCCTTGTTTTACAGACCACGAGGAACAAGCCCCCTGAAAACACTAGGAAAAGGAGAAAATGCTGGGAACCAGCATTTTCTCCTTATATGTCATGGCCAGGTGTCTGTCGTGCGTCCTCCCGTCTGTGCATTAACATCTTTTCTGAAACTACTCATCCAAATTTGATGAAACTTCACAAAAATGATCCTGCCATGGTCCTCTTCATGATTTCTAGAAAGAATTTGATTCCGTCAAAAACTGGTGGCCATGGCAACAAAACTGGAAAAAAAAAATAAAAAATCTTCTTCTCTGAAACCACAAGGCCCAGGGCTACTGAATTTGGCATGTAACTTTATCTAATTGACCTTTAACAAGTTTCTTCATATTATAGGCCTGGGATTAAAAATGGCTCCATTCCAGGGATCAGAAGATTAACATGGTCTTCAAAATATAGTCACTTCAATTTAAACAATCAAGGGAAATAACTTTTTTTAAAGGATAAAGTTTGTTACTATTTACCTCCCTTGATTTTAAACTGGAGCAATACATGATTGGTGCCAGATATTAAGTTTTTTGATTGAAAATATTCTGTTTTCAGGGAGAGGGATTCATTTTGATGCTAATAGTTATGCTCAAATGAGTGGAATAATATATTCATAGCAAGATTTCTATCATTCAGGCTTTTTTTCCCTAGAACTTTACCTTTCATGCCAATGAATTAACCTCTTGTATTGCCTGACAGTATTCATTGTTTTCAAAGGTCCTCTTTTTCAGGGTCATGAACACTTCAATTTGTGTGGTAAAGGGTTAAAAAGCCAGTGGAGCGATAATGTTTTCAAAAGCCTACTTCCTTGGGCCGTTACAAGTGGGAATTGTGTGGTAAAGGGTTAAACAAGGGGGTAAAAGGTAGGTAATTAGAATGCAAGATGTATGGAGTGTCTCCTCTCCAGTTAACTCTTTACCAAACGACAAAATTTTAGACTGGTCAAAATTGAAAGCATTTGCAGACAACAAATAAATGTGGCTGAAAAACTGAAGTTTCTTTTGGGAAGGGTAGAAAACATTGTGAAAAAAGGAGAAAATGCTGGTATCCAGCATTTTCTCCTTTTTCCACAATGTTTTCAGAGGGCTTCTCTCTCAGGGTCGTTAAAAATGGGGATTATGTGGTAAAGAGTTAAGGAGTTCAGGAATGTGATGTTTCCTCGTCCCAGAGGATTTCCTCCCTTGGAAGCTAAAATTGACAGTTTAAAGCTGTCCCAGCTCATAATGCTCAGAAATAATGTAATTACTGAAGTATGTTGGGAGGGGTAGGGCTTTCTTTCCCCTCATGTTTCATCAGTCACACCCCTGAAGTTTTGTTGATGCCTTTGCTTAAATCTGTACCAAACATTCCAAGATTTTAACAACCTGGAGAAAGAAACCTGTCTGAAAACATGGAAAAAGGAGAAAATGCTGCAGTCTCAGAAGTACACTATGCATCTTTGCAAGATACACTGTAGCAAAAGGATTTGAAATCACTGCATCTGCAGAACTCTTATGTTGTGTGCAACACTCAAAAAGGTGCATTGGGACATTTGCATAAAGTGTCTTCTCGGATCAGTGTGTGCAGTCCTCACAGGCTAATGCGAAGCGACACTTTCCGATTTTATGTGATTTTCTGTTTAAAGCAAGTCTACTGTAGCACAAAATCTAATGTAGTCGTAAAGTGCTTTCTCGGATTAGCCTGCTCAGGCTAATCCGGGACCACTCTTTACGCAAATGTCCGAATGCACCTTTTCGCGTGTTGCACCCCATATGTAGAACTAGAAGGGTGTATATTGAGATGCAGATAGTAACTACTGGAGTAAAATGTGATTTGAATATTTCGCTATTAAGTTAACTCTTTACCAAACTACAAAAGTTTAGGCTGTTCCAAATTGAAAACATTTGCAGATGACAAAATTAATTTAAAATTTCAAAGGTTGTTTTGAAAGGGTCGACAAGACTGTGGGAAAAGGAGAAAATGCTGGTTACCAGCATCTTCTCCTTTTTTCCCACAATGATTTCAAAAGACTTCTTTTTCAGGATCATTGAAAGTTGGGAATTTGTTGTAAAGGGTTGAAATGGTGATGCAGATAGAAGTTTACAGGGGTAAAATTTATCTGGACTTTTTCTCCAAAGATTAGTCTTGCAAAAGATTAAGGTAAGACCTGTGTTATGGAAAACAGCTATTTCCACTAAAATATCATCCTGCAAAATAAGCTATAATTAAAAATTAGTATTATTGAACTACTGTCACCATTTCGTTTTTATACACCCAAAGGGTCGTATTATGTATGAGTCACTGTCTTTTGTTAATTTTCAGTTTGAAATTTTGTCCAGGCCTTAACTTCTAAACTATAAAAGCTATTAACTTGGAACTTCATAAACTGATAGAACCCGTTGTAGAGAAGTGCATTCCTCATAAACCATAACTCTGCCACCTTTATTTTTTGAGTTATTGCCCTTTGTTAATTTTCAGTTGGAATTTTTGTTCAGGCCATAACTTCCAAACTATAAAAGCTATTAACTTAGAACTTCATACACTGATAGAACCCATTATGGAGAAGTGCACTGCACATGAATCATAACTCTGCCACCTTTATTTTTTGAGTTATTGCCATTTGTTGATTTTCAGTTTAAATTTTTATTAAGTCCATAACTTCCAAACTTTAAAATCCATCATCTTGAAACTTCAAAGACTAATAGAACACATTATGAAGAAGTGCATTGCATAAGAACCATAACTCTGCCATCCTATTTTTAGAGTTATTGCCCTTTTCACTTTGAATTTTTGCCTGGGCCATAATTTCTAAAATGTAAAAGCTATGATCTTGAACCTTCAAAGACTGATAGAACACCTTGTGGATAAGAGCAAATCACAAAATTTGTAACTTTGCCACCCTTATTTTTTTAGTTATTGCCCTTTAATATTTTTCACATATCATGGAGAATATCTACTCTTCATTCATGGCACATCCGTCAATGAAACTCATTTCACTGATGAGCCCCTTCAGGTGTGTATGAGCCGCTCTGCAAAGCTCTTGTTTCCATTTTTTCCTTCTTTATCATTTATAAATCTAAAACCACTATATTCTCAATTCAAAAAGAGATAATACTTGCCTCCCTTTTCAGAAAACTGACAAAAGTATCGAAAAACAGTTTCAAGATAGACATAAACGGAATTTCTGATCCGTTAAAAATATGCAGAAATATTATTTCTGCATAAATCCTTATTTATCCTTATTAATCAACCAATTAGAATTTTCACCGGAAGTGCATTACACAGGTCTTAGCTTAACTGTGCTATTTTGGTCAAATATGTGCAGCTGTAGAGGGCCAAATGTCTGTGGTTTTGTTGGTGACAATTCTCGTTCATGAGCACAATGTCTGTTCATTTAACTCTTTACCACACAATCCCGACTTTTAACGACCCTGAGAGAGAAACCTTTAGAAAATATTGTGGGAAAAGGAGAAAATGCTGGTAACCAGCATTTTCTCCTTTTCCCACAATGTTTTCTACCCTATTGGAAACAAATTTCATATTTTGAGTTCCGTTTATTTTGTCGTCTGCAAGTTCTTTCAATTTGGACCAGTCTAAAATTTTGTCGTTTGGTAAAGAGTTAAATGGTATATGATGTTATAGTTTTACCGGTATACCAAACGTATAAGATGTGCAAGTACCCACATTTACATTAAAAAACCAATGGAGAATTCAACAAACAAATATTTTAAATTGTTTAGAGCAAGTCTTCAGCCATGGGTCAAAACCTTTAGCTATTTGTAAATTTCCTCCATTCTACCTGCAAATGTTAGACTTGCTTGGTATAATGCCTTACAGAAGTTCCACACTTTGTGCCAGAGCATGGTTTCAGTGCTTTTAATATGTACAGGTCTATAATTTTGTTGACAGGTAAAAAGTTATACATTATGTATAACTGTCTTTAATTATACATGTATATTTACTTTTAACTCATTACCAAACGACGAAATTTTGGGCCTGTCCAAATTGAAAACATTTGCAGATGACAAAATAAAAGTGACTGAAAATTGGAAATTTGTTTTGTGAAGGGAAGAAAACATTGTGGGCAAAGGAGAAAATGCTGGTTACCAGCATTTTCTCCTTTTCCCACACTGTTTTCTAAAGGCTCCTTTCTCAGGGACGTAAAAAGTAGGGATTGTGTGGTAATTGGTTAACTTAATAAATGAGTGAAATGAAACTCTCAAGCCTACAGTAAGAATCTAAATACTGCAATTTTATAGGTAATCTTGTGAGGAAAAATATTTTATTTCTTACTGGACAATGTAGATCAAGGTCAGACTACACAGAATGCACAGTCTGATCTTGATCTACACTGTCTACAAAAGGTCCTCCAGTTGTGCAGAGCAGCCTATAGCTTAAAACCGTATTAAAGATGATTTCTTATATATGAATATATAAGTTGTGATACATTTATTTTATTCTTTTGCTATCAGGATTAGCAAGTTGACAAAAATTTGTTTCAACCCTTGACCCTTTAGAAAACAATCCTGGGTTTTCATGACCCTGGAATAGAAGGCTTTTGAAAATGTGGGAAAAAGAGAAAATACATGTACTGGTTACCAGCATTTTCTCAAGGAACCAGCATTTTCTCCTTTTTCCCTCCATTGTTATCTACCATATCAAGGAGCTTAAGTTTATTTGAAGAAATCTTGAATTGATTGTCTGCAGAATAGACAAATGAGAAAAAACTTGTATTTAGGAAAGGGTTAAAACACTTTTCACATTTAGTCACTACAGTGGCCAATGTAGATTACGAAAAGGCTGCCCATAATGTGCAGTCTGATCTTTGATCTACAGTCTGCTTTGCTGAGACATTTCAGACAAAAGTAACCTTGACTGCGTGTGTTTAAGTCTTTTTTATAGATTTAAAACAGCTGTTGGATTTTCTGCACTCCGAGGGCTTAGCTGTAGTAATATTAAAAAAAAAAAAACTCAGAAATATGAGCAAATTGGAATTTTAATCGACTCAATTTCTAACAAAAGAAAAAGAAAATTAATGTCTATACAATAAACATAATACTTAAAATGTAAACAAAGTTCTAAAAAATAAAATAAAAATAAATTAAGGGACGAAGTTACCTGTAATGTGATGTGATCTGGTGAATGACATTATATTAGCTTGGAAGAAAAGTGAGATTTTTAAGACAGTGTGTACATGTATGGTGACTGAAAGCTATGATAACAACACAGCCTGTCACACAAGTGTAACATTTATGATTTAGAACAACAAGTAGAAACTGTCTAACCGTTATAACCCTGATGACTGAATAAGCAAAACACGACCGTGCATTTGACAAGCTTGATCACCATCTCTTAGTGTCTTGACTGATCTGCGTGAAAAGAGTTATTCATTTTAATCTGATCTCCGTAACTCTTTAAAAGATCAAAAGCTGATGTAGAAGACAATACGACTCGAATGATAATATTTGTCTACAAACAGGCAGAAAACATTGAGGGAAAGGAGAAAATGCTGGTTCCCAGCATTTTCTCCTTTTCCCACAATGTTTTCTATAAGTCTTTTTATGGGTTGTTAAAACGTGGGATTTTGTGGCAAGGGATTAGCTACATAAGTCCATAAAAATGGCTTTACTTGTCATTAGCATCTGAAAGGTAAATACAGATTGGCCACAAGTTCTGTTCAAAAGTACAAAAACATTTTAACGCTTTAACAATGAATCCCTGTTTTTTTTTTTTACCCTGAAAAAGAATCCTTCTGGAAACATTTTAGGAAAAGGAAAAACTTTCGGTCACCAGCAGTTTCTCCTTTTCTCACAATGTTTTCTACCTGCTAGAAACAAATTTCAATTTTTGAGTTACGATTATTTTGTCGTCTGCAAGTGCTTTCAGTATGGACTAGTCTAAAATTGTGTCATTTGGTAAAGGGTTAAATGAGCCCAATTTAATCTTTTACCTCAAAATCCCAACTGATCCTCAGTAAAGGGACTTTTGAAGATATTGAGGGAACAAGAGAAAATACGGGTTATTGGCATTTTCTCCTTTATGCACTGTTTTCTACCCTTGCAAAGACAAAAGCCGTCATTTGAATCACATTTCTATTGTACTCTGCAAATGCTTTGATAAGTCTATAATTTTGTCATTTTTTAATGGGTTAAAGCAGTGATAAGCGGACAAACATGTCATAAATACAGATACTGCTTATTTCAATGCATCCTTGACTAATCAATTCCGTTACATTTACTTGCCATTTTCAAAACAAGAGCTTCGCAAAGCGGCCCATACATGCCCAAAGAGGCTGTTAAGGAAATGAGTTAAAATCTAGTATGCCTGCAAATATCCAAATTCTAAAAGTCACATGTATAACTACACATAATTCAGATTCATTGTGGTAAGTTTGAACTGATTCCAATGAAAACTGAGGAGTTGCACGCACAAGAAATTGCTAACAGACAGACAGACAGACAGACGGAAAGACAACTAGGGCCATGACATAACACATCTCTGGGCGTATAAAAACTAAAGTAATAATAAATTAATTGAAAATGGCTCTACAATAAAAAGAAAACTGAATACCTTTAATTAAGCGTCCCACTTAAAGATGTTAAGCTTTCTTCTTCATCTAGAACCATTATAATTCTCCCGCTCTGTACTTGCCTCTGAATATGCCAAAATTTCTCAATTTACTTGTCTGAATATCCATGCATGTAAACATACAAAGAAACAAGAGGGCCAAGAAAATTTTCAAAGAACTTCATAAAAAATTCCATTTGATTGCCATGGCAACCAGAGTTTTTGATGGAATCAAATTCTGTGAACAGTTTTTTTAAGAGGATTACCCCAAGGAACATTCCAGGCAAGTTTGGTCTAAATCAGCTCAGCCATTTAGGAGAAGATATTAATAGAAATTGTTGACGACAGATGACAGAAGACATACACAGAGTGATCCTAAAAGCTCCCCTTGAGCATGTTGTTCTCATGCCAGCTAAAAAGCTTTAAAATTTTATGGCTGAAAAAAATGTGTCCATTAATTACAGCTTACAAAAAAAGTGTCAGATCCCTAAGTGTGGCGTCTGTGGTTGAGTGTCCACTTAATAACCATAAGGTTCCAAGTTTGATACCAAGGAGTGGATATAAACTTTTGGATTGTTCATTGGCAAATACATTTGGTGCCAGTACTGGTGAAGTTCCCAGGAAGAAGAATTCAGAGAGTTTAGTTAACTCTTTACCACATGATCCCAACTTTTAACAACCCTGAGAGAGAAGGCTTTTAAAAACATTGTGGGAAAAGGAGAAAATGCTGGTAACCAGCATTTTCTCCTTTTCCCACAATGTTTTCTACCCTTCCCAAATTGAATTTCAATTTTTGATAAGCACTTAGTTTGTCATCTGCAAATGCTTTCAATTTGGACAAGTCTTAATTTTTTTTTGTATGGTAAAGAGTTAAGTTATAACAACTTATTTCTCAATACAATGTAAAATAACTATGATTAAAATAAAGCCCTTATTTCTATGGAAAAGAATATGACTGAATAACAACCCTCAGATTTCAGTTCTAGAGAAAACTTCAACAGATAAAGATAATGGCTTCAAGTGGATTTTTCTAATTACACACAACTTACTTTTATACAAAAGCCAGGATGTAATCATATGAACTTGACAGAAGTAACATTACACAATATATACTTAATATGGAATCACAACTCTTAATTAAAATTGATGAGCATGTATAATTACAACCATGAATTATTTGATATCTTTTCTTGTGAGAAAAAAAAGCGAGACATTTAACTACAGACACATGGAAATAATGTATCCTTCTATGAAGGAAGACCTACTTGAACAACACCTAAAAATAAATTGGGATAAATTTATATCACAGATCTTCATGTCAAGCAAACATGTTTCAAAGTGCAATAGCTAGAGTTTCTTGTAAATTACAATGATACTTAGTGAGTGGGTTCAGACCCATTAACCCTTTACCCCATAAGGCATTCCTATGGAATCTCTAATTGACCCTAAATAACAGCGAAGATGAAGCTGTTTCTTATGTGAAAATGACACCTTTCATCAAGAGCAATTTCACCTTTTGTCACAATGTTTTCCAAAGCCTCCTACAAGCAATGTGTATAAATTAGTATCTATGGAGTAAAGGGTTAATGGAGAATAGGGCAAAGTTCAATTGAGTTTATCCAGCATGACAACTATCCTATTACCCACTCTAATATTTCGTCACACCAGCATTATTATTTTTCAAAAATAATGTTGCATGATATGGCTTTTGTGAAGCGACTTATGCAAATGCATATTGTATGACAAGGCTTTTGTGAAGCCTCCATCACTGAGGTATTAACCCATTACCACACAATCCCTACTTTTGACGCCCCTGAGAAAGAAGCCTTTTGAAAACAATGTGGGAAAAAGAGAAAATATCCCACAGTGTTTTCTACCCTTCCCAAACAAATTTCAATTTTTCAGTCACTTTTATTTTGTCGTCTGCAAATGCTTTCAATTTGGACCAGTGTAAAATTTTCTCGTGTGGTAAAGATTTAAAACATTCAGCAATTGCACTGAGAAAAATAAGCACTACAAAAGAACAATGCAGTATATCTATTCATTAGCCTGTATATAATGTAAAGAAATAGGTAAAAGTTTACAAATTGACCCTGATGCTCTGACATCCCTTGCTTGAAACAAACTGCATCAGATAACAATTTACAATTTCAAATGTTTTTACAGAAATATGGGAAAATCCACAGAAAGAAATGGAGAAGAAGCATTGACCCTTTACCACACTATGCCCAGCAAGCTCTTCTGAAGAAGAAGCGTTATGAAAACATCATGGGAAAAGGACATAATGCTAGTATCATGCATTTTCTCTTTTTCCTACAATGTTTTCTGCCTTTTCAAAGATTGAAGTAAACAGTTGGACCACATTCAAGCTGTTGTTTGCAAATGCTTTCCATTTGGAAAAGTCTAAAATTTTGTCATAAGGTAAAGAGTTGAGAACTGCTTCTTGAAAAAAAGTAAGCATTCAGTCACTTGTTTTAGAAGTTTTTGATTATCAATATACCATAATGTAATTGCTCTGGATACTGTATCTAGCACATTTACACAACTTTCCTTTAACCCTTTCCCAAACGACAAACTTTTGGACTAGACCAATTTGAAAGCATTTGCAGACGACAATTCAACTCTTACTGCAAAAATGATATCTGTCTATGATGGGGTAGAAAACATTGTGGGAAAAGGAGAAAATGCTGGTTACCAGCATTTTCTCCTTTTCCCACAATTTTTTCAAAAGGCTACTATTCTAGACCCGTTGAAACTAGGGATTGTTTGGGAAAGGGTTAAGATTTAAGGACCTACATGACCTATGTATGTCAGAATATCTAGTAAAGAAGTGGAAAATATAGATCAATGATCATACAGCACAATCCATGCAGTCTAATCTTGATCTACATTGTCCACACATGCAATTAAATCCATGTTTAGCCCTTCAAGGGTAAAGCAGTTATTCAAGAGCTGTTAATTGCACAGTAAATTAAGATATTTCTTTACCTGATAAAATTTTAACTGTTTACTTTTACTTCTGCTTAGCTTCAAAACAGTGAAAGCTGAACTGGGACACATTTACATATTTTTGTGTTAACAAGACTAGCTGGAAAGACAGACTGATTTCAGAGTGACACTCCAAAACTTGTTTTGCTGGTGTTTTGATAAAGGAAAGAGAAGGCTTTTGGAGCCAAATGGCAAACACAACAATATTTTAGGTGCTCACTTCCGATTGCAGCAGTCTTAATCTTGTTTTGACTACATAACACCAATACAAATCTCAAATCATTTGTTCACTAAGCCCCTTGATGTAGGGAATACTTGTGATGAATCAACTTTCTTCTTCATTGCAGACTTCGGCCGTGACTTGGCAGCTTCTTTCCTCTTTGATTTACTACTACTGAATATGGCTGGACTGTAAATAAAGAGTTGAAAGTAAGTTGTAAGATTCCTGTCTTTCCTACATATTGCTGATAACTAAAAGCAAAATATAACAAGCAATTTCGTTGAAATGATATCCCCCGCCGAAAAAGACCTTTTTTGATACACACGTTAAAAAAAGGTATTGTGCTTTGCATGTACATGTGGCCTTTTTGTTACTGGTTCAATAGGAAAATTATACATTAAGCTCCCTTGTTCCATGGCACAGGATTTCATTTATAAAAAAATATAAAAGAGGTCCATAACAGGATTATACATTAAGTACCCATTTCTGGATTTCATATATGTAGGAAAAAAATGTATCAACGGACAATCCAATGGAAAACATGCATGAAGTGTCATCAATTTTTGTCAAGGACTTTAGAAGATATCCCTCTCACAATATAAGCTGCCACACTACTGCCATTTCAAGCAGGCAGCTAGAGACTAAAGTGTTGAAATTTGTAGCACCTGCCTCGGTAGCTGAATGGATATATGGTATTACTTGTGATCTAAAAGGTTTACGAATAGACTCATGCATGGAGAGACGAATGCACAATTGACTGATTGGTCACTGGCTTTGATCAAGCAATAAAAATATGAAGTTCTATGAAAATATGTGCAAAAGTAGGAGATACACTGATAAAAAATTAAATTTGACATGAAGTCCCCTTTTTCCATGATACAGTGATAAATTGCAAAACCCTGACAACATGTGCTAGGTCATATGATCTGTGAAAATCTCATCCAAATCTATTGAGAAATGTCCAGTAATTGAAGAGATTCTGGTGAAAAATGAAATTATAACATGAAGCCCCCTTATGCCATGATGCAGCTACAAATCCCAAAACCTTGACACTATGCCGTCACATGATCATGTAAAAATTCCATCCAAATCTGCCATGAAATGTGGGAGGCATTGTGTTAGGTCGCATGATAATGTGAAAACTCCATTCAAATCTGCCAAGAAATTGTGGGAGGAGTTGCCTTCACAAGAAATAGAATGAAATAAAACATGAAGCCCCCTTTTTTCATGACGCAGCTACAAAACGCAAAACCATGAGAATATGCGATAGGTAAGATGATGAGAAACATTCTGTGAAATCTTTTTTCAGTTCTGTAAAGAAATATGGGATGAGTTGCATTCACAAGAAATACAAATAAAACATGAAGCCCCCTTTGTTCATGACACAGCTACAAATCGCAAAATGTTGACAACATGCAATAGGTCACATGACAAGAAATATTTTGTCAAAATTCTATTCAATTCCGTCCAGAAATGTGGAAGGAGTTGCCTTCACAAGAAATGGAATGAAATATAACATGAAACCCCCTTTTTCCATGGCACCTTATTACAAAAACAAGGGCAAATAACTGTGGTGTTGCACAGTCAATGTACGTGAAACTTTTTTTCCTGCATTTCCTAATGGAGGTTGACAGACATGACAAGTTCAATGTAAAAACTTTGTATAGTTTTGAAGACAAGACTCCAAAGTGTAATTAAGTTACACTTAAGTGAAACTTAAAATCGCTCTCGGTCGGCCATTTTGCATCAAATCAAAAAAACAAAAAAAAGTGTCTCGGGAGAATGGGTCATTGTACATGTGTATAAAGTTTCACGAAATTCCGTCCAATGGTATTGGAGATATTTGCCGGGACGGACACACGGACGGACGGACGGTCTTAGGGGACAGACCTTGTGGGGTCGAATTGCTCTTTATTCAATGTAACAAAAATAACCCCACAAGAGCACCTTTTTTAACCCCACAAGCCTAACCCTAACCCCATAACTAGCAAATGGACAGAAGGAACCCCATAGTGACTAAATGTACAGTCACCTGTAACCCCGCAATGTTGGGCTTGTAAGTACGGGACAGACAGACGGACAGACGGAAGGACGGCGGGGGATAAAAATCTCATTGATTTATGTAATTTTCTTTATTTCATCACTTGCAATGTTTTGAAAAGTTCAAACTTCTATTTAGTAAAGCTATTAGTTCTTAGCTTATCATTTATGTGTCAACAAAGTTTTGAACGCACATTCCAAATTAGATAAAAATGTGAGTGATGAATACATAAATGCACTTCAATTGCTAGCACAGGTCAGATTTTTTAAAATCTCCCATAAACTGATTAATAGTTTTTCCTTTTCACTTTAATTTTCAGCTATATATAAACTGATTTATTTCCTAGACTCTTTTAACCCTTTCCCAAACAATCCCTGGTTTTTACGGGTCTGGAATAGTAACCTTTTGAAAACATTGTGGGAAAAGGAGAAAATGCTGGTAACCAGCATTTTCTCCTTTTCCCACAATGTTTTCGACCCTATCATAGACAGAAATAATCTTTTCAGCAAGATTTGAATTGTCGTCTGCAAATGCTTTCAATTTGGTCTAGTCCAAAAGTTTGTCGTTTGGGAAAGGGTTAATTAGAAAAGTTGATTATTGTTGAGAATCAGTGCTTTATAATGACAAAAAAAGATTAGATTAACTACACTGCTAAAAAAATTAAAGGATCACATGCCCTCGACTTGCATTGCAAGATAACTTTTTCAGTACAGGACAATGCAAATAGTTTTCTGTTCAAAAGTTCATTCAGTCTTAACACTGTAAAATCTCAGAACAGGCAAAATAAATTGGTTTGCAGGAAAGACGTATGGCCTATTCCTGTCAAAGCCATTTAAGAAATAATCTTCTTTCTATTATGGTATATCGTTCAATAAACCACAGTTGTGAGTTATGAGGCAGAATAAATAATCCACGAGGGCGATAGCCCGAGTGGGTTATTCATTGCGCCTCATCTCACAACGTGGTTTATTGAACGATATACCACGATAGAAAGAAGATTATTTCGATTCTAACATGGCCAATTCGATTCTAACATGGCCAATTCTTAATGAAAGGAAAACAAGTTCAAACTAAGAGTAAAAACGCGGATGAAGATTATGTTCCATTGAATAACCCACTCATTGAATGACGTCACTGCATGGATTGTTGCAGATTTTACCACGTTTTCCTTGCACTGTGTTTATAGAGCCAAAGTCGCGTGTCATGTTAGAATTTATGATATACCACATAGGCTATAAGAGAATTGGAAAAATATGAGCTTTTTAACAAAAGAACAAGGAAAACAGATTTCTTGATTTTCTTCTTAACATGGCTTAACAGCATTTAAAAGGAAACAAACTGGAAAACTATTGAGCCATTTTGTCTGGTAAGAATGTAAGCTGATGGTTTTCAAAGCACAAAGACCGAGTACTAGTATTTTCTAATTACACACAACTTATGTTTCCCACAATGGTTCTGCTATTTCAAGCATAAATTTCAATATTTGATCGCACAGTTAAATAGCATTCTTGACTTGCTTCAACAATTGTTAATCTAAAATTTAGTTGTCTGTTAACTCTTAACCAAACAAGCCCTGGTTTTCACAACCTTGGGAAGAAAAACTTTTGAAAACCTTGTTGGATAAGGAAAAAATGCTGGTAACCAGCATTTTCTCCATTTCCGACAAGATTTTCTATCCTTTCAGCGACATTTTTTTTTTAAAAATTGAGGCACTTTGAATTTGTTGTCTGGAAATGCCTACAATATGGACCAGTCTAACATTTTGTTGTTTGGTAAAAAGTTAGAATATTAAAGCATAATATTAACATATGACCTTAACCCACCTTCCATCTAGTTCAATATCATCTTCATCTTGAAGTGCTGCATCTAAGGCTGCCTGGATTCGTGGAGCTACTTGAGGTCCATCATAGTCTCTGGTGGTTCTGTTTGGCATGTCAAGTTCAACCATTAGAATGTTCTCTCCCTGAATTAAAGTAGTATTTTTCCCTGAGCAAGGTACCACTGCATTGTAAATTTCGGTCTCTTTCATTTCAATACAAGGTACTTGCACATGAAAGCAATGATGGCCATAGATTACTCACCTGATCTATATTATGCAAATGGAACTTTGGAAAAGTACAAGGTGAATTCTTCTGGTTGTCTTCTTTATCAACTCCCTTAAATTATTTGGCCAGCAACACTCAAAAAGGGGCATTCAGACATTTGCGCAAAGTGTTGTCTCGGATCAGCCTGTGCAATCCGAAACGGCTCTTTACGTCTTCATTAGCTTTTGTTCTTCAGTAGTGTTGCGCAAAACAGAAAACTGCATTAAAAGAGAAAGTGTGTTTCAGATTAGCCTGCGTGGCATTGGAAGGCTGTGCAATCCGAAACGGATCTTTACGTCTACATTAGCTTTTGTTCTTCAGTAGTGTTGCGCAAAACAGAAAATTGCATTAAAAGAGAAAGTGTGTTTCAGATTAGCCTGAGTGGCATTCGAAGGCTGATCTGAGATGAAACTTTATGCAAACGTCTGAATGCCCCTTTTTGCCTGATGCAGGCCATTTGGAAATAATTGAAGCACCTTTTTTTATGCTGAACCTAATCATAAAATATGAGTCATGTTCCGGCAATGAGGCCCTTAACCCATTACCAAACGACAAAATTTTAGACTGGTCCAAATTGAAAGCATTTGCAGACGACAAAATAAAAGTGACTGAAAATTTGAAATTTGTTTTGTGAAGGGTAGAAAACATTGTGGGAAAAGGAGAAATTGCTGGTTACCACAATGTTTTCTAGAGGCTTCATTCTGAGGGGCGTCAAAAGTAGGGATTGTGTGGTAATGGGTTAATACATCTTGGTGATCTGTGGTACCAAGCAAGTCAATGGATCCATGCTATCCACCTTTTTGTTTTAAACGACCAACTTAAACATGAGATAGACTGGTCCTTGGACATACAGAAAACTGACTAACAGCAAAAAGTTTCGGCCCAGGTCAGCCTGAACAGATTGCACAGGCTGACCTGGGTGATACTTTTCGTAGAAAACTGCTTATAATGAAATTTGAAATTTTTGCTATTGTCTTTGCTACTTGTTTCATTGAAGCTGTTAAAGTATGAGAGGTGGAGAATGACTTTGTTCATATGATTCTGATATAACTCACCTTAAACCTAGGATTTCCTCCCATTGCAGAGGCAACTCTTGCATATTCTGACACAGGACGTCTATTTCCAAGTGCTGACTTTGGTCGTTTTGCCATTGTTTGTGAACTGAAAAATCCCAAATATTGAGAATTTGAGATCACTACTATATATACCTAGGCATTTGACAGGTAAAGAGCAATATCTTACGATATAAAGGTATGGAATAAAATCAAATTGTACCAACATTATTAGTTCTCATTATAATCATACTAACAAAAGCTATTTTAAATCTTTACCAAATGACAACACTTTTAACTTGTCAAAATTGAAAGCATTAGCAGACGAAAAAATTTACCCGACTCAAAAATTGAAATTTGTTCTGGAAGAGTAGAAAACATTGTGGGAAAAGGAGAAAATGCTGGTTACCAGCATTTTCTCCTTTTTCCACAATGATTTCAAAAGGCTTCTTTTCCAGGGTTGTAAAAACCAGGGATTGTTTGGGAAAGGGTAAAAAGATACCAGAAAGCTCTAATAATTGCCTTACACTTTTTACATCAAACATCTCTTCCAACTGTTCCATTTGTGTACATTCTTTCTTTTTTTACTTTTATAAAAAATGGTTTAAAACCCTTCTCCACCACTTCATTTAAGTTGGATTTTTTTTTTAATTCAAAAGTATGTTAGTAATATGACGGTACGGTTTCTAGATAAGCATGTATGCTTGATAAACATGCCATGTAATTATTACTTTTTGTTGGCTAAAGGCCGCAACATCCAAGCATCCTCATCTTCATCATAGGTTGCTCTGTTTTGTATCTTTGTTTTCTCTTCATGTGGAATGAAATTTTCTATAATCAGCATTCTGAAACACACATTAGTACATTCATCAATTTAACAAATCAACTTAATGAATCATGAGACTTCTAACTGTATTGATGTTAGAAGAAGTTTCCCCGATCTAAAAGCCTGAAGTGGATCAACTGTGAAAATAATAATTTTTTTTTTTTTGCTAGCGAAGAAACGTGCATTAGAAAGCAGAAACAATCTTGATTGTCCATGTCAGCTATCAGAATTGCTGCTTCATCATTGTGTATAAAAAGTTCCCTTTCTCATTTAAAAGACTTAGTACAGATCCATGATTCTTCATGACATGACAAAAGGAGTACATGTGTATATCGTAAAATGAAGCCTGAACTTCTGAGTGACTGTTTTGATTATCATTCTCTATAAATACTAAAGATTGTAAGTGAGCCATGCTCTGTGAAAAGGTGGTTTAATCTCTCTGCAAACGCTATCAACCCAGCTGAGCCTGTACAGTCTGACCTTGGTAAAAACTAGTGGTTAAATTGATGGACAGATGTTCCTGCTTAACAGAGGTTGCTACTTGATCAGGCTTAAACTGTCAACGTATTTGGCCCTAACAATGATGTTAGACTGACATCTAAGAGACATTCAACCATTTTAACCCCTAAGCTTCTAAGCAGGACTCACTGACCTTTTGCAGACAGTATAGTTCAAGATCAAACTGCACAGAATATTCAGTCTGATCTTTGACCTACACTGTCCATTAAGGAGATATTCTTCCCTGAAACAGGAATAGCAATATTTGGATTTTTACCATTGAACTGAAAATTTCACTGAAGTTTTTTAGCAGGATAAGGGTGAATGTTGTATTTTGATACAGCTTAAGGATATAACAGTACATGCATTGGACAGTTCTAGATAACCCAAATATCAGTAAACCTGAATGGCCATACAAACACTTTTACCAAAGGAAAAAGTCTTTAGAAATGACACTGAAAACAACAATGGCAAATATCTTCCCACTTTCAATTTGTAACTCATATAATGTGAAATAGAATTTTATCCAATACAGAACATGTCATATTGCACTTACTTTAATTTCAGCTCTCTTGTGAGTTCATTTTGGGTCTGTTCAAGTTCTTGTCTCTCTTTGACATGTTCCTCTTGCAGATCTTGGATTTCTTGTTTAGTGGCTTGTAACTTAGCAAAAAGCTAATGTTGGGATCAGAAGAATAAAAGAACTCTAACAATTAGCATACATTAAACCAGGTCCTTGTGAACTTAACTTATAGAATACAGTACAACGAAAAATCAATTTTCCTCAATTTACTGTTATTGAATTGGGTTTAAATAACTTAAACGAATGGGTTCATATTTGCCAACCATTCTAAAGAATGACTTTAGTCCTATTCTCCAAAATCCATAAATTTGAAAGCGACACAACTGCAAGTTGGTTTAACCAAGTGTATTACCCAATCAAACTTTGGTTGTTTGTGAATGACTTAACCCTTTCCCAAACAAGCCCTGGTCTTTACATGTTTGCAGTAAAAGTCTTTTGAAAACACTGTGGGAAAAGGAGAAATTGCTCGTAGCAAGCAATTTCTCTTTTTCCCACAGTGTTTTCTACCCGTTTTGACAACTTTCTGCAATTTTCTCAAAATCTAAAATTGTCGTCTGCAAACTCTTTTGGTTTGGAAGGGTCCAAAATTTGTTGTTTGGGAAAGGGTTAAATCTTGAAAAGTCCAGCATTAGTCATCCAGGGCAGGTAAACCCTCAATTAAAAAGATTCCTGGTTTTGACAACCTTTAACCCTTTACTATACAATTCTGTGATTAAATGACCAAGAGGAAGAAGCCTTTTGAAAAAAATTGTGGGAAAAGGGGAAAATGCTGGTAACCAGCACTTTCTCCTTTTCCTACAATTTTTCTCTATCCTTTCAAAGACAAAAATTATTTATCAAGCTACATTAAATACATACATAGCATTGTCCTACACTGTAGAAGTTAGGCAATTTTTCTGCAGAAACAAATTTGATCTCACAATGATCACAACACTTTCCACAGTATTGTAGCCATATTTCCCCCATGTATATTTTATGAATTCATAATTATATGACGCCTTGCTTAGTACAATGCATCACAGAGATACATTAAACCCCCTTCTGCCAGAGCAAGGCCCACATCTTTCAAGCAAGGCCCAAATCTTTCAATAAACAAACCTTTTTTAATTTTTTTGTCTTCACTTCCACTTCTTGCTGTAAGGACACATAGGTTTCTTGTAGTTCAATGGCTGACTCTTCCTTTTCTTCTAGTTTTTGTTGCATTTCTCTTTCAACTCTCTGCAAAGAAATTAAGTCCATTTTTCATTGATCAACGCCAAAGCTATTTCACTTGTCAACTGATTTGCAAAAGTTGAGTAATTCTGATGCAAGAGGGCCATGCAGGCCCTAAAATATTTCACCTGATTATTATAGATTTCAAATATCTAACAACTTTAACACTTGCATGTTACCTATAGCATTTTGCCATTTTCATATCAGGACTATACTTGCTTGTATTGGGTTTTAATGCCATTTTAACAGCTATGGTCATATCATGGCGGTTGGTTCTTTAAATAAAAATCTATCATTCCTTAGTCACCAATTTTGATCATAAGGCCATTCAATGAATAAATATGAAAGAAATCTATAAAGTGATGCTACAAATACTAATATAAGTACTTTTCTTTCTATCTAAACAGTGTGCTATGACTGATGTAATGTTATGCTACTTCTGGTATGGAACCTGCTCAAGCATTTAATCTAACAATTAGCATTTAATGCCTTACCTTTTTTTCAGCAATTTCCTTTCTTCTTTGCTCCAAGGCCCTCTGCTGTTCATTTGTGTGATGAACGATATTCTCTCCACCTCCCATCAGAAGTTTGCTCTCCATAGCCTTTAACAAAAATTGAATGCTTTCCCTGTAATTTGGGCACACATATTGAAGGCCTCTAGATGGCTTCAGTGTGTGGTGAAAGTTTTAATCCAAGAGGGATCAACTAATACATGTACATAGAACATTCCATGGAAGATCCAAACCATGACAAACAGAGTATGAATCTTCATGCTACAACACTATTGGGTATGGCATGTATCTTGTTTTCAGGCAAATGTATTTTTTCTTCTATTCATAAGTGCAGGAGCAATAAATTCCTATAAAAGGCAAAACAGTACAGATAACCCAATTGAAGAAAAAAAACTGTTACATAAAAAAAAGAAGGAAAATGCTTATCAACAACAGTACTTCAGTTTCAAGAGCTGAACTTGCAAGATAAAATAAAAAAAAGAAGTTCATTGTACTGAATCTGTATACATGTATAATGTATTTAACCCTTTAACAAATAATCCCATGTTTTAACGACCCTGAAGAAAAAAGCTTTTCAAAAAAAATGTGGAAAAAGGGCAAAATGTTTGTTATCAGCATTATCTTTTTTTCCCAATGTTTTTTATTAACCTTTCAAAAATAAAATGTATCGATTGAGCCACTTTTATTTTTTCATCTGGAAATACTTTCAGAGTGGACAAGTCTAAAATATTGTTGTTTGGTAGAGGGCTAAGTGAAATCAAAACCATCAAGATTTGACTGTATATTAAGGTATCTGTTCTTATCCATCTTTCACTGAAATTCTTTGATTTCCATATTTTCTGTACATGGCATAACTTTAACACTGCATGATGAATGAAATAAATATTTTCAGTGGGAAAAACAGAAATCATACATTTGTAATTCATGAAAAGTGTTATAGAACACTCCAGAAAGTATTTGGGTGTTGGTTTTTAGTATGTGCAAACTTCATGCTTGAACAAGCTTAGACTGTACTGTCTAACTTTGATCTCCAATATCTGTAAAGGTTCTAGAATGGCCATATGTATGCTAGGTATTTACAAAAGCATTTCAAACTACTCTGTGTTGTGCAGTTTTTTGTATAGCAAGATTTACCTTTATTTTGCTTGCAAGCTGATCTCTATTTTCTTTCTCCTTGTTCAGGCGAGACTCTCTCTCCTGTATTTCTTGTAATATTTTTGTTTTTTCCTGTAAAAATAGAAACATTCAGTTTCATAATGTATGAACTGCCCCTATCAAATGACATAACAAAATGTTTTTGCACATGTAAAATTATCAGCAGTAAGTTCACAATCTAATTCAAAGTATTACAGTATTCCTTTTTTCAAATTTCATGCTATGAAAAAGACCTTGACTGAATATTTCAATTTATTCAAAATAATAAAGAAACTGAATATCATAATTAGTTTATATTCCCATCCCTACTTAATCTGAAGTTAATCTTCACTGGCACACCTATACCCCATTATATTACAGACGTCGAGAATTATTTTTCTAGTAAGTAGTTATTCAGGTTTAATCAAATACAATCTCATCTTTATTCCTATTTTTCTTGATTTCTTCTTTCTAATCCTTCCTTACCTTTCATTTAAATCACACAGAGGTGCAGAAATATTGGAACATATGTTATGATAAAATTCAATATTCTTTCTTTTCTTTTGCATTTGCACTGGAATGGCAATCAGATTTTTAAAAGCCAATATTCAACATAGGTTTCAAAGTTCATTAATCCTTTTGGGGAATTTAAGTATGCATTCAGCAAAAACATAAATATCATAGGCCTTGGTTTTCCCCTTGTCTTGTTTTTCAAATTTTGTATCTTTATCTGTACTACTCAAATTGTAAGATTCCTCTGCCAAACTTTATAATAATTAACGTAACTCATGTTGTGTCCTTGGTTGCAAGATAGAATGTAGGCCTTGTGACCATAAGGTCCTGAGTTTGATACCTCAGAGCAGGCTCAGAGCAGGTATCAACTTTCCGGCTGGTCATTGGTCCACACATTAGGCACGAGTACTGGGAAGAAGATTCAAAAGACAGTAGTATAAGTTGCAAGAACTTGTTGCTCAACTGATGTAAAAAAGATATGTTATAAACAAATACCAAGTCATCCTAGAGGATTTTAGCAACAAATATCATACCGACTGAATCATATCCTTATTGTTCATAATGGCAGCTTTCTCAGACTCCAGTTTCTCCTGCTGTTCTTTCATGTATGACTCTGCATCATCTTCATTTCCCCCCTCTTCATCATCATCATCTTCTTCAGACTCACTGATTATCTCTCCTAGACATACAGAGTTACAAAAACATTAATTCTACACTAGCAATTTGTGACTTTGGGTTATCTAAAATTTACATTTCGGATAATGAAGAAATTGCTCCTTGTTCATTCAAATCACCAGTCATTTACCTGAATACTGAAGTGCTCTACAAATCTGTTACAGACACCTATTTCAGTTTCCAGTTCTACATATTATACTGTGATTCACAAAATTTAATACTCATATTTTGTTAGCTGGAGAAAGTTGTCATATATGATGTTTACAGGCTTACTTTAATTCAAACCATTCGAACATTCACATATTTGAACTATAATACATGCATAACCAAGGACCCAAATTGTAATGATATGTGTTGCTGTAATTTGTAACTTTCTGATTAAATATTGTCTAACCATCTTCATTCCTACGGGTCCTCCTCTTTTTGCCCTTTCTCTTCTTTTTAGGTCCACCTTTTCCTGCTAAACTGGCTTTAAGCCTGAAAAAAAAGATAATGACAAAAACAGATAAAAATTAAAACAGCAGCATTTGATGCATAAAATCCTTTCACAAAGTTAATATTACCAGGTTAAAAATCAAGTCAACAAAGTTCAATATAGGATACAATCACCTTATTTATTATGATTTTCTTATCTTACAGAAAGATTCTGTGCAGTCTTTGGAACGTATATGCCCTATGAAATTTTCATAGTAGTCAAGACTATTAATTTTCTTCACCACTTCATATCTATCGATTCACAACCTAATACTTCACATTCATTTCCCAAAAATCATATACTTTTTCATTTTTTAAATTACTGGATGTATGCAGTAAACCCTTGGATAATTTCCTTGGCAAACTTGCACAATATCTTCAAGAATTTAAATTTTAACAAATCTTTTTCTTACTGAAATTTCTGACGCATATAAATCACTTTCCCAAAAGAAATATGGTAAAAAGATTAATTTTATTTTCAATGGACAAATTCTTTTTGTGTCATCATGCTTGACTGCAAGGCTTTGTTGTTGTTGTTTTTTTTTTAATACCTCTTCTTCAGATGTCAACGTAAAATTCATGGGAAGGCAGAAGAGGGAGGGGAGAGAGACACAATCAAAGAGCATTCTTAAAATGGTATAACTATTCCACAAGAGAGCTGCTATAATTACCTTGCAATTTCTTCTTGAAACTCTCTAAGCAAGGCATCTTTTGGATCTTCATTTATCTTAGGCTTATTCTTGATATTCTTGGCTCTGTTGGCATACCTTGAGTAAAATGTAAATGGAGTATGTCTAACATTGGAAGGCATTCTCTTTCCTAGTTCTTTTTTATATTTTTTTTTTTTTCAAAAACTAGTTGTGTAACAGTCACTAACTATAACATATGGTCGTCAAGTCTTAACCCTATACAAAACAATTCTGTTTTTTAACAACCTTGAAAAATAACACACATTTTCTCCTTAAATCTCAATGTTTTCTAAATATTTAAGGACTAGTTCCTTTCTTTGAATTGTATTTTGTATGTCTTGTATGAACACTTTCTATTTTGGCTTGTCTAAATATTTGAAGTATGGGAATGAGTGAAACTGTTGGAGTGTCTACCAAACACTTAGGTCACTTTTGTCCCATGTGAATCAGAATCAAGCATCATAGAAACCAACACTAATACATGTATCACGGTACAATTGTTGGGAAGATCAGCATTCAGTTTTGTAATAGAGCATTACACAAAGAGGGCTTGATTAAAATTTTGTTCTAGTTGAGATAGTAGTTATGAGAAAACAAGTCTGAAATACGAGTAAACATATGTACACAAACATGATGAATGCTTGGCTAGGACATAAGTTCCCTGGCCTTTGGACAATCACCTAAAATCATGGCAGTAGGACAGAATCCTAATTATTTCCATGCTGTTTTGACAATGTCATTCCAAATACATGTACATGAAATTCATTTCGTCCATAGAACAGTATCAAACACAGAGAAGAAAATTTTCTGTAATAAAAATTGAGAGACAAAAAAGAGAATTTGATAATAGAATTTCACAAAAGTCTTTAGACTGTGTAACATCCTAAAGTTAACCCTTTACTCCACAGATACTTTTTTCTATGCACTGCTTGTAGGAGCCCTTTGAAAACATTGTGGCAAAAGGTGAAATTGCTCATGACGAGCAATTTCACCTTTTGTCACAATGTTTTCTATGGTATCAAAAGGTGTCATATAGCCATGAGAAATGGCCTCATCCTTCCCGTTATTTAAGGTCAATTAGAGATAGAAATGCCTTATGGGGTAAAGGGTTAAACTGCTTAAATTTTTTGTCTTAGAAATAACATATTACACAGAATCTCATCCCTATGAAAGCCTTTCTGCCTCTCGCAGCATACATTTTTGAAAACATCAGTTGCAGAACAGCTTGTGGTGACCAATAATTCTTTCCAAAGTTATCCATTGAAATTAAGCTTCAAGAGACCATGTTTTGCTGAGAAATCTGTGTGATATTTACCTTAGAGTACTCATTGTTTCATCAAAATTATAATCTGCTGGTCCAATGTTCGCTACCATTACAGTCTTAGCATTTCCACCTAAAGAGTCTGTGGAAAAAAGTAAATGTCATTTCTATTCATTTCATTAAACATACAGCATATGAAACAGGAAAAACTGCATAAAATTATCATTCCATAATTTGCATGAGGCGCCTTTCTGTTCTGAAATAGAAGGAATTTGACTAATTACAAAAGTAAATTCCCTTGAAACCATACTATTTCTCATGATCTTGACACCAAAATTAACCAAGAAGTTGTACAACAAGTAAAATGATGAATTAACTCTGTACTCCATAGATAATCGTGTCAGTGAATTGCTTATAGGAGCCTTTGGAAAACATTGATGCAAAACGTGAAATTGCTTGTGACAAGCAATTTCGCCTTTTGTCACAATGTTTTCTATGCTATCAAAAGATGTCATATACATATAAGAAACAGCTTCATCTTTGCTGTTATTTAGGGTCAATTAGAGATACCATAGAAATGTCTTATGGGGTAAAAGGATAAAACATAAATCTTTATAAATCTAAAGGGTACACAATCCTGCAGTAATATATGTACTTTCATTCCAATAAATGTCTTGTGAAGGAATGTGCTGGACTTCAAAACTGATCTCAAGGATCAGTACTGTCCAGCATAAAGATATCTATCCTCCCTAAAAATACCTGTGAAAAAGCAAGATTCTGCTTTTTTCCCAGCCACTTGGAAGTTTCATTTTAGTTTCTAAAGTCAGATTGCAATACTAAACAGATAAAGGTGAAGTAATACATTCATACCTTGTAATAATCTTGTAAGTTTGGAATCTCTGTAGGGAATGTGAGTACTTTTACCGTCCACTAGAGCAGAAATTACATTTCCTAGAGCTGATAGTGACAGGTTAATCTTTGTGGCCTCTTTTAGTCTCTCTCCCTGTTGGAAATTAAATTTATACATAAAAAATTCAACTTGAAGTGCTGGACTCAGTCTATATTGTTTGTGTGGACACTGTATACCAAGATTAGACGTGATCTTGGATCTGCACTGTCCACTAATGTGTTACACATTGTAGCAAAAGCAATATCCACTATGTTACATACCCTGGCCTGAACAATCTTGACATAGCTATTTTCCTTAAATAATTACCAAATGACAAAGTTTTGGGCTTGTCCAAATCTAAAGCATTTGCAGTTGACAAAGTAAAAGTGACTGAACATTTGAAATTTGATTTGTGAAGGGTAGAAAACATTGTGGAAAAAGGAAAAAATGCTGGTAACCAGCATTTTTTCCTTTTCCCACAATGATTTCTAAGGGCTTCTTTCTCAGGAGGCATCAAAATTAGGAATTATGTGGTAATGGATTAAGTGAAAATGCTCATTTAATTAAGTTTAATTTATTGATTAAATTTGAGTAGAATACAAAGAGAGAAAGTTTGAATTATCTCTCAGTGATTTTTGAACCTTCAGTGTACTTTTACAGGAAAAATATGCACATCGATTAGATCTTCATTTTGAGTAGAAATGTAGACATGTAAAACTTTTGTCCCAGAAACGACTACTGCAGAAGCTATGATCAATATATCGGAACTACCTCTGATCTCCCTTTCTATGTATGTCCACTAGGTCATGACCTCTAGTTTGTTGATATAAATATGATGACTCTTTACCAATGACAAAATTTTAGACTGTTCCAAAATGTGACTAAGGAATTGAAATTTGTTAAGGATGTGTGACTAAGGAATTGAAATTTGTTAAGGAAGGGAAGAAAACATTTTGGGCAAAGGAGAAAATGCTGGTTACTAGCATTTTTTCCTTTTCCCTCAATGTTTTAAAAGGATCCTTTCACTGGGGTGTTAAAAGTCAGAATTGTGTGGTAAAGGGTTAAATCATATGATTTAAGAATATTATCATTTGTTCTAATAACTGCAGTTAATTTGTCATGGAAATTGACAAAATATAATCCTTCAAATCTTATGGGTTTACCCATCCTTCTCAACCTTTTTCCAGTTTTCCACCTAGATAACAATGGCATAACACAAATGAAATGCCAATAAAATCAATTTATAGTGAAAACAATCTTAATCTGTCTTATAATTTCCCCCGACTTCAGTGCCTGTACTTTGAATGACAGTTTCCAGATCTGTATAAGTGGGTAGAGTGTTCAATGCAACAGATCTGTGAAAACTGTGAATATCTATCACTCATTTTAACATATTATGACTTATAAAATAAATTATCATGACATTTTTTCTTCTAGCTTTGTACTCGAAATTTCTACTCATCCACAGCATCAATAATGAAACTTTTTTAAGATGATCAGAACTTAGTTTTTTTTACCTCTGAATGTGTTTTTGATTGTCTCTCACTGCCAGCTAAATCTACCAAATTTAACCTTCCAACTCTTATATGGTTTTCTTCATCTTCTCCAATCTGTATATGAAATATAACTGAATTGACTCTTAGGCTGGTAAGCACTACCTAATTACCTTTTGTAGGCAGTGTAGATCAAGATCAGACTGCAGAGAATGTGTAGTTTGATCTTGGACCTACACTGTCCAACAAAAATGATAGTTTTTTTTCCACCAATAACTTTGGAACAGCAGCAGTCAGGTTTTTGCCGCAGGCCTGTAATTTTCATAGGACTTTCATAGGATATGGCAGTCTAAGGGTTAAATTGTTTTATATTGTTTTACATTCTAAATCCTGTATAAAAAAATCAGTAAACCTGTCAAATGCAAAGCATGACTTTGGCTGCTTTGTAAATAAATTCAAGCATGACCTGATAATTCCAGCATGTTGGTATACTGTTCAACATTTTAAGAGATATTCTAAGAGATACCTGAAACATAATGCATAAGCTATTCCTGTGAAAATGAGGCTTACTGAGTCTGCAAAAACTATTGACCCAGGTCAGCCTGCACAGACATGGGTGGACCCCTTTTGCACTTCTTAACTCATTACCACAAAACAAAATTTTACATTTGTCCAAATTGAAAGGATTGGAAGCGACAAAATAAAAGTGACCGAAAATTTGAAATTTGTCTTGTGAAGGGTAGATAACATTGTGGGCAAAGGAGAAAATGCTGGTTACCAGCATTTTTTCCTTTTCCAACCATGTTTTCTTAAGGCTTTTTTCTCAGGGTCATCAAAAGTAGGGATTGTGTGGTAATGGGTTAAGCAGTCCATGCAGGCTGATATGAGGGAAAGTTTTTGCCATTTGTAAATTTTCTGCTGGTTAAAAGGTCATTCTACAACAAGATCCAGTCAATCGATGGGCAAAATTTACTTCATAGATCAATATTCATATGATATGTATGCTATAATGCATCATAGAGATGCAATAACCCATTACCTGATATGCCAATTTGAGGCTCTTCCATTTCAGCAGCAAATAAAGATATGATGTCAAAAATATGTACAAATAAGGTTACGAATATCTGATTGAGTTATGAGCAATTTCTCCTTTTCCCACGTTTTCAAAAGCTGTCTGTTGTTGATGCACCAAAATGATTATCTATGGAGTAAAGGGTTAAGCCCAGTTTTGCCATAGCATGGTTCACATCATCCTCGGATACCCCGGGTCTCCCTATTTGCTACGCTACATCGACCCTGGGACAATCGACTAATAAAACTTTGAATCAGCCGCCGAAAATCGATACGAAACGTCATAGCGTACAGTACACTCGCCCATCACAAAATGATGATGGAACCAATGAAAAGCCAGCATTCGGCCAACGGTAAAGCGAGGAAAATTCAATTAATTGTCCCAGGGGTCGATGTACATAGCGTAGCAAATAGGGAGACCCCGGGGTATCCGAGGATGGGTTCACATATAGTTGGATCTGTGCAATTCTCCATGTCATCTATTTGGCTTCCAGTTGTTTAACCCTTCACCAAACGACAAAATTTTAGACTTGTCAAACTTGAAAGCATTTGCAGATGACAAAATAAACATAACTCAAAAACTGAAGTTTGTTTCCAACAGGGTAGAAAACATTGTGGAAAAAGGAGAAAATGCTGGTTACCAGCGTTTTCTCACAATGTTTAAAAGGCTTCTACATGTATCTCGGGGTCATAAAGACCAGGGATTGTTTGGTAAAGGGTTGAATGCATAACAACAGCTATTACTGTGTTAATGCACATTAAATGAATTTTTTTCTGTAACTTACCTCACTGCATTCGATGGTAATGATAAAGATTGCATGAGATCTTGAACTGTGTTCATTCATATTTGTGGGCCTGAAATACAGAAGATTATTTTTATGTCGCAAACCATCGAGATTCATCTTAATTTATTCTGGTAAACCTGATTAACCCATTACCACACAATCCCTACTTTTGACACCCCTGAGAAAGAAGCCTTTAGAAAACATTGTGGGAAAAGGAGAAAATGCTGGTAACCAGCATTTTCTCCTTTTCCCACAATGTTTTCTACCCTTCACAAGACAAATTTCAATTTTTCAGTCATTTTTATTTTGTCGTCTGCAAATGCTTTCAATTTGGACAATCCTAAAATTTTGTCGTTTGGTAATGGGTTAAGGTATAAGCTTGTAACATTATTTGGACCTCTACTGTCTGGCTTGTACCTCCTATGTAACAACCTCTGAAATTCTCATACTTTGGACAGAAAAAAAAAAGCCATAAACAGTAAATAACACATGCATCAAAATATCCGGGTGTGATAATTTTTTTAATAAAATTCTACTAACATAAAGAAATTTCTAACACTATGCGTTATAAATAACGCCCCCATGTCACTCCACTAGCAAGATCTCTTTGACTGAAGCTGGTTGACCTTTGGCAAGTAGATATTCAAAGCTGGTAAAGAGTTTCATCAATAGTATGGATACAGATCTGAACGCATAGAATGATGAGCCACACTGGTGAAAGGAGGCTTAATGGAACTCCATAATGCATTATAGCTAGCAAGTCATCACACGATCATTAACCCTTTACTCCATAGATACTCATTTCTATGCATTGCTTGTAGAAGCCTTTGGAAAACATAGTGGCAAAAGGTGAAATTGCTCGTCACGAGCAATTTCACCTTTTGCAACAATGTTTTCTATGCTATCAAAAGGTGTCATATACACATAAGAAACGGCTTCATCCTTCCTAATATTTAGCGTCAATTACACATACCATAGAAATGCCTTATGGGGTAAAGGGTTAAAATCCATTTGCTCTAACAAATGGCTGGGTCTGCTTGTTGAACAGTCATTTGTTATGCAGAAAATTAACAAATGGAAAAAGGTTTTGATTCAATCAGCCTTTGTAGTCTGGGCAGGCTGACATGGTTTTATACTTTTTCCAGGTTTATTAAGGCCCCTTTTCACAGAGCATGGCTTATAGAGAAAACTGAACAATATTGTGTTAGAATAACACTGTAATTTGCAATATTAGGGCCTAACCCATAATTTACAATCATTTATATTGGAATCCAAAGATAACACAACAGTCTTACCCTACTGCTCTGTTCTGATTGCCTACATTCATCACATGTTCAATCTCTTTTACACTTTTGGTGACAAATGATGACAAGTCCTGCAAGAAATATATTATTACAATATGATGTTTAGATAAAAATGGCAGCAAACATTTAATTACTAATCTTTGCAGGCAAAAAGTTAATTCTTACTCATCCTTTAAGAAATGATAAAATGTTAGACTGCCTGAAATTTAAAATATCTGCAGTAAACAAAATAAGATAAAAATAAAATTTGATAACTGTTTTGGGTATGGTAGAAAACAATGTGGAAAGAAGAGAAAATGCTGGTAATCACCATTTTCTCCTTTTCACACAAGAGTTTTCAAAGGCTTCTTTCTCAGGGTCATTTAAAGTCAGGATTATGTTGAAAAGAGTAAACGATGGCTAAGTATCAAGAGATTATAACATGAGGAGCAGTAAGTCTAAAACCCACACACACAGTTTTTCTAAATATAAAAATCTCACTTTGTTTTCTTCACTGCTTAACATTATTTCGTTACAGCAGCTCTAAACTTCGAGAGTAAGTAATAATCATGTAAATGTATAGAAAATGACTGCTGTAAGAGTCATCTCTTCATCATACACATGTATATGTTTAATATGTCTTACTTCTAAATTCATCTAACAGCATCCCAGGGATAGAATAAATAAACAATAAAAAAGCCTTCAATTTGCAACATTATTTGCTCATGATCATACACTGTGTAACTTAACGGTACCTAAAATGAAGATTGGATAAAACAAAAAAAAACACGTATTTTTTTCAACATAATTATACTTTTATATAGAAACTTTCAGTGCACTATTTGTCAGCTACCACAACATATGCTGTTCTATAATTCTAATACAATAGCTTGAAAATTGCCCAGCAAAGTTGGAATCCCTTTTAGTGCAGGGTAATTGTAATAAATTCCCAAACTGTGCTGAAGAAAAAAAGGTAATTTTCTAAATTCTCAGTTTAACTTTACTTTAACATAGATTCCAGTATCAGGTCGCTCTTTCAATTCCAATCTTCTACTTTGATCTTTTGACAGCAAGTCTCGTATTTCTTCCTGAAATTAAATTTCTTTGTCTTAGAAGAAGAGAAAATGCTGATGACCAGCTTTTTCTCCTTTTCCCACCATGTTTTCAGAAGGCTTCTTTCTCTGGGTCATAAAAACCATAGATTGTTTGGTAAAGATTAAAACTCGGGGTTGTCTGGTAAGAGGTAAGACATAAAACATTGGTAAGTTATTTAACAACAGAAAATAATACAGTAGAATCATCTTGCCTATAACATTGATCAAAATGTATCTGCTATACTGATTCAAAGATCTAATCCCTACCACAGTGATTCTCCAACAGTTTCTCCATAGAAGAGCACTTTGTGCAATGAATAGGAAACATCTCTTTGATGCATTATACCAGGCACATTATGCAATGATAAGTGGTTCATAATATCCATTTTGTAAAGAAGTAAGCCAGATTTGGAGGCAGACTGGCCCTTCAACATACATGAAATTTACATATAGCAAAAAGTATCTACCCATGTGCAGACTGTCACAAGCTCATAAGATGCATTTTGCCCATTCTTCACAAAACCTGACTCATTAAACAGGTGATTTAATCTAAAATTAACGCCTTCTTTTTTTTTTTATACAGAAGCATTTGAGCTACATATTACAAAATATTTTTTTTTCTTTATAAAAATGGATGAATTGGTCAGGTGATTTAATTTAAAATTAACGCCTTCTCTTTTTTTATACAGAAGCATTTGTGCTATATGTTACAAAATATTTTTTTTTCTTTATAAAAATGGATGAATTGGTCAGGTGATTTAATTTAAAATTAACGCCTTCTCTTTTTTTAATACAGAAGCATTTGTGCTATATATTACAAAATATTTTTTTTCTTTATAAAAATGAATGAATTGGTCTGTAGTCATTACATTCAGAAAGTACAATATTGACATAAATGGCTGACATGGGTCAGTACTTTAACCATTTACCCCATAAGGCATTTCTCTGGTATCTCTAACTGACCCTAAATAACAGCAAGGATGAAGCCGTTTCTTATGTACAGTACAGGACACCTTTTGATAGTTTAGAAAACATTGTGGCAAAAGGTCATTTTTTATGTGTATATGACACCTCTTGATAGTTTAGAAAACATTGTGGCAAAAGGTGAAATTGCTCATCATGAGCAATTTCACCTTTTGCCACAATGTTTTCCAAAGAATGGAGTAAAGAGTTAAATGGATCCATAAAGCCCCCTTTTCACAGAATCTGACTCGAGTGTATCGGAGGATGCACAAATGGTCTTATTCATAGAAACTACTCTACATTTCACTTCCTCCTACCTGATAGATTTCTAGGTATGAAGCTCTAATGAGGTATTGCTGGTTCTCTGATGAAGATATATGATTAAATATGTGCTCAAAAGAATTAGGAATCACACCCCTCATCTCTGGATCATTTTTCACTCCTAAAAGAAAATAAAAATGAGAGAAATTCAACCAATGTCTTAATAAATTGATTGAATTCATCATTGTTCAAACTCAAAGTAAAGAAATAAGACAGCTCTTTTGCTCATTAACATTATATGTATCACTTTTTTAACTTGTTACCAAATGACAAAATTTTAAGTTTGTCCGAATCGAAAGCATTTGCAGATGACAAGATAAAATTGACTGAAAATTTGAAATTTGTTTTGTGAAGGGTAGAAAACATTGTGGAAAAAGGAGAAAATGCTGGTTACCAACATTTTCTCCTTTTCCCACAATGTTTTCTAAAGGCTTCTTTCACAGGGGCATCAAAAGTAGGGATTTTGTGGTAATGGGTTAAGTAGAAAAGTAAGTGCTCATTTCCCAGCATGTTTACCATACACCTGATACAGAACATTTAATATTTCCTTCCTCAAGGTATTTCTTCTGTATATCACATGCATCGGGTCGAGCTATAAAAGGCCTGTATGGTAAGTGCTTTAGAAATCTATCAATGACATATTCTAAAAGTTGCTTTTATGGGCAGCATATAAAATATCAAAATTAGAATGTTGTGAAAAAAGGGGGAAAATGCTGGTGAAAAGCATTTTGTAACTTTCCTATACAGTTTTCAACCCCTGTGAAAAAAATTCCCATCACTTAAAGCCACATTTAAACTAACATCTGCAAATGGTTTTAAATATGGGCATATCTCAAAGTTCACCACCTAGGGAAGAGTTTAAAAAAAACATGTTTGGAAGTTTTAAGGAGGTTCTCCGGTAATCTAAATTCATGAATGATTTAAAGTACTACACATGTCTAATATATCTTTGAATCTACCACATTTTACATACTTAAACCTTTACCAAACAACAAAAATTTAGCCTTATCCAAACTGCAAGCATTTGCAGACAACAATTTCAATGTGGCTCAAATGGAGAAATTTTTCTATCATAAGGTAGAAAACTTTGTGAGGAATGGAGAAATAGCTGGTTACCAGCTTTTTTCTTTTTCCCACAATGTTGTCAATAGGCTTCTTTCCCAGGATTGTTAAAAGTTGATATTGGGCGGTACAGGGTTAAAAAAAAAATATACCCACCTTGCATTGTAAAAGTTTTCCCCGTGCCTGTTTGTCCATAAGCAAAAATTGTTCCATTAAATCCTTGCAAAACATTTTCAACTAAATCACTAAATGTTTCATCATATAGATCTCTTTGTTTGGAGCTGGAAAGGAAAGTGTATTTGATCTTAAGTTTATTGACTTTGTAGAGACAAATAAATTAATTTATATACATTAGTTTTGAAAATCATCTATCCAGTGTAAATAAAATTAGTGCATGTTTTCAGTAATGAAAATTGTTAAATCTGAACTTTAAATGAAGTATAACCAATCCCTATGAAAATATCGTTGATATGCAATCGTTGGACTAAAATAAGCATTTATCAAACCATCCTATTCTTTGACAAATCTGAGAATTCTGAACACATTGTGGAAAACAGGGTGGGTTTTTCCCCCCATTTTTCAACACTTTCAAAGAACAATGCTATAACTTTAGCCATCATCAATTCGATGACATCTAATAATGCTTTCAATTTAAACACATCCACAACTTAGTTTGACAGTTGGCTGGCAAGAGGGTTCACTTCAGCACTAAATACTGATATTAGCTAATCAGTTCATGTACAAACTTAAAACTGCAAAAATGACATCATCTCATATCATAAACTTCCTTGTCTAGGAGAATGAGTCATTCTAGGTAAATTCTGTTATTCCAAACATGGCTAATACATTAACCCTATATCAAGCAATCCCTGGTTGTTACGACACCGAGATAGAAGCCTTTCGAAAAGATTGTGGGAAAAGGAGAAAATGCTGGTTACCAGCATTTTCTCCCTTCCCACAATGTTTTCTATCTTGCTGAGAACAAATTTCAGTTTTTGAGTAACATAAATTCTGTTGACTGCACGTGCTTTCAATTTGAACCAGTCTAAAATTTTGTCGTATGGTAAAGAGTTAATTAACCCATTACCACACAATCCCTACTTTTGACACCCCTGTAAAAGAAGCCTTGTGAAAACGCTGTAGAAAAAGGAGAAAATGCTGGTAACCAGTGTTTTCTACCCTTCCAAGAACAAATTTCAATTTTTCTGTCACCTTTATTTTATCGTCTGCAAATGCTTTCAATCTGAACCAGTCTAAAGTTTTGTTGTGTGGTAAAAAGTTAAGCTTGTCCAGAGAAAATACAGAGCTAATCTGTTACCACATGTCAGATTTAATTGATTAAATGGCTGATCAATGGAATGGAGTTTTATGACATTTTAAACATAATTTGAGTCATATCCCTGCCACAGCTCACTTATTCATGTCTGTGTCTTGGGCTGCTTGGACCCTAGGCCACAGCACTAAAGTGTCTCACCCAAGTACATGTGCATGATAAACCCAGAGTCTCCAGTAAGGATCAAACTTGAGGTCTCCAGGTTATGAACCCTACATCTTCACCACTGGACAATAGGATAATTTCAGACTTTTTAAAGTTACCACAAGTCACAAAAAGATAAGTGTTCAAAAGACACCATAATGGCTAAATGGAAAACAGTACAGAATGGGAGCAATTGCAAATTACATGTGGTTAATTGTTTTTCTGAGAATTTTCAGCACTTACTTCCAATCATAAACACTGTCAAATGTAAATCTCTTTCTAGGTTCACTACCAGTAGATTTAGGATTTTTAATTTCGATTACCCCTCTTCTGACATCCATATCAACCACCCTGAAAACAGACAAGAAACTCCTTCACCAAATAATTCTGTTTTACAGACCTGTAAAAAGAAGCTTCTGAAAAAATTGTGGGAAAAGGAGAAAATGCCGGTAAAAAAAATTCTCCCTTTTCCTCAATGCTTTCTATCCATCTCAGTATGTCTTTCTCCTTTCTTTAGAACTGGTTGAAATACAAATTTGTGCCACTGCAGGCTTTCATAATAAAGGATTTACTATACTTTCATAATTGTTCAATCCAACACTTGTGTAGGGCTGTCCCTAAAATGGGGCTGTCCCTAAAATGCAGTAGAATTGAAATTTACCATCTGAAACAAAATGCACTGTAAGTTTGATTTTTGCTGATCTTTAAGAGAATTTCCCTGCATCTTGTAAAACCTCACAATGTTTGTTGAATACCTGGCAAACAATCTACAATTCATGAACAATGGGTCTAGCTGCACAGCCCACTGAATGTCATCACACACTTGCAATGTCATATAATCACAGTTTTTTAGAATGCTTTCCTGTATGTTCAACACAATAATCATTCCATCACCTGATACACACTTCCTTACATAAACAACTAAACCTGATCTGATTACTAAAAATGCAGGTTCTTCCAATGTTCTTTAACTTTTGACTGAAACAGCAGGATGTGAATACATAAAGTTAGACCATGAACATGTTGATGTTCTATACAGATCACATACATGAAGAAGAAAACCTACACAGAGTACTGAGTAATATGGAAAACATATTCTGGCCTTGAGTATAATCATGTTTTATAAGTAACAGCTCCGATCATTTACAAGTACATGTACATTTATATAATGAATTACCTAATAAATCCATTTGCTTTCTCCTTGTCAGACATTGGTCGACACCTCACAACAACCTTCACACATTCTGATTTCTGGGGGATATCTATCTTTATATCAGACTGCAAAACAGTGGGTAATAAACAAAATGAAAAATCGATTAGGAAAGAATTATCCATACTCTTGAAATACCCATTCTCTACCCTAACAATTTATTATTTACCAACAAAAAAGTTTAGACTTTTCCAAATTGAAAGCATTTGCAGACTTATGACAATTTTCTTTTTGATAGAGTAGAAAACGCTGATTACCAGCATTTTCTCCTTTTCCAATTTTCAGAGGCCTTTCTTGTCAGAGTTGTTAAACTTGAAAGCCATGACTGTGTGATAAAAGGTTTACTCGGACAAAATTTTCAACTTGTCCAGAACTGATACTATTTGTGGATGATAAATTAGAGGCTACTCAAATGATCCAATTTGTTTTTGGATAGGGTTGGAAAAAATTGTTTGGAAAAGAAAATGCTGAATCAGCAATTTTCTCCTTTTCCTGCAATATTTTCAAAAGCCATTGTTTTCAGTGTAGCTGGGAGTCAGGATTGCGTGGTAAAGGGTTAAGAAAACAAAAATCTGCTAATGATTACAGGCATGATAAAATGACTTTGTTGGGTGTTTTGAGCAAACTATTTTTACACTAATTCCTCTTTAGGGTACCAAGTAAAACCAAAGAAGAAAAATTGACATTTCAGTTCTGAAATAAATGTATGCATTTGCATGTAAACATAGAATATATGCAATAATACTATAATAATAAGATTTATATCTAGAATATTTCTGAATCTCAGATCCATGATCACACTTCAAGTTCTGCAAAGTCTGATCTTGGTTTACACTTAAAACCTTCTTGATCTCAGTGCATGTAATATCTTTTTTGTGAAGTGTTCTTGAATTTGGCAAGTGGAGATGTTTGAAACAGTCAACATACTGTTACGACAGACCACTCCTTCCTGCATGGTATACTCCCGATTTAAATACAATACCTGGCTACTGCGTCAGGGAGATATCTCTTTGGCTCAGTGGTTAGGGTATTGGCTTTGCGTCCGGGAGTTCGGAGTTCGAATCCCGCTCCGATCCTTATTTCTGCCATGCATTTATTCATTTGTTTCTTTGTTACGGACTTCGTTCCTAAGAATACTGACAAACAAAGGAAAAAAGTCACCTATCTAGCTTACCCATAGTGTGAGGTAGATGGACTAATGACATCATTTATTACTTATTAGCGATCATGTACACAAACTTGCAGTGGTGTAAGCAGAATGAAACTGTACTGTAGAATACAATGTATGACAAAACTTACCATTTTTAATTCTACCCTTTTCTTTCAAGTTGTATTGAATGTTTGTATCTGAAAAAATAATGATAGTAACTGTACAAAAGAAAACACTTTGTAACATTTTATTAATTTTAATAGCTTTTGACTCATTTGAAAAAAAAAAATTAAGTCTGTGTGAACTTTTGGATGCTCTATTACAAAGATTTTTACGATGTTTGCTCAGATAAATAGAGATATTCTAGAAGTACATACAATCTAGCAGTACCGGTAATTTGTATTTTTGTATTTTTCTGTCAAAACAAATATAACTTCATTATGTTCAGTTTAAGATTAAAATACATGCATTTTCAATGACAAGTAAATGCTATACAAAAGGACTGCCATTCATACACTAGCAGCTGCCAACTTCCAGTCCAGAGGTGTTTTACACAATTATGTGAAAAGCAACAGAGACATTACCGAAAGGAGTACAGAAATATCTCCACAAAACTGTAAAAAGAGGGCATCTTTTTTTATTCAAATGTTTAAAGTACATACTATGTGTAAATAATTGAGATCACAATGACAGTAAAGAGCTTTAATAATATTTAAAAATAACAGAAGAAAAAGGCCCGTTTTAGCAACCTGGGCTTTTTGACACTCGGCCATTCAAATCTAACAGTGCAGACTACGCAATTTATGCCATCTTCTCTAGAACAACTTTGGCAACAAAGGCATCTTCAGTAGTGACAGGAACCTTAAGGGTCAAGTTTTCCAGTATGCAGACAGATAAGGAGTGACAAACATTTTGTTTCATTCACAAATATCTCACTGATAAAATAAAGAATCTCTTGTCTGAATTCTTCATTAGGTTTGGCACCCAACAGTAATGGCAAATCCAGATGAGCTACAAAGCATGTTTCCTGTAGGTTCTTTCTTAGTTGTTCTCGCTCAGTATTTCACATGCCACATTCTAGAGGCAGTGTTTCTCCCAGCTTCTAATTTTTAACAAACCCATATGAGCTACAAAGCATGTTTCCTAGAGGTTCCTTCTCAGTTGTTCTCATTCAGTCTTTCACAAGCAGCATTCTAGAGGCAGTGTTTATCCCAGCTTCTCATTTTTGAGGGTCATTTGTGACCCCTATTCCACATCTTTGGGGTTTATACAAAAGTCTTGCGAGTCAATTTTACAAATGCCTTTTTAAATCTACTTAAATTCATGTTTATGGTATGTTTTATATAAATTATGTTTCGAGCCACAGGATATATAATGTACCATTGCAAGAAAGCATCTTTTTAAGAGGTGTGGTTGAATTCAATTTCAAAATGTTTTGTTTTGGACAAGTAAGCTATGCTGGTAGTCTCAATAATGAGACTCCAGTGATCTTTTTCATATTTGGACATGTACTGTACACCATACTGTCTCAAGTCTATTGTAAATTTTCCGGTAACAAATATAGAGCGCTATACTGACTTCCGGTTTCGTCGGTTTTATCTGTATTGCAGCAAAATGCAAATAACTTTTAGTAATGAATATGACCAAAAACAAATTGTTAAACTATTCAGGACTTAAAGAGTTTATAGAAGTCGTTTATAACATGTTTATCTCAGGAAAAAATCACAGCTGAAATTTATCATGCGTGGCGGCCGTTTTGTATGTTTTCTTGAACGTAAAAAACTCAAGTTACTGATGAAATGCACCGTGCTTTCTCACTTTCAGCATTTAAATAGAAAATATTTGTATTGTAACGTGCATCGACCTGGTCACCAGTCTAGGCACTAACCTAATGCACGTTGCTTAACTATAACGGAGAGAAATACACCAAACCGCATCGCTGTAAAAGCTAGCTCAACAGCAAGGCAGGTTTCAAGTGCTTATATATCTAACCTCTGTCCGTGACATTACTCCCCCCTTTGAGAAGTCTCGACCCTGAGACCTATATACAAGCATGTATATACAGAAACACCTGGGGAATATACATGGGTAAGGCAACTCCAGTCCGGCAGTTGTCATTATCCCACCTCTGCCACCAAATGTAACGTGCAACAACCTGGTCACCCATCCAGGCACTAACCTAATGCACGTTGCTTAACTATCATGGAGAGAAATACACCAAACCACATCGCTGTAAAAGCTAGCTCAACAGCAAGGCAGGTTTCAAGTGCTTATATATCTAACCTCTGTGGGGTATAGCTAAACAGCGAAATGAACTTCCTTTCGCTTCCTTTCGCGAAAGGAACATAATGCCCACGAAAGGAAGATTGTTTTCTATGAAAAAAGCGTTTTTCTTGCGAAAGGAAGGTGTTTTTGGAAAATTAACGTCAATTTTTTCGTACGGTTGAAATAGAATTGTTGGGATTGAGCGTTTGAGGCCGAAAAATCGTGTTTTAGTAATCGCTGTAAATGGTGTTACTATAAATAGCATTTCCTTTCTAAAATTGAGTTTCTTTCACGAAAGGAAGATTTTTGCCCGCAAGTAATGTTTATTCCACGACATGATTTTATAAATAATGAAATATCTCTTTTGAAGTAGGTACCCCTTACAGATTAAATTTCAGCTTTTTTTCAGTGATAGTGTGTAGTGAATTTGTTATTGATGATTTTGCAAAGTTTCTTTTAGAGGAAAACTCCATTCATGAAAACAGGGACCATATGTAATAGACTATGTACATTTTACAATCCCTGATGAAAGGAAAATTCACTCTGAGCTATGCAAGAATTCTATTCCAATCGAAAATAGGATTTCTTTCCTAAGTTTAGTACATTTTCGCAACATAAATGAAATTTGAAGGTTTAATTTAACTTTTTACATCCCCCCTCAAAAAAGAAAGAAGTGTTTTAGTGGCCTTTTCTTTATGTGAAAAAAAAAGGGTTTCTTTTCTAAAACGCATGTTTTCTCGATATGATTTAAATTAACCCTTTACCCCATAAGGCATTTCTATGGTATCTCTAGTTGACACTAAATAACAGCAAGGATGAAGCCGTTTCTTATGTGTATATGACACCTTTTGATAGTGTAGAAAACATTGCGACGAAAGGTGAAATTGCTTGTCACGAGAAAGCAAACAGGGAAAATCCCGAAATTAGCATTATATCCCTTTCCAACAATATTTTTGTGTTTTCAATCTCATACTTTAATCATTAATCACGTCTAATCTTCCTTTCGCGCTAGGAAGCGAAATGATTATGGTACGAAATTATTGCATATACCATCATGATTCCTTTAGAAGAAGAAGAACAAAAAATCCTGGAAATAGCATTTTATCCCTTTCCAACAATATTTCACCCCAAAATATGCTATTCAAATGAGGACAAGAAAGAACAGGGCAATCATACGAGTTTAACAACCACTGATCAGCGTGTTTTACATTTGTGATTTCAATCTCATATTTTAAACTTAAATCACGTCTAAATTATCAGACATCTATAATTACATTTTATTTCTCTTCTTTCACGAAGTTTGCTACTCTAATGATTTCATCTTAAAGTCTTAGACTCTTCCAAGAAGAAGTTTCATATTATCTTGTTTCTATAGACGGATTTCTATTTCGCAATAGGAAATTCCTTACAGTAAAGAATCTGGTTACTAGCAAAAGTTTTATATGAAACTTATAAAGTGAAGTTCATCCATGTCGAAAAGATATTCTCAAATTTAGAAAAATGCTTTCATGCAAAAAGACTTCGTTCGAGGCAAAAATCTTCCTTTCGTGAACGGACATACTTTCATGCAAGAACGGTTATTTATAGTAATACTTTCACCGCGATAGTAAAACACGATTTTTCTAGTCTAGAATTCCAGTCTAGAAACTCTCAAGTTCAAAATCTAACTTTAACAAATAACTAGAATATATAATCAATTCATCAACGGCGGTTTCCTTTCGTGAGGAAAACGCTGCCTTAATAGTAAACAATCTTCCTTTCGTGGACGTAATCTTCCTTTTTGCACAAGCAAGCGAAATGATTATGGTACGAAATGATTGTATATACCATAATGATTCCTTTAGAAAAAGAAGGAAAAAAAAAATCCTGGAAATAGCATTTTATCCCTTTCCAACAATATTTCACCCCAAAATATGTGTTGTAGTAGCATGGTGCTATTTGAATGAAAGGAAGATTCTCTCACGAAAGGAAGATTGTTCTTTTAAGCTATGAAATATGAGATTTTTTTTAAAGTAAAGATATTTTCGAAATGGACTCATTTTATTATTTGAATGAAAGGAAGATCTTCTCACGAAAGGAAGGTTTTTCTTTTATGCTACGAAATATGAGATTTTTTAAAACTAAAGATATTTTCGAAATGGACTCATTTTATTAATCAAATTAAGGCTCTTTTTTTTTTTCAAGTACGGTAATGTTTGTTGTTAGTATTTGTTATGAATGGTGTTGCCAATCCGGTATTTTGTTTGGAAAAATCTTTTACGAAATTTCGATTATTTTTAACCGTGAAAGAAGTCGTTCATCCACGAAAGAAGGTTTCCTTTCAAACTTAATTCATTTTTCTCGATACGGATACATTCAGTTACACGTTAAATTTAAGCCTTATAACTGAAAATGTGCGTAAATTAATATTGTAAGCAATTGTGTTGAGCACTACGATCATTTTCACACTGTCGTGAAGGTAAATTCTGTCCACGAAATGAAGTTCTTTATTACTGAGGTAGATGATGTTGCTTTCTACAGCATTCCTTTAGCAAAAGAAAAGACTTCGTAACAAAACGCTTCACAGTTTCCGGGAAAAGTAATTTAAAGAAAAAAAAAAAAAGAATGAAAAAAAAAATATATATATTTGATGTTGAGTTTTGATATTTGATATTTCTTTTCTAATATGTTAACCTTGCAGGGCAGGTTATTTTCGTCCTTTTTTCCTGTATAGACGTTTCTGTCCCGACCAGCTTTATTCCTTCTATAGGTCTTGTTCATCCCTAACATTGTGTGGAAGAGAGTAAAGGTTTACTTTATCTCTCTAAGGTTGAATGAAAAGAACCTTTCCTAAATTTTCCCCCTCACACACAAGGTCATATCATCGAACTTTTTTTTGGCAAGGAAACATGAGGACGAGTTATACAGTATATTTTAAGAAAAAAACTTACATAGATCTCTCTCTCTATGAGTCTGTTTCTCTGGTTGTCCCTTCACCTGTCTGGGTCACTAGAATGTAACAGTATTTAATAACTTTCGGCAAAACAAGAAGATCTCTCTCCAACACTGTTATCCTTCGCTGGGAAGAATCTCTCTCTCTCTCTACAAGTCTCTTTCTTCAAGTCACAGACAACAACTCTCTCTCTCTCTCTCTCTCTCTCTCAGCATGGTTTCAAACATCCTGCATAACTTTTGATTCAAGACGTCTTGCATGCAAAAGGGTGAACATTGAAATGATCAAGTCTGATAATTAGTTCATCAGAAAAAATGGATTTGCGTCTTAAGGGTAACCTTGGCGTACTTTTTTTCTTTATTTGATTAAGTCTTCAAACGAATTTCACAGCCTATGGTCAACAAACTCTGGTCAAACAGTTGCCTGGGTTCAAGTCCATTCCTGTTTTCAAAAATTACGTGTCAAATTCAAACCAAAGTGCCACATTCTGTGTGCCACATCTGTGAATTTAATCAATTCTAGTTGAATTGACTTCTTTTAGTTGTATGAACCATATCCTTTTACTTTATCATTTTAAACCACCTATACAGAGGTTGAGACCAGCCATTGGCGTATAAACTGTATGAAATGTACAACGCTGGAAATGGCCAGAAACTAAAACAGCCGGTGACGTTATATATACCAAGGAAAAAGCATGATTTCGTATACAATAACGTTTACAAATGTATTGCAAGAATAGGATTTTATTTTATTTAGTACAATCAAAAGCTCAAATTTGATTCGATGTGATTCTTTGTGATCTTTTGAATCTATGAAGTACATGTAGCTATAGTCTCCAGTTTCATTTCTTCTCATTTCAGTTTAATTTTACTCTTCTTTCAACTTCAGAAGTGTTGGTAGTGGTTAATATACAATGTCACTGTTCTAGAAACCGCATCATTGTCGTCATCGGCTATATTGTATTTCTAGAAAAAATCGCCAAAAGACTGTATTTTAAGGGAAAAATTAAAAAATTGGGGCATGTTTATCCTAACTCTTTCCCAAACGACAAATTTTACACTCCTCCAAACTGAAAGAGCTTTCAGACGACGATTGTTAATATGATAGAATGGGGGAGAGTTCTCCAAAATGGTATAAAACACTGTGGGAAAAGGAGAAACTGCTCAATACCAGTAATTTTTCCTTTTCCCACAGAGTTTTCAAAAGACTTGTACTGCAGACAGGTAAAAACAAGGACTTGTTTGGTAAAGGGTTAAGAAAATGTAGGCACAGAAAAAGGTGCGAGCAGATTCTTGATTTTGATTGGATTGTTCGTTATTTATCAGCTATCAATCCATTGTAGTAATAGGCGGAGCCAGCAACTAGTCAATCGTAACAATGTAACAATCGGTCGCCCTGCTGAGAATTTGTAATAAACTGACCATCAATCTGGCACGTATCCAGTTTATTCACTATATGCAACTAGAGGCGCCTTTTAAGGACACTATGTATTTAATATCGGACTGCACAGAGCATGCTGTCTGATCTTTGGTTTCAACTTTAATACAATGTCACAGTTATCGGCAATTTACCATTTTCCTGCAAAGTGTTCAATCCGTTTCAATAATGAATACCATTTTAAGCCACATTTAGTTTGATTTTTTGTCTGCAAATGCTGTCATTGTACATGATGTATTTGGTTCTGGTCAAAACGACCACAGTAAGTGGATTTTGCCGTCTAGCAAATCCGCTTAAAAGTCTAAATTTTATCGTCTGGTAAAGAGTTCACTCTAAATAGGATGATTTTGTCAGAATTCAAAAACTGTATAATTTACGTGCATATGCGTTTTGGGAGTAACGTTTGAGGGAGAGAGGTTGATAAATTTGATTCGAAGCTCAACTTCTGTAATTTCAAATTTCTTGGCAAGTAAATTTTGCAGTATTGAAGTTGAAACCAAAGATCAGACAGCATGATTTCGATATTAATACAGTGTCCTTAAAAGGCACTCCGAGTTGCGTATAGTGAATAAACTGGATACATGCCAGATGGATGTTCAGTTTATTACAAATTCTCAGCCGGGCGATTGATTGTTACATAATGTTACAATTAACCAGTTGCTGGCTCCGCCTACTACAATGGATTGATAGCTGATAATTAACGTATTATCCAATCAAAATTAACAATCTGCTCGTACTTTTTTCTGTGCCTACATTTTCTCAACCCTTGTTTTTACCTGTCTGCAGTACAAGTCTTTTGAACACTCTGTGGGAAAAGGAGAAATTACTCCTAATGAGGGAAATTTCTCCTTTTCCCACAGTTTTTTCTACCATTTTTGAGAACCCCTCCTCCCCCATTCTATTTTATCATATTTACAATCGTCGTCTGAAAGCTCTTTCAGTTTGGAGGTGTGTAAAATATGTCGTTTGGGAAAGAGTTAGGATAAACATGCCTCAATTCTTTAATTTTTCCCTTTAAAATATAGTCTATTGGCGATTTTTTTCTAGAAATAACGTTACAATATAGCCAATGATGACAATGATGCGGTTTCTGTAACAGTGACGTATATTAACCACTACGAACACTTCTAAAGTTGAAAGAAGAGTAAAATTAAACTGAAATGAGAAGAAATGAAACTGGAGACTATAGCTACTTCATAGATCAACACATCACAAAGAATAAAGACGAATCAAATTTGAGCTTTTGATTGTACTAAATAAAATAAAATCCTATTCTTGCAATACATTTGTAAACGTTATTGTATACGAAATCATGCTTTTTCCTTGGTATATATAACGTCACCGGCTGTTTTAGTTTCTGGCCATTTCCAGCGTTGTACATTTCATACAGTTTATACGCCAATGGCTGGTCTCAACCTCTGTATAGGTGGTTTAAAATGATAAAGTAAAAGGATATGGTTCATACAACTAAAAGAAGTCAATTCAACTAGAATTGATTAAATTCACAGATGTGGCACACAGAATGTGGCACTTTGGTTTGAATTTGAACTTTATTTTTGAAAACAGGAATGGACTTGAACCCAGGCAACTGTTTGACCAGAGTCTGTTGACCATAGGCTGTGAAATTCGTTTGAAGACTTAAACAAATAAAAAAAGTACGCCAAGGTTACCCTTAAGAGGCAAATCCATTATTTCTTATCAACTAATTATCAGACTTGATCATTGCGATGTTCACCCTTTTGCATGCAAGACGTCTTGAATCAAAAGTTCTGCAGGATGTTTTTAAACCATGCTGAGAGAGAGAGAGAGAGAGTTGTTGTCTGTGACTTGAAGAAAGGGACTTGTAAAGAGAGAGAGAGAAAGGGAGAGAGAGAGATTATTCCCAGCGATGGATAACTGCTGGAGAGAGAATTTCTTCTTGTTTTGCTGAAATTTATTAAATACTGTTACATTCTAGTGACTCAGACAGGTGAAGGGACAACCAGAGAAACAGACTCATAGAGAGAGAGATCAATGTAAGTTTTTTTCTTAAAAGATATAACTCGTCCTCATGTTTCCCTTCCCAAAAAATGTTCGATGATATGACCTTGTGCGTGACGGGAAAATTTTAGGAAATGTTCTTTTCATTCAACCTTAGAGAGATAAAGTAAACCTTTACTCTCTTCCACACAATGTTAGGGATGAACAAGACCTATAGAAGGAATAAAGCTGGTCGGGACAGAAACGTCTATACAGGAAAAAAGGACGAAAATAACCTGCCCTGCAAGGTTAACATATTAGAAAAGAAATATCAAATATCAAAACTCAACATCAAATATTCATTTTTGTCATTTTTTTTCTTTAAATTACTTTTCCCGGAAACTGTGAAGCGTTTTGTTACGAAATCTTTTCTTTTGCTAAAGGAATGCTGTAGATAGCAACAGTAATAAAGAACTTCATTTCGTGGAGAGAATTTACCTTCACGACAGTGTGAAAATGATCGTAGTGCTCAACACAATTGCTTACAATATTAATTTACGCACATTTTCAGTTATAAGGCTTAAATTTAACGTGTAACTGAATGTATCCGTATCGAGAAAAATGAATTAAGTTAGAAAGGAAACCTTCTTTCGTGGATGAACGACTTCTTTCACGGTTAAAAATGATCGAAATTTCGTAAAAGATTTTTCCAAACAAAATACCGGATTGGCAACACCATTCATAACAAATACTAACAACAAACATTACCGTACTTGAAAAAAAAAAAAGAGCCTTAATTTGATTAATAAAATGAGTCCATTTCGAAAATATCTTTAGTTTTAAAAAATCTCATATTTCGTAGCATAAAAGAAAAACCTTCCTTTCGTGAGAAGATCTTCCTTTCATTCAAATAATAAAATGAGTCCATTTCGAAAATATCATTGCTTTAAAAAAAATCTCATATTTCATAGCTTAAAAGAACAATCTTCCTTTCGTGAGAGAATCTTCCTTTCATTCAAATAGCACCATGCTACAACACAATTTTTCGGTCTAAACCACTTAAAATCAACATTAAAATTTTAATTATATCGGGAATATGTACTAAGTTTGGCAGTGAAACCTTCCTTTCGTTTAGAAAACACATCTGACACAGCAAACAATCATCCTTTCATGGATGGAACTGTCCTTTCACTGTCAAATTTTATTTTTCTTCTTTCACGAAGTTTGCTAGTCTAATGATTTCATCTTAAAGTCTTAGACTCTTCCAAGAAGAACAGTTTTATATCTTGGTTCTATAGACGGATTTGTATTCGCAAAAGGAATTTCCTTACCCTAAAGAATCTCGTTACTAGCAAAAGTTTTATATAAAACTTATAAATTTGACAAGTCAAGTTCATCCATGTTGGAAAGATATTCTCAAATTTTGAAAAATCCTTTCATGCAAAAAGACTACGTTCGAGGAAAAAATCTTCCTTTCGTGTACATACATACTTTCATGCAAGAACGGTTATTTATAGTAACACTTTCACCGCGATAGTAAAACACGATTTTTCGAGTGTAAAAATCTTAAATTCATAATCTAACTTTTACAAATACCTAGAATGTATAAGCAATAAATCAACGGCAGTTTCCTTTCGTGAGGAAAACGCTTCTTTTATAGTAAAGAATCTTCCTTTCGTGGACGTGATCTTCCTTTCGCGAAAGGAAGCGAAAGGAAGTTCCTTTCGCTGTTTAGCTATACCGACCTCTGTGCGTGACAGTGTGTCAAATGAAGGAATATTGAATACGCAGGCAACAGGTATGTTTAAACCCTAGTTTTGTGCTCTATTAGCGAAATTATGGGAGTTCAGACTTGCGAAAAAATCTGTGCAGAACTTTCAACAGATTTTGTCTGGATTGTCACTTTACCCAGAGGAGACCAGTCGAAAAGTTGCATCGCCTTTGGGGGCAGTTATCTGTACTGGCTGCACTGGAAGATGTTACATAAAACCAAAACAATTTCATTGCTAGCAAATTAACCATACCATTTTTTTTCAAATTGGCAATATCAGCTACTTGTGTTTTCTGTCACCACCTGCAAAATTTAATCCCCAATGGCAACCTTTTTTGTTTTTACTTCTGCTTCGTTTGCCAGCACTCTCATTCTCTTGAAAAAGGCCAAGCATCCATGATAAGTCCATCCTTATTCATCCACTTTTATTGCTACCAATTTAATCAATAATATGGGCTACAGGCAGACCAAATGCTCATTCCCCTCGGATACCGTTCCCCTCCCACTCATTTCGACAGTTAAAATCTCAATTTTTGACCAAGATCTGCTTTAATGCTTGACATTGTGGGGGGAAATCGAACGATATCGTGTATATTCTGTGTAGCTGGTTGTTTTGCATTTAAACTTACATATATTGATAGTTTCCTTCTTGATAGAGAGGGTTTTACATCTTTTTCTATATTCACAACCCGTTCTGACAAAAATATTTCGGTTACCAGCGCCACCTACTATACAAAGCGCAGACTACTCTAACGATATTCCTTGTAGCCGGCTTTTTCATCCTTAATCTTGTAACATGCGAAATGTACGAGTACCAGTTCGAGCAGGTACGGTAAAAAATCATAACCGCTGTATTAATCGTGACCGTCCGTGACCGTCCGAAACTGCCAGACTTTCTTCGTTGGGTTATCTCTATCGGACGATTAGGAGAAATACACACACTGGTAGCATGTTGTAGATCACCATACTGGATAGGTTATAGAACACAGACCAGATGCTAGTTTAGCTTTCTCTATCAGGTATCCAGTATTATTTAACTGGTACCCGTTACCCTCAGATTCAACACTACTAGAGTCAGTTTACTTACCACTGGAAAGTGAGAAAGACTGGTAGTCTCTCGTTATACATGTACTTGATTCAAGAAGAACAAGGGACAGCTTAGAATCAAATGGCATTTAAAGCGAAGGAGACGAATTATTTAAATCCTTAGACACAATTTACAACTGATTTCGGTCAGCGTTTTACTTTAACGACAAACTTTTAGACTTGTGCAAATAGTTAGTATTAGCCGAGGGCAACGAACTGCGACTCAGAAACTGAAAAAAAAAGACATTAGTAGGGTAGAAACCATTGTGCAAAAAGGAGACAATGTTGATAAATTCCTCTGCAAAGTCGTTTAAACTTTGAATTGTTTGGTAAATACACCCTAATCTGTAAAGAACTGTGTCTGATAAATTAGATTTGATCAACTGATCACCCGAGATTTGCAGAATGCTTTAAGTCTTTACCAAAAGGACAAAATTTTATACTAAACCAAGTTGAAAGCATTAGCATATAAAAAAAAAAAGATGTTGATATTATCAAATTGACTCCAGAAGCTTTCTATGAATGGATGACATGAAGGTGAACGAAGATAAGTCACAAAGTTAACATCGGAGCAAACCTTATGACTGATTGCAGAACACTTCATGTACCCGAGAATTATCAGGTTTAATCTCCACTGATGACATTGTCTCTGGTGCTTTTTACTTTTTTGCCCGCAAAATAGGAACTTTCGAATTCTTGGAATCATTTTCCTATCGTAGATTGTATACGCTCCGAGATCCGACCAGGCGCATGAGCACTTATTGAAAGGCTTGGGAACAGCTGAGCCTTCTTAAGTGAATCTTTATGAATCGCAACAAAACTTGACAAAACTAGAAAGAACCGTGAGATACCGCAGAAAATAGTGCTTCCACACCCCAATACGGATCTTTCAGGTCTTTTTACAGCCTACCACATCCTGATAAGTTTTGCAGCTATCAGTCCCACTAAGTAGGTATATGGTCTGTTGGGTTTCTCATCTGCATGGACCGAGACTGCACATTTTTGACAGTTGAAATATAAGGCAACGCAAGACAATCAGGAATATATCACCGTGTGAAATAACTCACCATTAGCCTCGCTCTCTTTGGTTTTCGAGCTCGTCATAAACACATTTATATTCAAATGGACAATATGCCGCCAGAAAAAAAGGGGTTTAATCCATCTACAAAAAGTTTCAACCCAGGTCAGCCTACGCAGTTCGCGCAGGCTGACCTTGGTCGGAACTTTTTGCTATTGGTAAACCTGGCCAATCCTACCTGTGCTTCTCCTCCTAAACTAACAATCAGATTTCAAACAAACTTCACAGAAATGATCCTTAGGTCATGCTCTTTCAAAATACTTCAATCGAAATCAGTGAAGAACTTTGGTTGCCATGGCAACCGAGAAAAAAAACTTTAAAAATCTTCTTGTCCCAAACTGTAAGGGCTAAAGCTTTCGTATTTGGCATGTAGCTTCATCTAGTGACCTTCTACCAAAATACTTCAAATTATGGCATTGGTATTGGAATTGGCCCTGTTGTGACTTCTCGGATTTCATATAGAGATAAATAAGGAAATCTTAAAGATCTTCTTGTCCCAAACCGTAAGGGCTAGAGCTTTCATTTATGGCATGTAGCATCATCTAGTGGCCCTCTACCAGAATACTTCAAATTATGGCACTGGTGTTGAAATTGACCCTATTTTGTGGGTTCTCGGATTTCACATAGAGATAAAGAAGAACTCTTTAAAAAAGCCGTGTTTTAGCTCCACATTTCTCTAAACTGCTGATCATAACTGAATGAATCGCACCAGGTAGCGTTTAATTGAGTAAACATTTCAGTCTGAAATTAAAAGTAAAGTTGTCTCGTGGAAAAGTAGTCCGGTTCTGTACCCAGAATGCCAAAATTACAAGTAGATAGATATGTAGGCCTATTTATAGAATGCCATCTAGCAGGAGATAATGGTATAGTGCAGACCAAAAGTCTGACAAACTCGTATAAAGGCGTTTTGTTCGGTCTTACTTTAATAAACATGTAAATGTCCCTAATGTATTTAGCTTGCCATCAACGCCAACAGGGTTTTACCTCATCAAAGAATGACATAATTCTTTCAGTAATCCATCTTAACCCTTTGGTATCTAAGAGTGACTCTCTGACCTTTAGCGGACAGTGTAGATCAAGATCAGACTGCACAGAACGTGCAGTCTGGTCTATGATCTACACTAACCGATATAGAGATATCATTCCCAAAAATATAAATTTGAAATACATGTAGCAATGTTTGGCTTTTTACTTTCAAATTGAACATTTTATTGTAGTTATTTAGCAAGGTTTAATAGAGATGTTTTTGCTAATATTTGTATTCGATTAATTATCCATTGTCATCAGTCAAACTTCAAGCTACAAGAGTATATGGACAACTTAGTAGTGAATGATACTCTTCCTTCACAGTGCTATGTATTTTAAAAATATGAGCCATGCTCTGCAAAAAAGGGGGTTTAATGTATCTTCAAAAAGTATCAACTCCGGTCAGGCTGCGCTGTCCGCGCAGCCTGACCTGAGTTGATACGTTCTACTTTTGTTAAAATTTTCAGTATGTCTTAGGACCATCCCACCCACGGATTTAGTCGTTTGTTAAACAAAATGGATTTATGATCCATAATTATGAGATAACTAGCTTGGTGTCATTCATCACGGAGATACAGACCCAGACTATACATATCCACCACAAATTGAGAAAATTATTTGTTTCTATTCACAGTGCTTAACACCGTCTTAGTATTAGTTATATCGCGGCCATTATCTCCAGCTAGATGACATTCTATAAATACTCATCTATCTAATTTGGGCATCCTGGGTACAGAACCGAACCATTTTCCTACGCGACAACAGTTATTTTGAATTTCAAACTAAAATAAACATTTACTCAATAAAACGCTACTCGTGCGATTCACTCAGTTATGATCAGCAGTTTAGAGAAATCTGAGGCTAAAACAGGCCTGATTTTACCTCAAATGTATTGATAAAAAACTTTTTCTCCATTATAGCGCGTAATATTACAGTCTGCCCGCTTTTGGGGATAGTGATGTGTCATATAAGACAGTCGAATCTTCAAAGAATATGACATGCGCAGATAACAATATCGCGGCGTCCAGTGCATCTACCCGTGCTTTCCTGGATTTGCTCTGGACATTGCTTCGTACTGTTCTCTTCTCAGGCTACTGGCTACTTTCCCACAAATTCATCTTTGAAACAAGAAGCATTAATCCAATTGCAATGACTTCCATAGATCTATAGAGAGAAATTGGCCGACCTGGGGATTCGAACTATAGCGAATTCATGGCTTAAAGCCCTGCACGTTGAGCTGACGCTTTTTGGAGACCTTTAGTGATAGTTTGGAATGAAGAAGTATAAATGATTTAAATGTTCAATTTCACCGGCGTTTTGTAAAATGTGCTTTGAATTTTTGCTCTGCATTGTGTGGGAAAGAGTTAACGCATCTCCGTAATCCATCGCACCAAGCAAGTTATCATATACATGTATTTATGTATCCAGAAGAGCCTTTTTTTTTTTTAATACAACTGACTTGATCATGATATACGCTGGTACTTGGCTATACAAAAAATTGACCAATTGCGAGTTGCGTCGGCCCAGGTCAGCCTGCGCGGACTGCATAGACTGACCTGGGTCGAAGCTTTTCGCAAATGCATCAATAAGCCCCCTTTTCATAGAGCATGGTTCGAATACTTGAAAAAAAAGGGAAAAAAAAAACAGACTATTGCGGACACTTTTCGACTAAATGACAAAATCGTACATGTACCCGGCTACTGTAGCCGGGTACGGTACACCTTTCCAAACTGGAAGCATTTGCGGAAACTCAATTAGTGGATATTTCTTAGAAAGGGTGGAAAACGTTGTGGAAAAAAGGATAATAAATTATGGTGGCCACAAACATTTTCTCCTTTTTTTTTCCTGAATGTTTTCTAAAACTTTCTCATCAGGATCGTTAAAAGTCAGGATTGTGTCGGCTAAAAATTCGGGTTGACAAAATTTGGATAAAAAATACCTAGACATTTCAACCGTATAACAGTGCATGGCTTTACTTTGAACTCATTTGTTTCACATTTCAAGAGAAAAAAGAAGAAGTAGAAGAAGCAGAGTTCTTGAAAAAAGAGATTTAGGACTAGCGCACGACCTGGTTCCGTATTCACTAACCTTTCTTTGTCTTATTCTTCAGCATTTCGTCTATGTGAAAGAAACAGAACTTCTGATTGGCTAAATCATTCGGTTTAGCCAATCAGAAGTTCTATTACTTTCACAATTAGACAATCTTGAAGAATAAGACAAAGAACATTCTTTAGAATGGTTGGTGAATACTGGACCTGTTTACCTTTTACTTTATTATGTGGCTTTCTTAGGTAACAGAAATTTTACACCTTGACTGTTAAAGTTCAAACACTGCCAGTCATTAAATTGTCAGGGAAGTGGAACTTATAAGTACCCATCTTTGACCTTTCACACTTCAGTATTTTTTCTTCAAGTAATCCATACTGGGCGCATAGTAGTCATATTTCGGGGTCAACTTGACGCAAGCTGTAAAAACCGAAAAGAACGGAAAGAGTTCGAAAATACAATTATAAGAACAAAAATACAAATAACCATAACACAAGAAAAATAGAAAGGGATTGTTTATGTTTTTTTTTAAAGGCAATTTACAATTTCGTATTTCATACCAGTTAGTGATAGTACTTATAAAGGCATTATTCATAATTGCCATGTTTCTCTGATTAGTACTTCCGAAACGTGCACTGCTGATTACAGTGAATAAATACTTTGTGCAGTAGCGCGATGAAGCGTAGAAGCCTTTTGAAAACCTTGTGAGAAAAGGAGAAATTGATGGTAACCAGCATTTTCTCCTTTTCCCACAATTTTTTCTACCCTTCCCATAGCAAATGTAACTTTTTCAGTCACATTTATTTTGTCGCTTGCAAATGCTTTCAATATCGACCAGTCTGTAGATTTTTTAAAAGAGTTAATGCCGTTTTCAACATTACTTAAGTTATATCACGGAGATCAGCGCTACCCATGCTTTCCTGGAGCTTCTTTCCCCAGTACCTAACACAATATTCTCTCCAAGCCACTGGCTGCTTTCCAACTAACACAAATTCAATGACTAGATATTAACCGATTACCACACAATCCCTACTTTTGACGCCCTTGAGAAAAAAAAAGAACTTTAGAAAACACTATGGGAAAAGGAGAAAATGCTGGTTACCAGCATTTTCTCCTTTTCCCACAATGTTTTCCACCCTTGACAAAACAAATTTCAAATTTTCAGTCAATTTTACTAGGTCGTCTGCAAATGCTTTCGATTTGGACAAGCCAAAAATTTTGTCGTTTGGTAATGAGTTAAACAATGGTTGCTCCATAGAATATCTTAATTGAGAAGGAGAAGAGTAGAAACTCTACTTACGATCATCGTGTTGTATTTTGATCATTTCGTCCAAGCCCAGCTCAAAATAGTGGTCCAGAATAGCTTTGATCATTTTCAAAGTGGAGGCTGACGGATCCTTTTTTCTAGTTTTCACAACGATGTAGGGATCGGCGCAAACGCCCGAAATATCAGTCTTCGTACATCCATATATGATGGCGAATTTCTTGTAATCGGTTGCCATGACAATGTGATCCCTAGAAAGAACGTTACCTTTAAATTGAATAAGAGCGTGATTAATTAAAGTGAAGTATGTGTTAGTCACGTTCTATACAACCGCTTTTAAGTTACAGGGCATTATCTACCGCTAGATGGCATTCTACAAATTAATACACAAGTATCTAATATGGGCATTCTGGGCATTATCTCCCGCTAGATGGCATCCTATAAATACTCATCTATCTGATATGGGCATCCTGGGTACAGAACCGAACGACATTCCTACGCGACAACCGTTACTTTGAATTTAAAGCAAAAAAAAAAGTTTACCCAATAAAACGCTACCTCGTGCAATTCACTCAACTATGATCACCAGTTTAGAGAAATCTGTTGCTAAGGCAGGTCTCATTTCTCCTCAAACGTATGGATACGTAAAAGCTATTTCAACATTGCTACTTTATAGAGCGTAATATTACAGTCAGCCCGCTTTCGGGGTTAGTAGTGATGCGTCATATAAGACAGTCGAATCTTCGAAGAATATCACATGCGCAGACAATGGCATTCTGGGTACAATAGCAGACTAATTTTTCAAAACGACAACCGATACTTTGAATTTTAAAATAGAATAAACGCTTACTCGGAAAACGCTACTTGCTGCGATTTATTCAGTTAAGAGCAGCTAGCAGGTAACCTATTCACTGGTCATATATTAAAGCAGTCCCTACAGGCTTGTGTTTAGCTCCAGACTAAGCCCTACTTTTCCCAAGTATTGGGGAATGGGTGATGTGACATATAAGACATAGAGAATATTTGTTCTTTTTGGTGAAAGTTCGAAATTGATTTCATCTCGTGAACACCATCGGTAACATTTTCACTCGTGGCTGCTGCGCCACGAGTGAAAATGTTACCGATGGTGTTCACGAGATGAAATGAATTTCGATTTTTCATCGAAAATAACAAATATTCTCTATTTATGTCATGCTTTTAACTCTTTCCGGGGGAAGCTTTATCAAAATCCAGTACAGTTCTTTTCCGTTATTCCCCGTGGCGTACCCCTCCTGCATAGCAACGCATTACAATGTTACGTCAAGCACGAGAAATGTAAGGTAAATGAGGTCATACTTCCACCTGGTTGTGAGGCACGCACAATTTACCTAGGCAACATGAACATGAAAATCGGTATTTTCACTGGTGGTACCAGTTTAAGATAGAAAAAAATATTTTCACTGCTATTTCTCGATATCCTACCGGAAAGCATAATATAAAGGTTGAATCTTCAAAGAATATGACGTGCACAGAAAACGAGTTACAGGGAACAAAATACATTAAATGAGCCGTGCTCCGGCAAAAGGGAACTAAATGCATCTCCATGATGCATTATACTAATTGAGTCATCATACAATTATGGATCTGCATGAATGCATTTTATACAAGTTAGCTTCTTTAAAAAAAAAGGCAGGAGAGGTCAGCATCAATGTTTTCCAGTAGTTTAATTGCTTTTAATTGCAATGTATTCTGGTAAATTTTAACAGAAAAATAAAAAAAGCCACCGCGTAGAAACCTCATATGCATTACATGACGGTCATTTGATCTTCTTGTCGCGTTTTCAAGTCACATGATCTTGTCTAGCAGTCTTCTTTTTGTTTTTTAACAAAATCTTCTTATTTTTCCTTCTGCTTAGATTTATTTGCTTAATGAAAAATTACAATGGTTTTAGGGGTAATTTGCAGCCATTGCAAATTAATGTAACAAACATGATATTTTTCTGAAATTCATTATATAAAAACAAACCACATCTATTTCCTGTTTCGTACTTTTTGATTTCGATTTTTTTTTTACAAAACCATGACGAAACAGACTGTGTATCAAAACAATTTCGTAAGAAAACCGGATTTAGACAGCAAATTCTGTGGCAGTCTGATGACCTCTCCAATAACACCCGACTAAATCATGAGATACACTGGTCCTTTGACATGTAAAAAAAATATATATATAGCAAAAAGTATTACCAAGGTCAGCCTGCGCGGAATGCGCCGGCTGACCTTGATCAATGCTTTTTGCAGATGCATTAAGCCCCCTTTATTCATAGAACATGACTCATTTTATTACACGTTCTTATACCTTTCTACTGATGATATTGGCACTATTATGATATCATTTTTACAGTGACGATATCGTCTTTTTTTATCCCGAAACTCGGCTTGATTTCACACATTGATTAAAAGGATGATCAAAACTTACAGATTTTCTTAGGTCATTGGCTTGTTTGTATTTAAATGCGATACAAGTTTGAATTTAGAATACCTCAAATATTGCCGGTGTAATGCAGAGAAATGGCCATCCCCTACAAAATAACCCGGGTCATTATTCCACGTAGAAAAATGACCCCAGAAGTCATTTCACTACGTAGAAAAATGACCCGGGTCATTATTCTTATTCTGCGCAGTGAATTGACCCCAGAGGACATTTCTCTATGTAGAATAATGACCCGGGTCATTCCTTTGCGTAGAGAAATGACCTATGGGTCATTTTGTATTGGGGGGGGGGTCATTTCTCTGCATTACACCGGCACCGGTAGCCCATTGTCAGCGCACAGGTGTTAAGAACAGGAGGTCGTTGCTTCGATTCCCGCCTGAGCCAATTTCTTTCCGTGGACTGATGATAGTCATTGCGACAGGGTTTGTTCCTTTCCTACCCCGAGTTGCAATTTCGATCTCCAGTGCCGCAAATTATATAATTTTGGTATGTTCGTCCTATCGATATAAAATCTTGACAAAAGTCAATTTTCTTCACATCTTCTTACAGATCTAAGATCAGACTTCACGTTCTGAGCAGTCTGATCTTGCTCTGCACTGTCAACAAGACATCCTTGAGTCGCGCTTGGCAGAGTAAGGGATAAGCCGCATCACTACTCACGCCTTTTGTCGTTAGAAAAGGCTGGCTATCGAAGGAAGAACGTTGCTACTACGACTACTACTACTGCTAGCACTACTTCTACTACTACTACTGTTTACCAATAGGATCTTTAAGCAGATAAGCGCCCTCTCTCTTGTTGGTGACCAGATTCAATGTGGCGCTCGTACAGACGGAGCTCCTGAAGAAAATAAAATAAAGATTACCTTACCCACATTCATTGTCTATATATACGATGGCTCAAGGATAATTAAGCTGTGCTCCCGAAAAGGGGGGGGGGGATGTTAACCCTTATCCTGCTAAATAACTGAAATAAGATTTTCAGTTCGATATTAATAACCTTCTTGTCCCAAACCCTAAGGGCTAGAGCTCTCGTTTATGGCATGTAGCATCATCCAGTGGCCCTCTAGCAGAATACTTCAAATTATGGCGCTGGTGTTGAAATTGACCCTATTTTGTGGGTTCTCAGATTTCATATAGAGATAAAGAAGAAATCTTTAAAAATCTTCTTGCCCCAAACACTAAGGGCTAGAACTCTCATTTATGCCATTTAGCATCATCTAGTTGCCCTTTACCAAAACACTTCAAAGTTAATTTGTTTTGGGGAATAATATATCCTTATCGGACATTGTAGATCAAAGATCAGACTGCACGTTCTGTGCAGTCTGATCTTGATCTACACTGTCCGCAAAAGGTCAGCTAGTCGCACTTTGCAGCCAAAAGGTTAACGCATCTCCGAGAATTATCGTAACGAACAAGACATCATAGTTATAATGATGGCGTTATAAAACCCATTCTGTCTAAAAGTCGAGTGAACCATAAGGTAGAATGTGCCTAGTACATGTTAAAAATTTATCAAATGCAAAAAGATTCGACCCAAGTAAACCTGTGCGGACTGTGCATGCAGGCTGAGCTGCGTAGATACTGTTAGCAGATGCAGTAAACCTGTTACACATAGCATGCGAAAGCCTAGGTAACTCGGATGGCCATTCTGGCAAACCTTTTTGTTGGCTAGAGCATCGAAATGCTACCATAATTTTTCACCCTTCACCGAATGACCGAACGCTAAATAACTGTTTGCCACACAATCCTTACTTTGAGAAAGAAACCTTCTGAAAACATTGAGGGAAAAGGAGAAAATGCTGGTAACCAGCATTTTCTCCTTTTCCCACAATGTTTTCAACCCTTTCCCCCCCAAAAAAAGTTACATACATTTTGTCGTCTGCAAATTATTCCAATTTGGACTAGTCTAAAATTATGTCGTTTGGTAAAGAGTTAGCGACACTGCGGGATGGACGACCCTGGGGGATGTCAGGAAAAGGACCGAGAGGTTATGGTCGATTTACCTACATTCCAAGTTGACATATCTATGAAATCTTCGGTCTCTTTTTATCATAATGTTTGCAAAAGGCTTCTACTTTAGCGTCGCTGAAACTCGGAATAGTGTGGTAGAGGTTAAAACAAAACTTAAAATGGTTATATAATATGAAATCAGACCTCCAAGTGTCCTTAAGAATGATGCTTATGTCTGGCTGTAAGCTGTGCCGAGACACAAAGTTGGTGAAATCAGAGGATCCAGCCCAAGAACAAGAGGTCAGTCTGTATGTCAAATACCAGTCTCCCATGTACTAAAAAATAACAGTAGACTGGGTTACAGTCCTTTTCTGTCATTCATACATTACTTTGCCAAAAAATGAGGAAACAATAAAGAAAGAGATAAATCGATAGCAGCCAAAGATCAGTAGCAGACGCTAATGTTTTCAGGTCAGCATAAAACGGAGTAATTTAAAAGTAGATCTATTACCGACTTGATCCAGGCTAGGTTCATCTTCGCGAGCCAAGTTTACGATCCCTACGTGGATTTTACCTTGGCTGATTTCGAGATTCCTGCGATGCGCCCTCTATTTACCCCCTATTGCCCCCTTTACATATTTCTAAAAGCAAGGCCAAGACCGACGATTCACTCCGTTACTCTACCCTTTGCGGATCGAGCTTGATTTTTACATTCACCCGATACGCTTTTTCATTGGATGCAGCCAGCTCTAGCTGCAACGAATGAACTCGCTCGTAGCATTTCATCTTTGATAAAAATAGAACAAGGTCTCTACCTTTCGAATAAAAGGTAAAACATGGAAACCCATGTGGATGTCTGCTTATCGCTTCATGTGTAAGCGGTTTGTAAAACGATATTTCATTGCAGGAATCTCGAAATCGGGCTCAATCAGCCAGGGTAAGATCCACGTAGTGATCGTAAACTTGGCTCGCGAAGATGGACGGGGGGGAAGGGCAGACCTTTTGGCGAACATCGTTTTGGACAATCAAAACAGCGCTAACCACTTATTTGCATATAATCAAAACTCCAAATTGAAAATCCACATCGAAATAATGACTGTTTACAACTCCTAAATTAATTCGTTGCACAGAAATCAGGAAATGGTATTGAACCAAAAAATAACGATAAGGTCTTAACCGTATAGGACAAAGGCATCAGAAACGATTGGGAGGCCATAAAAAATTAAAAAGAGACAGACAGATCCAGTAACGCAGCATAAAGTTACTTACTTCCTCGACTTGAAAATTCTTCTGCGGTTCTGGAATTTGTACAAATTTTGCTCTGTTAATGCATTCCACCGTTGCTATAGCAATCGCAAGTACGATGGTTCTTAAAACCATAACTATGTATTTGGTCCAACCCAATGGCTACAGCTGGAATTTCAAACAGCGAACAAACTAGGTATACGAATACATTTGACCGGTGCGCTGCATTTTAAGAAAACTACTGCATCATCAATCAAGGCTGATGTTCCTTACGATTTCCAGACATTTCAAAAGTGAAGTTTTTTACCCCTACCATTTTCAGCTTACCCGACTGCAAAGTGTTCAAGGTCGCCTTTTACCTTGAGTGCACTCTAGATGCCACATTTTCCGTCTGGTTCGTATGGAAGTTGGTCCCAATATTTGTCTGGATAATGCCTAAAAAAAAATAGAAATTGGGTCATGTGAGGCCAGAAAAGTACACTACTGGGACACATCTTACAAAAACATTGTGTGCACTCTAGACGCCACATTTTCTGTATGATACTCATAAAACTTGGTCAGAATATCTTTTCTTTATTATGTCTTGGATAAGTTTGAAATTACATCATATCGGGTTGAAATGTTGGTCATTGGGACGAATGAAAGAAAAGCAATGTATGCTTTTTAGGGGCCAAGTTTTCAGCCGATACTTATGAAACTTGGTAAGAAAGTTTCTTATGATAATATTACTAAAAGGTTTGAAATTTGGTCACGTTGGGTTATAAACTAGGTCACATGTACAAATCTCAAACAAGCATTGTGTGCGACTTGGAAGCCACATTTTTATCTGATACACATGAGTCCTATGCAGAATTTTTATTTCGCACAGTGTCGAATTTGGGTATTGTTGGATAAAAAAATAGATCGTACTGTCAAACCTTAGAAAAACCAGAGAGCGCTCCACATTTTAAGTTGGATATGCATGAAACATGGTCCGAATGTTTGTCATGATAACCTCAGGTGGAATGAAATTGGGTCACATCAGGTGACAGGAATAAGGTCACTAGAATAAATCTTAGGAAAAACCTGTGAGCACTCTAGAGGGCACATTTTCAGCCGGACGCTCATGAAACCTGGTCAGAATGTTGTTTTGTTGGCATTGCAGACAAAATAAAATTGGGTCATATGGGGTCAAAACGTAACTAATGACAATGCATATTAGAAAAACCTTGTGTGCATTTTTGAGGCCACATTTTTAGTTCATACTCATGAAACTTAGAATTCTTGTCTTGATGATATCTAATACATGTTCAAAAGTTGGTCACATCAGATTAAAAATGTCTCTTGTAGGACAAATCTTAGTAAAACCTGTATATGGAGACCATATTTTCAGTGAGAAACCTATGAAATTTTATCAGAATAATTGTCTTGACAATATTTTGAACAAGATTTGAATTGGATGACAATGTATCAAACAGTAGGTCACCAACACTCATTCGTTTAGGTTATCACAACCCATCCTCGGATACCCCGGGGTCTCCCTATTTGCTACGCTACATCGACCCCTGGGACAATTAGTTGAATTTCCTTCGCTTTACCGCTGGCCGAATGCTGGCTTTTCATTGGTTCCATCATCATTTTGTGATGGGCGAGTGTACTGTACGCTATGACGTTTCGTATCGATTTTCGGCGGCTCGCTTTCCCGCTGGCCGAATGCTGGCTTTTCATTGGTTCTATCATCATTTTGTGATGGGCGAGTGGACTGTACGCTATGACGTTTCGTATCGATTTTCGGCGGCTGATTCAAAGTTTTATTAGTCAATTGTCCCAGGGTCGATGTAGCGTAGCAAATAGGGAGACCCTGGGGTATCCGAGGATGATCACAACCAGGATGTCTCCAACTTTGTCAATTCTAGGTGACTTTATTCAGGAGAGCATTTTCGAGCCAAAGGCTCTCTTGTAGATTTATTTTCTCGTCCGTCATTATCCCTCTACTCTTATTTGTTCAGGCTTAATTTAAATGGGTTAAGCACAAGAAGTTTATGGGTAGGTGTGGGATTGCCATTTTATAATTTGAAAGTACTGCTGACATGTTGTTAAATTCCGTGCTTTAAATATTTAACCTAACCCCACGCACTGAATTCTGAGCAAGCGACCGAGAACAGTGCAATAATAATGCGGTTGCAGACCGTGTAGAGCTCGAATATGTTTTTGAAGGACAATTATGTGTTTGTATACTGAACATTAAAGAAGGACATAGGCCCATTGTTTTCTCAAGCCTACGCGTAATTCAACCAAGTTTTATTGCGTAGTTGGCAGTCATTATCTATTAAGGATCCCTGTTTTTTTCAACTAACAACTTTTTTTTTATGACTGTTCAAATCGTTTGACAGATGATACAAAAAGAAACATAAACAGATAAACATGAAGACATCAAGGTATTCTTTTTTAAACAGACGTCCGGTGAATAACTCACTACCGCAGACGGACACTTAAAGGTGGCCCTTCAGAATTTGGGACAAAAACTTTACAAAAAATACAATAATATCATCCTTGAACTCCCAAAGCCTAAGAATTCTAATTCATAAAACCCCAGTCGTCGTAAACCATCCGACAACAAGAGAATTAAGAGATTTACTACGGCCCAGGTCGACATCGACGGGAAACACGTTCTATTTTTACATGAGCAACTCGTTCATTTACATACCGGAAATACAATGACGAAGCTTTACACATGGCGTTCGAAGAAGATATGAAAAATAATTACATGTTTGTTATGTAATGGAATTTAAGCATCATTAGTCACGTGCCAGTCACTTAACATTCCCACAATGCTTTTTTTTTTTTTTTTTCTTTTTTCTTTTTTTTTTTTTTCTTTTTTTTCTTTTTCTTTTTGGTGCGAAATCTAAAAATAGCTTAAGAGGCTACGTAGCCCTTTAAGGGAATACCATCAAAAAAATTTTTTTTTTGTAATTTTATGATCGTTAATTATTGATGATTTGTATTGTGTTTTTATATAATTTCAGCGATATATATAGTTTTTGATTTGGTGTGATGTGAAAATTCTAAATATCCACCTTTAAAACTTGTTTCTCAAATTCTGTGCCTGTATAAATTTTGTGGGAAAGAAGAAACTGCTAATTACTAGCACTTCCTTTTTATCACAATCAATTCAAAATTCGTTTTCCAAAGGGTTGTCAGAACAAGTAACTATTTTGTTTGGGCTGTTATGGCTGCAAAGATTTCACCAAATATAGGAAAATGACATATAGCTCCCAAATAAGACAAGAAGTTCTTTCTGACTTGGTCTCGGCTTGCATTGTCAATACTACAAGTACATCCAGAATAACGAATAAATAGTAATCTGCGTGCTCCTTTTTGTTAACCCTTTACTCCACAGAGACTCATTTCTACGCATTGCTTATAGTGGCCTTTGGAAAACATTGTGGCAAAATGTGAAATTGCTCGTGACGAGCAATTTCACCTTTTGTCACAATGTTTTCTATTCTAAAAAAGGTGTCATATACACATGTATAAGAAACGGCTTAATCTTTGCTATTATTTAGGGTCAATTAGAAACACTATAGAAATGCCTTATGGGGGTAAAGGGTTAAAGTGTCTGAATTTTCACTAGGGAAATACAACCTGCAAAACTAGTAACAAGCGGCCAAAACAAGTAACAAGCGTGTCTTTTTCTTTCTCACAAAACTCTTCTCTATTTGGTTAAAATCCAGTGAAGTGGTATACAGATTACTCGTATTTTTTTGGCAAATGATTCACCATAATACCGCACAGGCTATGTAACAAGCACAAAGTCTTGTTTTTTGAAAAACGTCGCCAGCTAAACGACTCGATTTTTTTTGCTGAACTTATAGCTCTCTATGACACAAGTACTCAGTCCCATTCTTCGAAGAATCTAGCTGTGTAAAATTCAAGAACTTATTTTGCAACACATTTCTCTCTATGAAGTAAGGGCTTGTTGTTGGAAAACTTTGTCCTCAGCAGCCCCAATGAGTCACTGTAAGAATTACTTTTTTATAAACTTTAGTCTGCCTCATGTAACTTAGTCTTATATATTAGGTGAAAAATGGCGAGTTTGTCAAGAAAAAAGTCACTTATGTATCAGAAAGTGTCTATTAGGACGGATAGTTTTCTGTTAGAGGTAGGCTTATGCACAAACTGATATGTACAGATGTGCACACCGGTCTTGGTGTTCAAGAATTTCTTGAGACTGATGTGTAATGTTGCCTCGCAAAGTACTTGTGATTAGCATTTATGTTTCCTGAACCCTTCACACTGTAAATTTTACTGAAATGGCGACTAGGCCCAAGTATTCTGTGTGTAGTAACGTTAGTTATTGTCAAATAACCAACCGGGAGATAAAGATTGCCTACAAAAAAAAACATAATAGAAGCTTGTAGATGTTAAGAAATGCAAAAGTATGCACATAGGTAAAAGTGAACCTAGGTCCAGCGAATATTATATAAAGGATAATGAAGGTATGATGCACAAAATTGAACAAGTTAAACAGCAGAAAGACTTAGGAGTCATATTTGATAAAGACCTAAATTTCGACATACACATAAAAAACAAAGTTAATATAGCCAGTAGGAATCTTGGTTTAATCTATTAAAAAATTACATATTTTGATCAAATAATTTTTAAACAGTTTTGCAAAGCATTAGTAAGACCACACTTCTAAAGAATATGCTTCAGCAATATGGAATCCTTGTCCTAAATCTCAAAAAGCAGGAGCAATCATACAATGAGAGACTGAGAAAACTAGGTCTACCAAGTCTAGAATATAGAAGAGAGAGAACAGACATGTAACTGACATTTAGAATAATTAACAAACAAAAAAAAAAAAAAAAAAAAAAACTGATAGAACATAGCAGGATATTTTACTTCTTAGAGAAGGTTCATTTTGCCAGGGGTCACTCCACAAAACTGTATAAAAAAGAGCAAAGAATAAGTGTTACAATGAAGTCTTTTCAAACACGATAGTAAAGAATATTGGAATTCATTGTCAAGTGAGATAATTGAGGCACAAACCTTAAATTCATTTAAAAATCGCCTGAACAAGTTGTGGCATAAGGATAATAAATTCTATTCAACATGTTATAAAATACATTAGTTTCATTAAAAAATCTAACCAAGTTCTTAGCTGTAGGCCTATATACCGTATTTTTGTTTGTTTGTTTGTTTGTTTGTTTTTGTTAACATGACCATATTTCATAGAAAGAGATCTGTACGAAGTGTTACATAAAGTCTAGTTGTTGCCATTTGTGTACTGTATATGTAACCGCAAGTCGCGAAAGTACTTGTTAGTTCGAAGTAACAACCAAGAACTTGAAGTTTAAACAAGACAGTGATTGAGAAATGCGGAAAAAACGACTTCGAAAGGGCCTTTTGAGAGGTGGAAACATTTATACAGCTCCATTGAGATGTAGGCCTATCTGGCCTCGAAAACTTGTGAAAAAGATCGTTATCAGTAGCTACTCATGTTCCAGATCATTGTGCACAAACATGTCCAACCCGAAACGAGTTTAAATGTTTTGCAAACCAATAATAAAGTTCTTCCGTTCAAATAGTCCTAATTCAATTGATAGGGTTAATTGCCATGGTTAGAATGTATGTCTGCACCCGTTAATAATCAAAGGGAGGCAAATCTGTCTTGTTTACATGCAAAAATAATTCGTCTGCTATCAAACAGCGAGTGAAAGATTTGACAGCTTCTGAAGATAAAAAATGATCGTTTGTCTAAGGAAGGATGGTAAAAACAATTCTGAAATTACAAAGTCTCTACAAATAAGTCGATTTACCGTGTGTAAATTTTGAAAGAGGCTATAACCAGAGGAAAATCTTAAAAGTTTCAAAGAAAATGTGAGCAAGGAGAAGTGTGAAAGGAAGAGCAAATTGTGTAATTGAACTGATAGATTATGGTGAAATGTAACAGAACAAATCGTCATCTGGGATAAAATTAACATTTCATGTTACTAAACCATGAAAGCTTTCTCGGAGGATAGTGCAGAGAAGATTACATGAAAAAGGTTACACTACAAGAGGGTTAAAAAGAAGGAAACTAGATCTAATACACCCAGAAACAGGATAAAGAGAAGAGCTTTCAGTTATTCCCACCCATACTGCGCAGCTGTGAGAGAATAGGCCAGTAATATTTCTTTCTAATAAAACACAAGTAGTAACTTTTGCGACTGAAAATGAAATGGTTTAGCATGTGTGGAGACTGGAGAAAAATGAAGAGAAATGGAAACCCAGACTCTATGATTAGATGTGTTGCCTACATACAGTGCCAAGTCAGTGCTAGTGCTGTGTCTAATGTTAAGAGGATGTATGTAACTGCCAGCCTTGTGGCAGCAACTGTCTATACATCAGGTGAAACATCCCAGTGAAGGACGGAAAATAGTATTTTACCATGTGAATGGGCCTCATACATTAATAGTAACTCTTTACCAAACAACAAACTTTTAGACTGATCCAATTTAACCCTTTCCCAAACAACAAATTTTGGACCTTTCCAAACCGAAAGAGTTTGCAGACGACAATTTTAGATTTGGAGAAAATGAAGAAAGTTCTGAAAAAGGGTAGAAAACACTGTGGGAAAAGGAGAAATTGCTCGTTACGAGCAATTTCTCCTTTTGGCACAGTTTTTTCAAAGACTTTTACTGCAGACACATAAAAACCAGGGCTTGTTTGGGAAAGGGTTAAAGGCATTTGCAGACAACAAAATAAGCATGGCTCAAAAATTGAAATTTGTTTTGACAAGGGTAAAAAACAATGTGGGAAAAGGAGAAAATGCTGGTAACCAGCATTTTCTCCTTTTCCCACAGTGTTTTCAAAAGGCCTCTAGAATAATTAGGAGTCATTTAAAAAAAGATCTGAATAGACAATGTTCAAGACATTTAGCAGACTTCCCTCACACTAGCCTCTATATTGACATCAATACATTGCCTATTAATAGAGTCTACATGGATTTAGCCAGAAGAATGAGGTCAGTTCCAAGAGCTAATGGATGTTTAACCAAGCATGGAAAGAATCAAGTAAGTGTGCTACTTCAAGCATTACATTTGTTGAAGTTTTAAGTTTAGTTTCCAGCTTAAAATTTTGCGGCCATGTTTCTGGACAATAATTTTGTACATGTATGATGATCCCTAATAGCTTAGATCTAAAGTCAATTGCCATTTAACCCATTACAGCACAATCTCTACTTTTGACGACCCTGAGAAAGAAGCCTCTAGAAAACATTATGGGTAAAGGAGAAAATACTGGTAACCAGCATTTTCTCCTTTTCCCACAATGTTTTCTACTTTTCAGAAAACAAATTTTGAATTTTCAGTCACTCTTTAGTCTTATTTTGTCATCTGCAAATGCTTTCGGTTTAGACAAACCTAAAATTTTGTTGTTTGGTAATAAGTTGATTCTTTATCAAAGTACAAATTTGAGACCTGTCCAAATTGTAAGCATTTTCAGATTCCAGATTAAATGTGACTGAAAAAGATGAAACTTCTCTTTTGAAGTGTAGAAAACATTCAAGGAAAAGGAGACAATGCTGTCTACTGGCATTTTCTCCTTTTCCCACAATGTTTTCAAAAGGCTTCTTTCTCAGGGTGACTAGAACTCTGGGATTGTGTGGTATAGGGTTTAAAAAAAGTGTCACTGCAGAATAGTTTTAAACAGCCACACAAACTACATGTACATGAACGAAGAGAGATTGTTGGTAAGATAAAAACAACAACTACAAAATCTGGATTTCCTTTAACTTTTACTTAACTCTTTACCATAAAATAGCAGGATTTAATGACCCCCAAAGAAAAAGAATTTGGAAAATATTGTGGGAGAAGGAGAAAATGCTGGTAATCAGTATATTTTCTTTTTTCCACAATGCTTCCTATCCTTCCAAAAACAATTTTCATTTTTTTGAGCCCAATTTATTTTGTTGTTAAAAATTTTTTGGACAGATCTAATTTCTTTTCAACTGGTAGAGAGTTAACTTAATAAAGCATTATGATTTGCATTAAATAGAGAATAAAACCTAGCAACTTGGATGTTCCATTTCGGATCTAGTAACTTGTACAATTGATTAATTAATTAATAATGATAATAATAATAATAATAATAATCATCATCATCATCATTTTTACTATCATCATTATCAGTACATGTATTATGTTTTTATTTTTACCTACATTCTCTCTCTGTTCATGTGCATGTCTTTTATTTCTTCACTAAATACACATCATGTACATGTACATGTACTTGTTAGGTAGTTTATCAAAAAAAGGAAAAAAGAAAAAAATCCCAGGTTTTAACAGCCCTGATGCAAAAGCCTGTTGAAAACATTGTGGGAAAAGGAGAAAAGGCTGGTAACCAGCATTTTTCCTTTTCTCACAGTGTTTTGTACCCTCCTAGAAACAAATTTCTATTTTTGAGTTATGATTGTCATCAGCAAGTGCTTTTACTTTGGAAGAGTCTGAAATTTTGTCATCTGGTAAAGAATTAAAGAAGCCCAGGACTGTTCTTAATCAATACCCTGCAGTAATTAGAAAAATCCCTTGAACGAGAGAGCCCTTTTTTTTTTTACCTATTGTTTTTCACAGTGTTGAATGTTGAATTTTTAATTACATTTTCAAAAGTGCAACTTAGTCCAATCATAATTGCAGAAGGATAGGAAAAGAATTTAAATTCTACACAATGATACATGCATTAGTGTCAATATCATTTATATATTTTAATATTCCATTTTACCCGTGGCATTGTTCGGCATACTGACCAGGGTTATGTTAACCCTTAAAGTGCTAAATTAAAACAAGAGACATCTTTAAAGAGGAAAAACATCTGAAATATTACTGTACCAAGGTTTTTTTTTTTCCCAGAATATGTAACAAAGTAGTGGACAGTGTAGATCTATGATCAGACTGCACATTCTGTGCAGTCTGATCTAGATCTACACTGTCCACAACAACAAGTTAAGTCGGTTCCAGCACTTTAAGGGTTAAATGAAGAGAGTCAAATATGTGAAGTTCTCACAGAAATACGGTATAACACACAGCCGTATGATTAGTGCTTGGATGGAAGAGAAAAAAACCAATTTGACACTAAAGCATATATCAATGTGTAGAATTTAAATTTTTTCTTATTCTTTTGCCATTATGATTGGACTAAGCTGCACTTTTGAAAATGTATTTACATATGACTTACTCTTTACTGACTTTTAACAACCCTATGAAAGAAGCCTTTTAAAAAAAACATTGTGGGAAAAGGAGAAAATGCTGGTGACCAGCATTTTCTCCTTTTCCCACAATGTTTTCTACCCTTCCAACAACAAATTTAATTTTTTCAAAAACATTTGTCATCTGATATTCTGCTTTCAATTTGGACAGGTCAAAAATTTTGTTGTTTGACAACGGGTTAATATTCCATTTTATCCTTGGCGTTGTTCTGCATTTGTCCAGAATGGCCATGGAAATACTTCTGACGGTACATACTATTTAGTTAACACTTATCATACTAGATATTTGATTGGAACTTTCAGGTGAATGGTAAATCATAGATTCATAAAACCCATTTTGTCTGACAAGTATCTAGAAGCAGAGGTAGAATGGTCCGTTGTTGTGTAGAAAATCGACAAATGTAAAAAAAAATCGACCCTGGTCCGCCCGTGCAGGCTGAAATGGGTTGCAATGCATTGAGCCCCCTTTTAAGGGAGGATGGCTCATTAATGTTCAGTTTTGCACAAGAGTCTTTTCTATGCAGATTTTTTCTGTGAGGAATGAATTGATGAAAAGGTGATAAGGTGATTTGAATAACAAACCACACTGTCCCGACTTGTAATGACCCTGAGAAAAAAAAGCCTTTTGAAAACATTGTGAGAAAAGGAGAAAATGCTGGTAACCAGCATTTTCTCCTTTTCCCACAATGTTTTCTACCCTTCCCAAATCAAATTTCTGAATTTTTTAGGCACATTCATTTTGATGCCTGAAAATACTTTTAATTTGGACCAGTCTATATATGTGTTGTTTGGTAAAAAGTTAAAATTTATTTTGGGCAAATATATCTCCTAATGGTACTATAGTCTTTTCTTTAATGAATGAATGAATAGTGAAAAAAAAAAAGCTTTTGAAATATTTGCCCAGTGCTTCATTGTGATTGAATGTATTTAGAAAGACCTGGGTCCATATTCACCAACCATTCTTAAGAACGTTCTTGGTCTTATTCTTCAAGATTTCCTGACTGTGAAAGAAACAGAAGTTTGGTTACTTTCATAATGACAAAATTCTGAAGAATAAGACTAAGAATGTTCTTAAGAATGGTTGGTGAATATGGACCCTGCTCTAGCATATGCTTTTGTGAAATACAGAGAGAGAGAGAGAGAGAGAGAGAGAGAGAGAGAGAGAGAGAGAGAGAGAGGTGGGGGGGATAAAACTATAAAACTAGACTCAGACATTTACAATTCTTCCGGAAAATGTAAATTTTCAAGGTCTAATCAACCCTTAAAAGGATAAAACAGCTAAAAGAATTGTAGAACAATACTTTTCTTGGTAAAAATCTTACCGTATGGGATAGTATAAATTCAAGATCAGACGCAAAGTTCTTTGCAGCCTGATCGTTACCCAAGTGTTGGACTAGGACAAGGGAGATAAACTAGGACGTGTGGAAAACGTGTCATAGCTGTTTCATATGACCTTTATGTTGCTGAATACATATGACTAATGTATTTCAGAAAGCTGCAATTATTTCGTTCCTAGACGACAAAACTGTAAACTTGTCCATACTGAAGAAATTGCAGGGGACAAAGTTGATGTTGAATTTGACTATGAAAGGTTACCAAACATTGTGGAAAAAGGAGAAAAATGCCGGAATAGGATAACAACATTTTCTCCTTTTTCAACAATTTTTCGAAAGGATTTTTTTTCTAAGGGTAATTCAATTCGGGAAGATCGAGTAAAGGCTGATACGACCAAAAACAAGTTTTAACCCATTACCACACAATCCCTACTTTTGATGCCCCTGAGAAAGAAGCCTTTTGAAAACACTGTGGGAAAAGGAGAAAATGCTGATGACCAGCATTTTCTCCTTTTCCCACAGTGTTTTCTACCCTTCCCAGAACAAATTTCAATTTTTCAGTCACCTTTATTTTGTCGTCTGCAAAATGCTTTCAATTTTGACGAGTCTAAAATTTTCTCGTGTGGTAAAGAGTTAATGCGCATTAAATCCTAATTATCAAATCGTAAGATTTTACAAGATTTGCTTCCCTTACCTTATGACAATTTCTTTCGACATGATTCTGTTCTGAATTCTTTGTGACAAGTAACGATGCAAACCCACCTATTCCCCGCTAAAAAAAAGTTCAGACGAGCACGATAGTTTCGTCGGTAGAGTACAGAATTTAAAATCAGGGTGTCGAATTCCAGGCACGGCCAATTTCTATACAAGAGTATTGGTAAAAGTCATTGCAACATTGCGTTCCTCTCCCATTGATATTCACTCTTTCGATGATGGTTATGTTGCTTCAGAATGAATACTGTAAGAAGTACAGGAAAAAAGAAAAATCAGAAAAGCATTGACAGTTGCGCTAACCGCAGCGATATAACAGCTAGAAATAATGTTGAAACTGGCTTTAAACACCATACAGACAAAAATAAGTAAAGCTTGTTTGCATAAATCAATCTGTGGCTGTACTGCTGCCGATGAAGTATTGCAATTTTTTGAAAACAGTATTCCTAGCGGAGGAATGAAGCATTTTCTACTTTTATCACACTGCTTTCAAAAATATTTATTAGAAATATCTAAAAAAAAAACATGAACGGCACAAGAAGTTTCGGAATATGAATATGGAACATACATTTTAGGAATAGCATCTTTCCCTGGAAATGAATTGAGAAATGTGATGGATATTTTACGCTCAAATGCAGTTGCTTAAACTTTGCATAACCCCCCCCCCCCCCTCCCCTCCGTTTTGCCAAAGAACAAAACCAGAGGCCACCAGATGGCTTCTAAAACACGTAAGTTTCATGGGGGAGACTTCCAGATGATCCTTGGTAATTTCCCAACCCTTTAAGGACTCTCAGGCGTGCGGCACCTCTGAAATTGAACCTTGTGGTGGGCGGAGTCGAAAACGTTTTTTTTTTTGTTAGCTGCAAGTGCTTTCAGTCATGTTGGACCAGTCAAGAATTTTGTCATTTTGTAAAGGGTTAAACGAATTCTTCCTTTTTACGACTCTGAGATATGAAGAAGGCCCCTGAAAACATTTACGGACAAAAAGGAACAATTGCTGGCAATCAGCAAGCGACGTCTGCAAATACTTAAAAGATACATCCATAACCCTTTACCAAATGAGAAAATTTTAGACTAGCCCGAATTTAACCCTTTACCAAACGAACAAATTTTAGCCTTGTCAAAATTGAAAGCATTTGCAGACGACAATCTTAATCTGGATCAAATGGTGGAATGTTTCTTTGATAGGGTAGAAAACATTGTGGGAAAAGGAGAAAATGCTGGTTACCAGCATTTTCTCCTTTTCCCACAATGTTTTCAGAAGGCTTCTTTCTAAGGGTCGTTAAAAGTCGTCATCGTGTGGGAAAGAGTTAAAGCACTTGCAGGCGTCAAAATAAATGTAACTCAAAAATTGAAGTCTGTTTCTGACAGGGTAGAAAGCATTGTGGGAAAATGCTGGCTACCAACATTTTCTGCTTTTCCCACAATGTTTTCTATGTGCAGTCTGATCTTGCTCTACACTCTGCTCTTATCTACCAGTCATATAAAACTTATTCAGTGTCAGTCGATTAAAAAAATGTGATCGTCAGCAATTTGAATAGGGAAGGATGATCGTTAACCCTTAAGCTGCTAAATCGGGACTGAGGGACCTTTTGCGAACAGTGAAGAACAGTGAAGATCAAGATCAGACTGCACAGAACATGTAGTCTGATCTTGGATCTACATTGTCCGATAAGAATAACTTTAGAATAGCAATATTTGGAGTTTTACTGTCGGTTTGAAAGTTTTATTTTAGTTAGCGCTTAACCAACCGACAACATTTTTAGACTAATCCAAATGGAAACGACAAATTAAACAAAATTAAAAAAAAAATGTTTCCAGCAGGATAGAAAAACATGGTAGGGAGTGGACAAAGTACTGGTTTCCAGCATGTTCTCCTTTTCCCAAAATCTTTTCAAAAGGCTTCTATCTCAGGGTCGTAAAAAACGGGGATAGTTCAGTAAAGGGTTAAAAGCACTTTTTGAAAGCAGGTTAAGTTGTGACATTCATATTAAAATCGAACCAGGCATATAGTAACAACTCATGTAAACAAGCACACCTATCCATTTTTGTTTACATCAGTCAATGACAAAATATGAAAGACGCAATCTCTTATGATTTTTTTTCTTAATCTGATGTCAAGCAGAAAGCCACTTTAACCCCTTACTTACTGAATAAGTTAAATGAAACTTTCAAACTGATAGTTAAATCCCAAACGTTGCAATTTAACTCTTTACCACACTATTTCGACTTTTAACGACCCTGAGAAAAAAGTCTTTTGAAAACATTGTGGGAAAAGGAGAAAATGCTGGTAACCAGCATTTTCTCATTTTCCCACAATGTTTTCTACCCTTTCCAAATCAAATTTCTATTTTTTCAGGCACATTCATTTTGATGCCTGAAAATGCTTTTAATTTAGACCAGTCTATAGATGTGTTGTTTGGTAAAAAGTTAAAATTTATTTTGGGCAAATATACGGTATCTCCTAATGGTACTGTGTAGATTCAAGATCAGACTGTATACGCACTGTGCAGTCTGATCATGATTTACATTGTCCGCAAATGGTTGTTGAGTGGAGTGAGACGATATCGGTTAATAAATGTAACTTTCGCTTTGATGTGCGGCAAGTCACCTTATAACACTTATTTCGTAACTGCCATTTTCTTTTTCTTTTTACTTCGACTCTCTATGAAAAGAGAAATTTTGGGGTCTTCTACATATACAAAGGATCTGTAGTCGACAATTATTCGATACGGTGAAAACACTGTGGGAAAAAGGAGAATTCGTTTGTTACAAGCATGCAGTTTTTTCTTTTTGCTACGAGTCTAACGTTTTCTGAGGAACCTGTCTAGCTTAATAATAAAATTCGGGATTGCTTGACGCACCAACGAAAAGAAACGCATGATGGACTTGTGATATTATACAGATAAATTGATGACGCGGAGATATTACTCCATTCGTCATTAAGTTGGACTGAAATTAAATCCTGAACCCATTACCATACGACAATATTTTAGACTGGTCCAATTGAAAGCATTTGCAGACGACAAAATAAAAGTGACTGAAAATTTGAAATTTGATTTGTGAAGGGTAGAAAACATTGTGGGAAAAGGAGAAAATGCTGGTTACCAGCATTTTCTCCTTTTCCCACAATGTTTTCTAAAGGTTTCTTTCTCAGGGGAGTCAAAAGTACGGATTGTGTGGTAATGGGTTAACCTACTAAATATACAAGTTAAACCAAACTTTAAAGTAAAAACTTCAAACTTACTTTTTGGGAAAAAAGATATCTCCATAGCTGACAGTGTAGATCTAAGATTAGACTGCACAGAGTGTGCAGTCTGATCTTGATCTGCACTTTCTGCAAAAGGTCAGTGAGTCACAATTAGCAGCCTAAATGTTGAAACGTTATTATGATACAGATTTGGGTTAATTTTCTTTAGTTGTGCAGAGTTCTCAAGAATCCAATTTCGTACAAATAGTCAGGTCTTACTTTACCTCTTTACTAAACGACAAAATTTTATACTTATCCAAATTGAAAGCTTTTGCAGACAACAAATTAAATGTGACTAAAATGATGAAAGTTGTCGGTGATAGGGTAGAAAACATAGTGGGAAAAGGAGAAAATGCTGGTTACCAGCATTTTCTCCTTTTTGCCACAATGTTTTCAAAAGCTTTCTACACCAGGGTCGTTAAAAGTTGGGACTGTGTGGGAAAGAGTTAAGCCACATCTATCAGTATTTAGCTCTACTGGCCAAAGAGTGGCTTGGTTTCTTTTGTGCGTATTTCGTAGCAAGGGTTCTAATCCGAAGAGCGGCCGTCCGGTCTCCGTCATAGGGAAGTGACGTTGAGCTTTTCAGATGCTTGCCTAATGAAATGGGATATAGCCAATGCGTTCCAAGAGAAGTGGCCAAATGCTCTCCGAGATGGATTCACACTTCATCACGACATCACATTTCAGTGACGAGGCCAAGACCTCCGCCACCATTAAGCTTGAAGACCTCCTCATGTCCTTTATTCATTTGACCTTGGATCTACCGTCTGATAACACTTTGTCAGATTTATAGTAATTTCCTTACTTATAACTGCCATAACTTGAATTTCAGTGTCTCTAAACACAGGCGTTGTTTAGTTTTGGCTGCCATTTTGCCTTTGACCGGTGAAGTTTCGTCTTTTTTTATTCGAACATTTTGCAGCTTGCACAGACAATTTTATCATCAAGGGAATGAAGTCTATTGAAAATGAAGAAAATTAAGAAAATTGACTTGAGATCACTAGTTTTAAAACTGGGTTGATTGACTTGAGATCACTAGTTTTAAAAGTGGCATTCGTTGACAGAATAATGAGAGGAAATATATAATTCATTTCATCAGCTTGTCGTTACTATGGGGAAATATTTGCCTCAAAAGGGAAAAGTCCGCGAAAATAACTCGTGCCTTATGGCACTCTTCATTTTCGCATACCTTGTCCTTTTTCAGCAAATATTTCTCCTAGTACAGATAACTGTCCCCAAAGGCGATGTTACTTTTTGACCGGTTGCCTCCGGACAAAATCAGTTGAAAGTTCCGCACAAATTTTGTGCGCAAGTTTGAACTCTTATAATTTCCCAATTAGAGCACAGAACTGGGATTTAAACATACCCGTGGTTTACGTATTCAATATTCCTTCGTTTAAAATACAAATATTTTCAATTTAACGCTGATTATGAGAAAAAAAAAAACGTGCATTTCGTCAGTTACTCGAGTTGTTTACGTTCCCGAAAACATACAAAAAAGTGATTTCTTTGGAGATAAACATGTTATACGACTTCTATACGTGCTCTTTATGTATAATAATTGGTTTAACAATTTGTTTTTGGCCATGTTTATTACTAAAAGTTAATTGCATTTAGCTTGCAAAACAGATAAAACCGACGAAACAGAGAGTCAGTATAGCGCTCTATATTTGCTACCGGAAAATTTACGATGGACTTGAGACAGTACGGTGTACAGTAAATGTCCAAATATAAAAACGATCACCGGAACGTCTCATTATTGAGACTAATATTTTCCTCATATTAACCAAAGGCGTAACTTCTGTTACGCACACCACGCACGTGCGTAATGTAAAAAAATCGAGAATGGGTCGTAGGTTGCCTCTTTTCACGTTTTTTTTTTTGACGTTTTCTAAAACAGCTAAGATCAGAAATATCTTGATTTTACGGCTCCGATTCCATTCGATTGATTCCGAATTGCTCTCGTCAACTGCCTCAAAAATGGCCAACTCCGGCGTGCGTATATTTTTTTTTCCTGGTTACGCCTATGTTAACCACAAGCTGATGAACAGCAACACGCGAAAAGGGGCATTCGGAGAATTGCGTAAAGTGTCGTATCGGATAAGCCTGCACAGTCCGCGCAAGCTAATCCGAGACAGCACTTTTCGTTTTTATGCAGTTTTCTGTTTTGGCAAGTCTACTGTAGCACAAAATCTAATGTAGTCGTAAAGTTCCGTCTCGGATTAGGCTGCGCGGACTGCGCAGGCTAATCCGGGACGACACTTTACGCAAATGTCCGAATGCCCCTTTTCGCGTGTTGCAAGCCATATAGTGGATCCATACTGATGTGGTGATTTGCCGGATATAATGCATCACGGAGATGCATTAAACCCCTTTTTGAGAGAGCATGGATCATGTTTATCAATAGTTGAATTCTTTGCTATTGGTCTCTTTTCTGCATGCTAAAGGACCAATGTGCGTCATGATTCGGTCTATTTCATTGATCCGTGATCACGTGATGAGTTGATTGCACTCGCCACAACTCGATCGATTCCGTATGGCTTCCATCACCCGAGGTATGTCGAATGGACTTGGTTGGTATAATGTGTCGGGGAAATGTATTATTACACCTCCTTTTGCCTGAGCATGATCCATATGTTTTGAGGAAATGCGCTTGGCTAAACAAAATAAAAGTGTGTATTTAGGGTTTTGGTCCGAGATGCAGTAGGTATAGGATCGGTACGGATTTTTTCCCCAAAAAACTTGCATGAACATGTACTGAACGGTAGGGTTGGTAGGGTTTAGTTTAATTTTTTTGCCCAAAAACTTTGTACGTGTACCATGTACTGAAATCGCACCCAACAGAACTTTTTTTCCCAATCGCAGCATAAAAAGTTTCGAATCAGCAGCGTTTTCTAACTACGTTAAGGAAACCCTTAACACAGATCTTTGTTAGGCCTTATTAGTATTTTTCGTTTTGTTCTAAAGCTACTTTTTTCCCACGTTTGCTAAGTCCATGATACTTTTTACACGAACATGTAATCCCAATAGGTTAACCCGTAAAGTGCTGAATTAATACAAGAGACATTTTTAAATAGGAAAAACATTTGAAATATTGCTGTACCAAGGGGTTTTTTTGCCGGAATATGAAACAAGATATTGGACAGTGTAGATCCATGATCAGACTGCACGTTCTGTACAGTCTTATCTTGATCTACATTGTCCACAAAACAAGTTAAGTTGGTTCCAGCACTTTAATGGTTATAAAAAAAAAAAGATAGCTTTTTGAGCTGTACGAGAAAATTTTAATGAACGGCTGATAGCTCATGTTCAGTTTTAAGTTTTTCCTTCACATTACTGTACAGTATGGCTTGCAACACGCGAAAAGGGACATTCAGACATTTGCGTAAGGTGCCTTTTGTGATCAACATGCGTAGTGCGCACAGGCTTATCCGAGACGGCACTGTACGACTATATTAGATTATGTGATACAGCCCATTCGCATTATCTCCCGCTAGATGGCATTCTATAAATACTCATCTAATTTGGGCATCCTGGGTACATAACCGAACCACTTTCCTACGCGACAGCCGTTACTTTGAATTTCCAACTAAAATAAGCGGTTACCCAACAAAACGCTACCTCTTGCAATTCACTCAGCTATGGTCAGCAGTTTAGAGATATCTGGAGATTAAGCAGGTCTCATTTCTCCTCAAACGTATTGATAAAAGTTATTTTCTACATTGCTACTTTATAGAGCGTAATATTATAGTCTGCCCGCTTTCGGGGCTAGTGATGCGTCATATAAGACGGGTCGAATCTTCGAAGAATATGACATGCGCAGACAGCGAGCACACTTGTGCAAAACAGAAAATAACATAAAAAAACGGAAAGTGTCGTCTCGGACTGACCCGAGACGACAGTTTACGCAAATGTTCGCGTATTGCAGGCCATATTATAATTGGGGTGCAACACGCGAAAAGGGGCATTCAGACATTTCCGTAAGGTGTCGTTCCAGATTAGCCTGCGCAGTCGGCGCAGGCTAATCCGAGACTGCACTTTACAACTACATTAGATTTTGTGCTACAGTCGACTTGCGTACAACAGAAAATCACATAAAATCGGAAAGTGTCTTCTCGGATTAGTCTGTGCGGACTGCACACGCTGATCCGAGACGACACTTTACGCAAATGTCCAACTGACCTTTTTTTGCGTGTTGCAGGCCATATAGGTTCTCAAATGCAAGTGGAACGATTGAGTCCCTCAAGGGTATCACATTTTCTTTAATTTCAAACATTGAAAGGATAGTCAATGCCAATGAAGAAATATTTATGGTAATAATTAAGAATCATGTCGCACATGGTGTAGATCGAGACCAGAAGCTGTTTGCAAAAGCTATACACTCAAGACTGTTTGATTGGCAATGAAAAGGTATTCTTCACAGCATCTTCATAATCTTCATGTTTTCAAAGTTTGTTGTCGATATAATACAATGCTTTTTCATTGACATGCACCAATTGAAATGTCAATCACCTTCACGGTTGATGCTTGTAGATTTAGCGAAGGGCATAAACATGATTTTCACATATATAATATCTTTCAGGTTTACCTTTTTACTTTCGAGTATATGCGAGGACGTAAGGAAAACTAATTTTATCTTCAATCATAGACATGTAAGTGAATAATCATAGAAGACGGAGAGATAGGAAGCAATTGATTGTAGTCTGCAGAGAATGGAAGCAGAGCAGAGACAGATAGATAGAATAATTGGCGAGCAACACGTGGAAAGGGGCATTCGGTCATTTGCGTAAAGTGTCGTTCGAATCAGCCTACGCACTCCGCGCAGGCTAATCCGAAACGACACTTTCCGTTTTTATTCAATTTTCTGTTTTGCGCAAGTGCACTGTAGCACAAAATCCAATTCAATCGTCAAGTGCCGTATCGGATTAGGCTGATCCGAGACGACATTTTTCGCAAATGTCCGAATGTTCTTTTTCCCATGTTGCAAACCAGGGTATCTTCTGTCTCTTATTGCGACATTGCAACTCACTCAGCCATTGGAGTAAATACAAAGTTCGTATTTTTTCTACCCTTTACTTGCCATAGGCGAAACCAGGGACTTTTGTGCAGACGGCTTGGATCAAGATCAGACTGCAAAAACCTGCAGTCTGATCTTGGCTCTATACCGTCCGCTTGTTTAGTCAAGTCTATGAGACATAAATCTTTCTGAGTTTAACTCTTTACCAAACGACAAGATTGAGGACTTGTCCAAATTGAAGGCATTTGTAGACGACAGAATAAATGTGACTGAAAAAATCAAATTGGTCTGCAAAAGGTAGAAAACATGGTGGGAAAGGAGAAAATGCTGGTTACCAGCATTTTCTCCTTTTCCCACCATGTTTTCAAAAGGCTCTTTTCTCAGGGTCGTTAAAAGTCTAGATTGTGTGGTAAATAGTTAAGTGTATTCTATGTCGTCTACGAGGGTTGAGTTTAGATATTTGTCGCTTAAAGGTGGCTCTTCAGACTTTGGCACGAAAATTTTTAATAAAATACAAAAATATCATCTTTATTCTCCCAAAGCCTTATAATCGTCATTCATACAACCCCAGTGGTCGAAAACCATCCGACAACACGAGAAATCAAGAGATTTACTACGGCCAAGGTCGACATCGACGGGAAACACGTTTTATTTTTTACATGAACAACTCGCTCATTTACATACCAGAAATACACAGACGAAACTTCAAACATAGCGTCCGAAGAAGATATTATGATAAATAATTACATGTTTGTTATGTACCGGAATTTAAGCGTCATTAGTCACGTGGCAGTCACTTAACATTCCTACAATGCATTTTTTTATATTTGGCGCGAAATCTAAAAGTAGCTTAAGAGGCTACGTAGCCTTTTAAGGGAATACCATAAAAAAATTTTTGGGGTAATTTTATGATTCTTAATTATTGATGATTTGTATTGTTCTTTCATATAAATTTCAGTGATATATATATTTTTTGATTTGGTGTCATGTGAAAATTCTAAGTACCCACCCTTATAGAGTTATGAATACATGTACGTGAAAAAATCTATCTGAAATGAAAAAAAAAATCTGTTCACACTCTGAGGTTTTCATAATGATACATGTATTACAAATTTGTGTTGTTTGACTCCAAACATTTAGGCAAGAAAGATATGATCAGCCTTTTCGATTGGATCCATCCTTCTTCCTAGTAGCTTGAATATGAATCTCTGTATCTTCACACACGTTGAGTTGATAATTCATTTATCTCACTTTGTGTTACTATAGATCTACATGTTTTCAAAGTTTGTTGTCGATATAATACATTGCGTTTCGTATATCAAAGAATAGATGAAAATACCACGCAAAACGAAAATATAATATAAATAAGGTCAAGTTATAAAACAATGCTATAGCTTTCAAGTGAATTCATTCACACAGTGGGTAGTCGACTTTTCTGAACACCGAACATTAAAACATTGACGCGACTTTTTTTTTTCAAGCGGTTTTGAAGTTACATCTAATTAATTCATTTACAGTGTAAACATGTGAATTTCTATTAATTCCTCATTACCAAACGACAAAATTCTAGATTTGTCCAAATCGAAAGCATTTGCAGACGATAAAATAAAAGTGACAGAAAATTTGACATTCGTTTTGTGAAAGGTAGAAAACATTGTGGGAAAAGGAGAAAATGCTGGTTACCAGCATTTTCTCCTATTCCCACAATGTTTTCAAAGGCTTCTTTCTCAGGATCGTCAAAAAATAGGGATTGCGTGGTAATGGGTTAAGTGAACTACAAACTTTGGAATCTGCTGCAATTACCCTAAAGTTAGGAAATTGTCAATGGTCAATTTTCTGCATGTTGGTTGCTGGACGAAATGCATCTTATGGATCAATAACTATAACTGGTCTGCAGCACGCGGAAATGGGCATTCGGACATTTGCGACATTTGCAGACGACAATTTCTTTGTGGCTCAAATTGTGTAATTTTTCTATGACAGAGAAGAAAATATTTTTTCGGAAAAGGAGAAAATGCTGGTTACCAGAATTTTCTCCTTTTCCCACAATATTTCAAAAGGCTTCTTTCTCAGGGTCTTTAAAAATCGGGATTGTGTGGTAAAGAGTTAAACAAAAAAATCGAAGCGTAGCGGAAAAGCCGCTCAGTTGAATGGAGGTTTTAAGTGGCGATCGTGAAGCATCCGATATGCATCTATTACGATCAAGGTATTTCTAATGCGTTGTTGCCGCTTTTCCTACGATTCAGGGCGTTTTGAAGCATAGTGGAATCTTCGCCTAGTGGAATGGAAGTATTAAACATCTGCATAATTATTAAGAAACACACACACACATTGAGTTTCCTGTGAACGAGGAGAAGCTTAAGGGTAGTATGTCACGTTAGCAGTAATTGTGTGAGCCATACTCTGGCAAGAGGGGGCTTAATGCATCTAATCATCTTATTCACCACATCAGCAAAAGTCACATAATTTTTTTGAATAACCGACTTAATCATGAGGTAGACTGAACTTTTGAAAAACAGAAATTTGACCCATTGCGAAAAGTTTCGGCTCAGGTCAGCCTGCGCGTACTGCGCAGGCTGACCTGGGCCGATACTTTTCGAGATTGCATAAAGCCCCTGTTTCACAGACCACGGCTCATGTGATTTATGTTTTTGATATCACTTCGTGATTAAATGCTTGAAATTTTGATAGTCGATAATTTGTTTTGCTCAGTGAGCCGCATCTCTTTATGTCACGCAGGATTTGTATTCAACAACTGTTCTTAAGAACGTTCTTAATCTTATACTCCAAAATTTTCTAAATTCAAATGTAACACATCCTCTGATTGGCTGATACATGTGGTTTAGTCAATCAGAAATTGTATTTCTTTCAAATATAGAAAATCGTTTAGTATAAGACAAAGAACGTTCTTGAGAATGGTTGGTGAATACGTATCCTGTTCACACTAGAAGTAATGTGCTCTATTTTTAGCTCGCCTGAGCACAACGTGCTCAAGGGGAGCTTTTAGGAGCACTCGTTGTCCATGGTCCGTTGTGAGTCGTGCGTTGTAAACAATTCTTTAAACATCAGCTCCTCTTAAACCGCTCGGCCAACCAAACTTGGCTGGAATGTTCCTTTGGTGGTCATCTTTAAAAACTGTTCACAGAATTTGATCCCATCAAACACTCTGGTTGCCATGGCAACCAATTGGAATTTTCTAAGAAATTCTTCAGAAATCTTCGCCTCTGAAACCGCAGGTCAGATTTTGAAATAATTTCAGAGATGTTCCTTGGGTGCCTCTTTTTAAAATATGTTCGCGAAATTTTCATCCGACAAGAAACATGGCTCTGGTGAATGTGGACTACTTGCACTATACAGAAATGAAGGAATTCTTAAAAATTCTTCTTCTCTGAAACCGCTGGTCAGAGTCAAATAATTTCATAGAATTGTTCCTCAAGTGACCCTTTTCAAAAGTTGTTCGCGAAATTTTGATCCGTCAAGAACCATGGCTCTGGCGAATGGGGGCCTCTTGCACTATATAGAAATGAAGAAATTCTAAAAAATTCTATTTTTCTGAAATCACTGGTCAGATTTTAAAATAATTTCACAGAGATGTTCATTGTGTGACCCTTTTCAAAACCTGTTCTCGAAATTTTGATCCGTCAAGAAACATGGCTCTGGTGAATGGGGGCTACTTGCACTATACAGAAATGAGGTATTTCTTAAAAATTCTTCTTCTCTGAAACCACTGGTCAGATTCTGAAATAATTTCACAGAGATGTTCATTGGGTGACCCTTTTCAAAAACTGTTCTCGAAATGTTGATCCGTCAAGGAACATGGCTCTGGTGAATGGGGGCTACTTGCACTATAAAGAAATGAAAAAAATTCTTAAAAATTCTTTTTCTCTGAAAGTGCTGGTCAGATTTTAAAATAATTTCACAGAGATGTTCCTTTGGATACCATGTTATATAAGCTTGTTCGTAAAATGCTGATTCGTCAAGAAACATTGCTGATGGTGGGGGCACTTGCAGTATATGGACATGAAGAAATTCTTAAAAATTCGTCGACTCTGAAAGGGCTGGTCAGATTTTGAAAAATTTCACAGAAATGTCTCTTGAGTGACCCTTTTTGCAAATTGTTCCAGAAATTTTGATCCATTAAGAAACATGGCTCTGATGTCTAAGGGCTATTTACACCATACAGACATGAAGAAATTCTTAAACATTCTTCTTCTCTGAAACCGTAGGTCAGATTTTGAAATAATATTACAGCAATTTCCTTGGGTGACTCTTTTCAAAAAATGTTCACAAAATTTTGATCTGTCAAGAAACATGGCTCTGGTGGTGGGGGCTATTTGCACCACAGGGACATGAAGAGGAATTTCTTAATTCTTTTTCTCTGGAATGACTGGTTAAATTTTAAATAATTTCACAGAAATGTTCCTAGGGTGACCTTTTTTAGAAATTGTTAGGGAAATTTTAATCCATCGAAAAACAACAGCCAATTGTTGGCACCTGAATGTGGTGCTCTTGTTCGACTTACCTATCAGTCACTATCGAGCATGTGCTCTTCTTCAAGAAGAGTGATCAATCCAAAAATTTCTGTCCAGAATTCCGATTCACCAAAATCATTGCTGTGGTGATGATTGTACGGGTGGTGACAGATTTTGAAATGACTTTTACAAGTAACCTTTTCAAAATTGCTTGGCAGAATGATGATTTTGTTTCCAAAGTTTAGATATCTCAAGAAAATGGCTATGGTCCTCTCAAAAATTCAGGTGAGCGATCCAGGGCCATCATGGCCGTCTTGTTTGTTTTTGTTGTTGTTTTCATACCCCCACGTCCACCTCTTAGCACCGCCAACTCCTACTTTGGTAAAGTTTTAGCGTTCTTATATGCCTAGGTCACAAATAAAACGAGCGCCGGACGATTTCTTCCAATTTCGCCGATTTAAATATTTGAGACATTGTCCGGGTGCCGTACGATTTTAAGACATTTTGCTCAAGCAGTAACAAATCAAACGGGGACCGTACGTGCACTTTTCAGTTCAGAAAGGTACCGGGCGGCCACCGAACGAACATCGGCCGGCGACCGGACGGCGCCTATACGGACATGTTTTTGACTTTGTGCCGCTGTCCAGCTACCGCCCGGTCACCGAGTGGTGGCCTTTTATGATGATGGATCCCGGACGATGAGTTAACTTATCCATAACTCCGATGGCCCTAAAATCCTCCGGTCGCCGTCAAATTAAAACTTTGATCAGGTCAAAATTGAACTGCCGCTGTTCAAATTGAACTGCCACCGAACGTTTGCCGTGTGGTTTCTGGATGATCGAGTCAAATCCTCTGAAAAACCAGCCAATCTGCGCAGGCTTACCTGGGCCAAAACTTTTCGCTATTGGTCAATTTTCTGCTTGCCAAAGGACCAATATACATGCATGTATACATCATGATCAAGTCGGTTATTGAAAAAGGGGTTTTTATGGATCCAAAATATGTGATGACTTGGACTAGTATATATCGTGTTTGGCGGAGAGAGCGCGGCTCACTTCTTTGTGATGTTTGCCTATTCGCTCTCTTGCTCCCTCTATATCGGTAAGAAAGATTTTTTAAGCACACCTTGCTAAGCGCGACTCATTGTGCATTTGCAGGCAACGTACATAAATGTTATACCACACAGAACGTGCAGCCTGATCTTGATACCACACAGAGCGTGCAGCCTGATCTTGGATCTACACAGTCTGCTGTTTAGTAAAATATCCTGGAGAAATACTCTTTAAATTAGAGAAAGTTGGCATTTTCCAGAACTGAAAAGTTACAAATGAATTATTTGAAGCTATGGGTGTCAATAATATCTTCCAAATCAATGCAGGCTGATAGCTTGATACTAAATAAGGCTAAATAAATCAGTTCAAAATTCCATGCCACAATATAATGTCTTGTATTTTTTAATCCCTCATAAAATTTTAAGCGAACAATAACATTAAAGTCAAATGATAGATCTAAGCAATTATGGATGTGTTAAACTTTTTAGTAGTGAATACATTTAACCCTTTCCCAAACGACAAACTTTTGGACTAGACCAAATTGAAAGTATTTGCAGACTACAATTCAACTCTTCCTGAAAAGATGATTTCTGTCTATGATAGAGTAGAAAACATTGTGGGAAAAGGAGAAAATGCTGGTTACCAGCATTTTCTCCTTTTCCCACAATGTTTTCAAAAAGACTACTATTCCAGACCCGTAAAAACCAGGGATTGTTTGGGAAGGGCTAAGAAAGAAATTCAGTCGGTGCTCTGAAACAAAATCTTAAAAAAACCCTTAAATTCTAATAAAGCTTGCAACGCACGAAAAGGGGAATTCGGACATTTGCGTAAAGTGTCGTCTGGTACTTTACGACTACATTAGATTTTGTTTTACAGTGGACTTGGACAAAATAAAAAATCATATAAAAAGGAAAAGTGTCGTTTCGGATTTCTGATCCGAGGTGTCAATTTACGTAAATGTCCGAATGCCCCTTTTCTCGAATTACAAGTAATATAACGAGCACTTTACCATAGAACTCCGTCGTTTTATGACTCTAAGCAGGGATGCCTCTAAGAATATTCTTGATAAAGAAGATAAAAAGCTAGTACCGGCACTGACTCTTTTTCTTGCCTTTATTTGTACACTTTCAAAGACAAATCCGACCGCGAGTTTAACCAGTTCTCATTTTTCAATTCAGTGTAGATTTTTTGCTCTCTGATATTCTACACCTTTCCATCCTTAACCCTTTCCCAAACGACAAACTTTTGGACTAGACCGAATTGAAAGCATTTGCAGATGACAATTCAACTCTTCCTGAAAAGACGATTTCTGTCTATGATAGTAGAGGAAACATTGTGGGAAAAGGAGAAAATGCTGGTTACCAGCATTTTCTCCTTTTCCCACAATGTTTTCAAAAGGCTACTATTCTAGATCCGTAAAAACCAGGGATTGATTGGGAAAGGATTCATAAGAACGTGCATATGCATATATATATTTAATTTTACTGTCTAAATCACAGATAACTCTTACATTTTGTAGATTATTCAAAGGAAATGGCTGAATCTATGTATAAGAAGTGTCTTGTAAAATATCATACAAATTTGTGACCAAACCACACACTCGGTACACTCTGATTGAGATCTAAGTTGTCATTCACTTGGGTAAAACACTACAACATTATGTTGTATAATAACATATTAGCATAATAAGTGTCCATGCAAACACGGGCACATTTTTTCCAATATTCACTATAGTAAATATTCGAATAAATACATTTCAAAAAAATTGACACTACTTATTCGCCTGTGATAAGCCTGACTTTTCTTGCTTGGTATCGGGTTTGAGTTTGTACACAAAATTTTTCATTGCTTGAAGGAAGTCAGCACTTTGAAAGTTCTGGCGCATCTGTTCCAACTCAAAGTCTCTGTGTTTTTGTATCATTTGGAACCAGTCACTGTCTCTTTCTAGTTTATCTTGTAGAATCTTATTTGCTTGGCCGTCATCAAACATTCCTTCTATATATGACCTGGCTAAATCTTCTATCCTGGATTTATCGCTGAAAAACAATGGTTTCGGAATCAAGAGATTTATAAATGTACAGGTCTGTGTCATTACCTCTCAAACAACCATCGTAACATCCGTGTAAAATATGGCTTTTTAAAGCAAATGATGACTTTGCAGGTTAAACCAGTTTTTAGCTCACCTCAGCGGAAACTAGGTGAGCAATTTCTCCTTTTCCCACAATGTTTTCAAAAGCAGTCCGTTGTTGATGTGTTAAAACGAGTATCTATGTAATAAAGGGTTGACGCCTCATACGAAAGAAGTAATTCAACGTGATCAGCCATTGGTATCAATCCCAAGGCTTCAAATGGCCTGAGATTTGACTTTGACAAGCATCATACTCTACCATCTAAGCTATTAAGTTTGGATTAGTGTATATCCTGAATATGGAGACCTAAAATTTCACACAAACCTTGATAAAACGTGATCTACTAGACCAATCGTCTGGGCTGTTTTGGCAGAAATAGGAGTTGTATCTTGTACAAGGACCTTTGCGTTTTTAATACCGACTCGTCGTGGAAAGAAGTAGGTCCAGTACTCGGACCCGTAGAGATGCATAGTCTTGTATGATGGCGTTAGCAATGCTCCCTACAATAAATAACTGTAAACTTCATGGATAGTTTATTTAAATTACTGTAAAATAGTGACATGCCCTCAAACGTGGATATACATGTAGATCCCTATAGTAATTTTAAACCGTTGTAAAGCATGACAGACTAAATGACCTGTTGCAATATACGTATAGGCCTACAACTACAGATTCATTCATGTATATATATAGATACGAGTATATAAAATTAATCTATTGTAATACTGTTTCAGCTTTCCAAGTCATTCTAAAATGACAAGTGGTCAACTGACCAATTACTGTGTCTATAACGAAGGCTATGCTTGTTTTGATCCATCCTTTGTGAAAAATGGTTTAATACATCTACAAATAGTATCGGCTTACGCCAGCATATGTATTTGTGACCCATCACGCAAAAAGGGACCTTCTGGGTACTGCGAAATGCGTCAATCCTGGTCAGACTGCGCGAATTGCGCAGGCTGACCAGAGTTTACACTTTTCGTTTTAATGACAGTTTCTGCGTGAAAAGTGGTCATTGTAGCTTGTTATACAATCAGTTTTGAATCATCAACCTAAACTGACCTGCACCATCGTTGATCTGTTTTCATGTAATTGATGGACAGAATTCTTAGATGGTCCCTTTTTGCGTGATGGGTCACATTTTGTACAACGAGTCTGTCCTATTCGACAAGTTGCTTAATATACTGTATTACAAAGTTACATTTAATTAATCTTCTTTTCATACAGCATGACTGTTAATGATAATTTACTTTAGAGCACCAAATCATTCGGAGTTTCTTGTGTGCAACTTTATCGACATTATGGACTAATAATTGGCTTTATATATGGAACGGTGGTAGGCCACAGATCTAGGCTACTCTGTCCTAAACGTTATCACCCAAACCTTTCCCAGAAGAGGGATATCACATAACATTGAACGGTGTTTACGCTTTCAACATCATTCCAGTTACATCACAGCGTCAGCTCACGTAATTATGTGTTTCTTGGGTTTCACTAGGGCTAGGCTTGGGCTCTGAAATGCCTGGTCCAAGGTTACTCCTACTAGAAACCTAGTGGATCAAATGACGCTCGAAGCTGGGGTCGCCAGGTCTCGAGTCCTTCTCTGAGCCACGCAGGACCCCCAACTAAGTAAATGTATATTTATACACAAATATGAAGCTTCCTAACATACCTCATAACTCAAAACCATATCACAAGCTGCTGCAAACATTGCGCCACCAGCTCCGGCATTTCCCCGAAGAACTGCTACTGTAACTTTGTCTTTCATACGTATCATCGTTTTGATGACGTCATCTATTGCGTTGATATTCCGCCATGCTTCTCGCTGCACATTGCTGCTAGCTGCAATCTCGCACAGATGGATACCTGTATGTGTATTATAAAATCATTTAACAATCATATCCCAATATATGTTATTTGAGTAGAAAACGCATCATATTGTAACGAAAGTATGGCTTTTTAAGGATGATAATGAAGTTATTAACCTTGATTTTTAATGATTAATAACCGCATATTTTTTTTCCTCGTGGGGCGCTTCAGAGAAAAACCCTGCCATGATTCGTTTTCATTGCAAGCAGCGGATAGAGTAGGAATTGAGACTGGCACTAAGCCTCAACAAGGTAACATAGCCATGCCCTGGCAAGGGGGGGGGGGGCGGGCTAATGCATCTTCGTTATACATGGCACCAAGCAAGTTTTTGCACAATTGTGAATCCTAATCCATTTTGTGGAACAACCGATGGAATCATGAGGTACACAAGAGGTCTTTTGACTTGTAGAAAATTGTACAATAGGGGACAACAACAACAACAACAATAATAATGATAATAATAATAACATACAGTGCATGCATGTGGAACGCCGTAGCTGTCTTTTTTAACTTGTTGGTTTGAATTGAAATGATGATCAGTCAGACAGGATTAAAGTCTTCTCTAAACATCATTTTGTTCGGTTGCCAAGCCATCAAGAAGTATTGGTTGGGCATTTTGTTCTGTCTATTTCTCATGATGTCAAGTTAGATTAACATTTTGTTCAGTTCACTTTTACCTTCTCGAGTTGATTTGAAATGATAATCAGTCAGACAGGATTAAAGTCTTCTCTAGATATCATTTTGTTAGGTTATCAAGCCATTAAGAAGTGTTGGGTGAACATTTTGTTCTGTTTATTGCTCATTATGTTCAGTTAGATTAACATTATGTTCATTTCACTCTTATCCCATTGGGTTGAATTGAAATGTTGATCAGTCAGCTGGGACTAAAGTCTTCTCTAAATATCAATTTGTTCGTTTACCACGCCATTTAGAAGTAGTGGGAGGACGTTAAGTTCTGTTTATTTCTCATTATGTCCAGTTAGATTAACTTTATGTTGGGTTAACATGTTATTTGATTCCATCAACTAGTAATGAAGTTCGGCTGACATAGCATTTGTTTGCTTTACTATAATATCTTGTTCATCATAGGAGTATTTTATTCAGTAACAAGATCACGGATAGCAATTCGAATCAAAACGAAACGTACCAGTAGAGAAAAACCGATCTCCCCCCATCAGTGCAACAGCTTTGATATCCTTCATGTTATCAACTAGGGTCAAGGTCGCCTGTAATTGTGCGGCTTGAGACGAGTCCATTGCGCCATTGTAAAAATCAAAGTAAACGTAGCAAATGTCACCTTCCTTAACGACGTGTATTTCGTCATGAGCACATGGTAACATGACACGTGGTAACCCAGCAACAACAGGATGTGGTAAATTGCTTGTTGACGGAAGTTTGCAGGACAACCCCTTGTGTTGTATCTAAAGACAGGAAAAATAAACTTTATTGTTATGTACTAATATCAAGGATTGCACGTAGCAAAATATTTGTTAAAGGCAAAAAAGCGGCCAAAAACACAATGCAGATATTAGAATGCATTTAATTGAATTATACCGTTTAAAAGTATGAAAAAATATCGTGAAGACGACAATCTGTTATTGTGTGATCTGTTCAAGTATTAGTCGTTGGGAGAACAAAACAAGAAGACCATGATGGTCCTATATCTCTCACCTGAGTACTAAACAAAGAAGTATATGATGAAGATAAATACTAAATTTTGAGGTTCAAAGCCAAATGATAATGAAGCAAGAGCGGCAAATTGTCGCAAGATATGCCCATCCTACCGCCAGTTGACCAGGAGGTATGATGATTGCAAAGGGCAATGCAAAGGTAATGCAACAAGCATGGTTATCAAATCTCTAATCAATTTCACTTGAGACTTCAAAGTTCCATTCCGGACAAGCAAAAAATACAGTAAAAATGAAGATGAAATGGGATTACTCAAAAACCGCCCAAGGTAGAGTTATTGTTCTTGCGCACAGTACGGGGTAATATTGCAACAAACATGCATACCAAGTTTGAAGACTTTCTGACTCAAGATGACAAAGTTATATTCCGGACAAAAACTGAACACTGTAAAACTGACGATCAAAGAGAAATAATTCAAAGACAGCATGAGGTAGAGTTACAATTCTTGTGCACTGCACTTCCAAATATTGAAACAAATAATCATACCTTATTTCAAGTCATTCCTATTTATGATGACAAAGTTTTGCTCCGGACAAGCAAGAAATACTATAAAAATGAAGATCAAAGGGCGAATAACTCAAAATTCATGATAGGAAGAGTTATGGTTCTTGTACACTGCACTCCGTAATTCTTAAATCATACATACAAAATTTGAAGATGTTCAGGCTAGAGATGACAAAGCAGAAAATGCTGTAAAAATGAGTCAAAGGGAAATAACTCATTGTACAAGGTAGAGTTATGGTTCTTTCACACTGCACTCTTTATCATGGCAGCAAACGCAAAATGCCAAGTTTCAAGTCAATCGGACTGGAGATGACAAAGTTATGCTCGGGACAAGGAACTATTCTATAGAACTTTCTCATTCCAGGGCAAATAACTCTTGTCATTCTGGTCTGATTAAACTCATAAACGAACGAATCTGAGATCTTATGGTCATATATATTTTGACCAAGTTTGGTGCTGATTGGTTAATATTTATAGATGCTAGAGTGTTAACAATGTCAAATATAGTTTTTCTTTTAATAATTCAAGGGCAAACAACTAGTCATAATTATTATAACCATTATCAAAGTCATCCGAGATCATACATATTCTGATCAAGTTTGGTGCTGATTGGCTGATACTTGTAAATGCTAGAGTGTAAACAAAGTAATATATAGCAAATTTATCTCATTCAGGGGCAAAATCTCTATGTCAAATCCGAGACCAACAATATAGGGCTACTTTTCACACCAGGGCCATAATTTGAAGTCTTTTGGTAGAGGGCCACTAGATAATGCTACATGCCAAATATGAAAGCTCTAGCCCTTACGGTTTGGGACAAACCGATTTTTAAAAATCCCTTCTTTATCTCTATGTGAAATCCGAGAACCAACAACATAGGGCCATTGTCAACACTACGGCCATAATTTGAAGTATTTCGGTAGAGAGCCACTAGATGATGCTACATGCCAAATATGAAAAATCTATCCCTTTCGGTTTGGGACAAGAAGATTTTTAAGAATTTCCTTCTTTATCTCTGTGTGAAATCCGAGAACCCACAACATAGGGCCATTTTCAACATAGAGCCATAATTTGACGTAATTTGGTAGAGGGCCAACAGATGATGCTACATGCCAAATATGAAAGCTAGCCCTTACTTTTTGGGACAAGAAGATTTTTATAGTTTTTCGGTTGCCATGGCAACCAGAGTTCTTCATGGAATTCAAATCTTTGAAGTAATCTGAAAGTGCATCATCTAAGGATAATTTCTGTGAAGTTTCATTGAAATCTGATTGGCGGTTTCAGAGGAGAAGATTTTTTTTAGTTATTGTTTACGGACGGACGACGGACAGCGACCGATCACAATAGCTCACCCCGAGCACTACGTGCTCCGGTGAGCTATAAAAAACATCTTAAAATAAGGAAAAAAGTACACAAAGATACATTGACCTGGCAGCTTTTCCTGGTTTTGGAAAACGGATTTCTCTGCCAGCGACTAACACAAAGACCGACCGTGCAATGGCAGATTGTTATCTTCACAGTAGTTTCCATGCTTTTAAATGGTATGATTTAAATTTAAGGATGGGGCAGCTTAATGCAAATTCCCGTAACATCGCCTTCAATCGCCGAAAAACATACGAAATCAGCTAAGACTTGGGAAATCCGTAATCGATCTCCCGATAGATACTGGTTCCCGGGATCGATTACGGATTACACGAGCTAAGCCGAATCTGCATTGTGAAAAACGATGTCAAACGAATCCCATTAAAGTGCACTGTCCTTAACCCATTTCCAAACAATCCCTACTTTTTACGACCCTGAGAAAGAAGCCTTTCGAAAACATTGTAAGAAAGGGAGAAAATGCTGGTAACTAGCATTTTTCCTTTTCCCACAATGTTTTTTACCCGTCACAAAGCAAATTTTAAATTTTCAGTCACTTATATTTTGTCATCTGCAAATAATTTAAATTTGTAACGTTACCAGTCTAAATTTTTCTTGTTTGGTAAAAATTTAAACGAATTGAAACACCCACTTTGTCCTTAAATGAACTGAAACATCCGCTTTGTTTACTTTTTGCAGCCATTGCCACTTTAATTTTGCACTCATTTCAATTGCAAAAGGAGGGTAGGTGCGTCTTGCGGGAAAGATCATTGAGTGCGTTGATTACCTTCGCTCTCAACCTAATAAAGGTTAATCCTATATTTTTTGAGTGCAAAAAACGACCTATATAATTACAAATTCTGCACAAGCAAATAGCAATAGCGTAACTTTTTATGTAGATACAAGATCAGATAGCTTGCTTAGTTTAACATTTTACCACACAATCCCGACTTTTAACGACCCTGAGAAAGAAGCCTTTTGAAAACATTGTAGGAAAAGGAGAAAATGCTGGTAACCAGCATTTTCTCCTTTTCTCACCATGTTTTCTACCCTTCCCGAAACAATTGTCAATTTTTGAGCCATATTTATAATGTCGTCTGCAAATGTTTTGAATTCGGACCAGTCCAAGATTTCGTTGTAAGGTAAAGAGTTAATCTAGGCCTCATCTACTTTGTTGCCGAGAACAAATGGAGTGCAACACACGAAAAGGTGCATTCGGACATTTGCGTAAAGTGTCGTCTCGGATTAGCCTGCGCAGTCCGCGCAGGCTAATCCAAGACGGCACTTTACGACTACATTAGATTTTCTGCTACAGTAGACTTGCGTTAAACAGAAAATCACATAAAATCGGAAAGTGTCGTTTCGGATTAGCCTGTGCGGACTGCACACACTGTTTAGAGACGACACTTTATGCAAATGTCCGAATGACCCTTTTCGCGTGTTGCACTCCAAATGTAGCCTTTAAAAGCATAAAATCCAGTTTCTATCAAAACCAACTAACTCATGAGACAGATACGTCCTTGGCACGCAGAAAATTTTCAACCGGGCCAGGTCAGCCTGCGCCGACTGCGCAGTCCTGGGTCGTTACTCCTTGAAGACGCATGCAGCCCCCTTTTCACATAGCACGGCTCAATTTTTTTCTGGACAGAGTTATCTACTGTTTCTAACGTTAGGAAACAATGTATTGTCCAGTGACTTCAACCTTTAATTACTCTGTGGGGATCAAACTTGAAAGACCCAAGTGACATGTCTTATGCCAAAGCACTATGCCTATGGGTAGATCCTTTGTTTAGTAACGACACAAGAAAATTACTTTTTGAGACATAATGAGGAAAGAGGGAATTGCAGGTATAACCAACGTTCAGTTTTATTTCCCAAACATTTTCTACCCTTTCAAAGATGAACCCCGTCATTTTCAGGGACTAGGAATAAAATCTAAAATCAAATCTCTCAAAGAAACACCCTCTCTGTGTACTCGAACTTATGCATATAAAAATATTGAAGAATTTATTGAAGCGATCCAGCTGGGTTTTGTCACCCCGAGAAAAATAAACATTGTATTTGAATTGTATTTGGAGATTGAAAAATGTGAATGCACTTGCTATATATTGTCGTGTATGAGCACATTTTTTTTGACTCTTTACCAAACAACAAAATCTTAGGTTTGTCCAAATCGAAAGCATTTGAAGACAACTAAATAAAAGTAACTGAAATTTTGAAATTTATTTAGTGACGGGTAGAAAACATTGTAGGAAAAGGAGAAAATGCTAGTTACCATAAGGTCTCTTATTCAGGGTCGCCAAAAGTAGGGATTGTATGGTAATCGGTTAACTCTTTACCACATGACAAAATTTTAGACTGGTTCAAACTGAAAGCATTTGCAGTCGACAAAATAAAGGTGACTGAAAAATTGAAATTTGTTCTGGGAAGGGTAGAAAACACTGTGGGAAAAGGAGAAAATGCTGGTTACCAGCATTTTCTCCTTTTCCTACAGTGTTTGCAAATGGCTTTTTTCTCAACGGCGTCAAAAGTAGGGATTGTGTGGTAATGGGTTAAACCAATATTGAATTCTTTGAGACGTCCTTAATGCTTCTTTATTATAGTTTTTACAAAAGTTTTTTAAGTTAATACAATTTTACTGCACTTTATTTATGAAACTTAGGAACTGAGGGACAAGTGTTTGCAATCTAGCTATTGAAATACGTGATTATACACTCATGGACCTTGGCGGGTTTTTCCAAGTTATGTTAACGTCCTCGGTATTGCCCTCAAGTTTTTTCCCTCAGATTACTTAGCGCGACTCGCTGACCTTTTGCAGACCATATGACATAGATCAAGATCAGACTGCACAGAACGTTCAGTCTGATCTTGGATCCACACTGTCCGATAACAAGATGTCATTCCCCAAAACATAACTTTGAAATAGCAAGATATATAGAAGATATTTGTCTTTTTCGGTAAAAGATCGAACTTTATTTCATCGAGTGGACACCATCGGTAATATTTTCACGAGTGGCGCATCCACGAGGGAAAATATTTTCGATGGTGTTCACGAGATGAAATAAACTTCGATCTTTCACCGAAAAAAACAAATATTCTATTTATTTCATGCTTTAACCCTTTCTGGGAGGAGCTTTATCAACATCCAGTACAGTTCTTTTCCGTTACTCCCCGTGGCGTACCTCTCCCGCATAGCAACGCATTACAAGATTACGTCAAGTGCAAGAAATGTCAGGTATATGACGTCATATTTCCCATCTGGTTGTTAGGCACGCGCAACTTATCTAGGCAACAAAAACGTGAAAATCAGTATTTTCACTGGTTGTACCATTGTAAGATCGAAAAATATTTTCACTGGTATTTCTCGATATCCTACCGGAAGGCATGAAATAAATGGGGTTTTAACTGTTGAAAATTTTTTCTTTTACTTATTTAGCAGGATATGGGTTAACTCTTCGGCGCAAAAATATATGAATTCGAAATATTTCGACAGCTGAAATAAAATCTACTCTAACGCAAACGCAGTTATTGCCACGTGGGCTTGTCCTTATAGTTTCTCCCTTTCCAGCAATATTTTCAATAGTTTTTTTTGTTCAGAGCCGTGCAAACTCGGAATTGTGCGGTTCATAGTATAATACTTAGCTAAAATGGATTGTGTACTGTTGGCAGGTTGCATGAGGGCAGTTTCAGGTTAAGCCTGTGTTTAATCCTTTACCTGATATGCCAATTTGAAGCTCTTCCATTTCAGCAGCAAATAAAGATAATTATGATGTCAAAAATATGGACAAATGAGGATACAAATATCTGATTGAGTGGAAAACATTGTGGGAAAAGGAGAAATTGCTCGTTACGAGCAATTTCTCTTTTTCCCACGATATTTTCAAAAGCTGTCTGTTGTTGATACGTCAAAATGAGCATCTATGGAGTAAAGGGTTAAGCTGTGAGATTATCACGACTTAACCTAAGTTTGACTTTAAAATGCCGTTATGCAACTCGCCCTTACCCTTTACATTAATCACTCTCGATAATGGCTTGCTGGATACCTTAACTCTTTTCCAGAAGACAAAAGACTGCTACAAATTGAAAGCCTTAGCAGAGAACAAAATTAAAGTCATTCAAAAATAGAAATTTGTCTTGGGAAGGGTTGAAAACATTGTCGGGAAAGGAAAAAATGCTGGTAACCAGCCGCATATGATTTTCTCCTTCTCCCACAATGTTTTTTTTTTTTTTTCCCCAGGGCTTCTTTCACAGATCCGTAAAAAACAGAGATTCTTTTAGTAAAGAGTTAACCAGTACTGATGGCATTATGTTGACAGTTGAAAGGTTGACCTTTCCCGTCAAGGGATCGAACCCAGCAATATCGAACATGAGTATGAAAATGGATGAAAAGAATGAACCATGAAACAATCTGATTTTTCTAGAGAAAAAAAAAGAAAACAGTTTACAGAAAAATCCATAATATGGCTTGCAATATGCGAAACAGGGCATTCGGACATATGCGTAAAGTGTCGTCTCGGATCAGCCTGCGCAGTCCGCGCAGGCTAATCCGAGACGGCACTTTCCGTTTATATGATTTTTTTCTGTTGTGCGGAAGTCTACTGGAGGACAAAATCTAATGTAAACGTGAAGTGCCGTCTCGGATTAGCCTGCGCGGACTGCGCAGGCTAATCCGATACGACACTTTACGCAAATGTCCGAATGCCGCTTTTCGTGTGTTGCAAGCTATATTATTGTCAAACATGCAGCTGAATCATAAGGTAGACTGGTCCTGTGACATTCAGAAAATTGACCTATAGCGTAAAGGTTTCAGGTCAGATCAGCCTGTGCAGTTAATCAATCATACATCTACCTCTTGTAGCTTATATACGGCTTTCAATACATGAAAAGCGGCATTCGGACATTTGCGTAAAGTGCCATCTCGGATCAGCCCGCGCAGTCCGCGCAGGCTAATCCGAGACGGCACTTTATGGCTACATTAGATTTTGTCCCTCAGTTAACTTGCATGTAACAGAAAAATACATTAAAACGGAAAGTGTCGTTTCGGATTAGCCAGCGCGGAGTGCACAGGCTGATCCGAAACGACACTTTACGCAAATGTCCGAATGTCCTTTTTACTGTGTTGCAAGCCACTGTGTGCTCGACTCTCTATTCGCAGAGTTTCACACTGAAACTTGTCCTTGTGGCCATCCTCTCTGCAGTGACTAAGCTGTATATACTCAGCAAGCATAATATGAGGTCATATTATAGTAGCAAAATTCTTTAAAGGTGGTCCATCAGATTTTGGGACGAAAATTTTACAAAAATACAAAAAAATCATCCTTATACTCCCAAAGCCTTATAATTTTCATTCATTAAACCCTAGTAATCGAAAACCATCCGACAACTAGATAAATTTGAGATTTACTACAGCCCAGGTCCACACTGAATGGAAACACGGTCTATTTTTACAGGAGCAACTCGGTCATTTCAGTACCGGAAATATACAGACGAAGCTTCAAATATAGCATTCGAAGTTCTAGACATTTTGGAAAACAATAACATGTTTGCTATGTTATAGAATTTAATAGACATTAGTCACGTGCAAGTAATTTAACATTCCCACAATGCTTTTTTGATTTGGGGGGAAATCTAAAAATATCTTAAGAGGCTACGTAGCCATTTAAGGGAATACCACCCAAAAAACTTTTTTTTTTTTGTAATTTTATTATTCTTAATTACTGATTATTTGTATTGTTTTTTTCATATAAATTTCAGTGACATATGTATTTTTTAATTTGGTTTGATGTGAAAATTCTAAATACCCACCTTTAAAATGTACCGCCACAAAGCAAGCATCTGTTTAAACCCTATAATTAAACTGAACAACAAAAATGTGGAAAAGTCTAGTCTGAAGCATTCGCCGGCAAAAATTTAATAAGTGTGTGGCCGAAGTCATTGGATTCTTCTAAAATAGGGTAGAATGCATCGTTGGAAAAAGGGGAAAAAATGCTAGTTTCAAATATTTCTTCCTTTACCCAAAATGTTCTCAAATGCTTTCCATTTCAACTTCGTTAAAGTTAGGGACTATGTGGGCATTTTTGTGTGTATTCCCTAGTTGATTGCTTATATACAAGTTGGATTGGATTCTGGAATTCGAGTATACGATCAGCTGCTACACTGAATTAGCTTAACCTGCCTTACCGTCTTCGCGAGATTACCTTTTTCATCTGCCCAATCCATATACCGTCGCCACCATTTTCCCCACATTTGAACAAAATAGATTTATTTCTAACAGCTACCATTTCTCCGGGTTTTGCAGATCTAAGTACTTTCCTCAGCAATCTTGAATTTCCTGTTTCGGTGTAAGCATCAAATAAGCGAAACTGACTGGTTCCAGAACCTGTCTGAACTGTCGCAATTGCACCCGGCGTAGTATCAGACATGCGCACGCGTCTTGCAATCTCCTCGGAGGACATTTCCCAGTCAATCAGACGATCGGAGTGTTTCATATTTCTTCGCAGTTTGCCCTGTGCGTTTTCTAAATGCTCAAGTGGTTTGGCAGGCACATTCTGGGAAAACCTTGAAATTGCATCTAGTACGCAATCAACCGCAACATCAGATACGGGTCCGTTGTATAAGGATGACTTTATAGAATTCTTTGAAACCTGGAAGTTCTTGGAACTCCAAACATCACCGGCATCCATTTCTGCATCAGCTTGTAACACGGTGACGCCCCATTCTTTCTCGTCATTGAGAATGGCCCAATCGAGAGACGACGCACCTTGGTCTCCGACAACACCCGGGTGTACAATCAAACATGGCCGCCGATGATCCGAGTAAATCTGTTCAGGAACTTTAGTCTTTAGATATGGGCATATAACGAGATCCGGTTGATGAGCGTTTACCTGAGCGACCATATTGTCAGGATTCACGGCTTCAACGACATTACATTTTACCTGAAAATAGAAACAATAAATTACACTGTATTATGTATTTAAAACGCAGGCCGAACAAAAATTTTGACAAGGTAAATCATTTATAACAGTGTATGATAGGCTGGCCAGATGAAGTTGCACTTGGACGAGATCAAAACGCACAGAAAACATCTGTAAACGAAATAAATTTACTGGTTGTACATTGCAAACCCTTAACCCGTTGGATAAGATAAATAAAACCCTTATACCTAAAGTGAAAAGCTGAATGTTGCAATTTCCAAGCTATATTTTGGTGAGAAAAATCTCCCTATCGGACAGTGAAGAACCAAGATCAGACAGCACGGTTTGTGCAGTGTCAGTCGTAATCTGCATTGTCCGCAAAAGGTCATTGAGTCGTGCATTCAATTTAGTTTCTTGACAAAAGTTCAAGCCTTAACTCTTTACCAAACGACAAAATTTTAGACCTGTCCAAACTAGAAGCATTTGCAGACAACAAAATAAATATGCCTGGAAATTCGAAATCATTTCAGAAAGGGAAGAAAACATTGTGGGAAAAGGAGAAAATGCTGGTTACCAGCATTTTCTCCTTTTCCTACAATGTTTTCCAAAGGCTTCTTTCTCAGGGGCATCAAAAGTAGGGATTGAGTGGTAATGGGTTAAAACCCATTTTCAAATTGCAACTGTGCGTATATGAAGCTTGTAAATGTGTTTGTGTGGTGTTTTAGGCCGTTTTCAACATTATTTGGGACATAATGGGAAAGCCAGTGCACGCATCCATACTAGTTTCTGTTACTACTACTTGGCACAAATTTTCCTAACCTTCTGGCTGCTTTCCCCCACAACCATCGTCAAAACAATGTTAAGTAGACAGGGGGAAATGAATTTTGTCGCACTGACTAATATCAGTCTTATTAAAGAAGTTGGCCCAGCCGTGGACATGAATCAGGGGCACCCAGTCCCAAATGTTTGGGATGAAAGAACGAATTGCACTCAACGGGTCGGCATGAAGTTTTGTGACGCGTTGTCCATAGTCTTCAATAAAGCTTAGCGGATTTAACATCGCAGAATCCTTACCAAGGTTGAATAGAAGTCCAACATCAAAATTTGACTTTAGGCATTTCCGCTTGACTATTTCTTGAGAAATCAAAGCATTGTAAACGCTGGGGTCGCATTTGTCAAGTCAGTTGTTGTGTGAAATTAATAAATTTAAAGTAAAAAATGTTATATGAATCAAATATTGGCATGAAAGTCAACCTACTATGTAAGTTGATACCTTTTTGGTTGAACGGAGAGTACTCATGACAAAGTTAGGATTATTTGTGCTCTTCCCATCTCAATAGAATGATTCAGGAGGAGTCATGAGTAATATCAATTGACAGTAGGATTGATGAGCAGAGAGAGAAACAAAGTATATCAAACTATGCTCGCAAGAGCTGTAAGTTATCGATTAAAAAGGACAAAAACTCTGTCAGATTGCTTAAGTATGTTTCATAACCACTTTCTTCAATTTCAATACGTAATATTCCATAATAACTGTGTAATTTGTTACTCTTTACTCCCGAGGATCTGGAGGCTACGTATTTCTGGCATGCCATCCGAGAATTTCCTCGCCACAGCATTTCAGGTAAAGTGCGACTAGTAAATAACCATAAATACTTGTTTTATTGCTTATTGATAACTTCATCTTTAAATTTAAATGAGATTTATTTTGTATTTTGCAAAAAAAAAAAAGTCTACTTTCGGTATCTAGCCATACCCCTCCCTTTGTTATTTATCAATTTGTTTAATGCAAATATCTTGCACGGTACAATTTTTTCGATCGTTGAAACATAAATATATGGCATAAAATACTAATTTCAATATATATAACTAGGTAATAAATGATTTCACTGCTTTTCCATGGCGTAGTTTAGTAGGACCCCCCCCCCCAAAAAAAAAAAAAAAAAAAACAGCATTTTCTCCGTTTCCCACAATGTTTTCAAAAGTTTTCTCTTTTAAGTCGTTAAAAGTCATCATGGTGTGGTAAAGGGCTAATATTCCAAGCACTATTATTTCCAACATCCTGGACAGAATTTTTTGCTGACAATAATTGTTTACAAGGTAAGATAATTTCTTACTATCAAATTGAAAGCATTTGCAGCAGACAAATATAGACAATACCTTAACTCATTACCAAACAACAATATTTTTGGCTTATAAATTCAAATTGAAAGTATATGCAGACGACAAAGTAAAAGTGACTCAAAATTTCAAAGTTGTTTATTCTCCTTTTCTCACAATATTTTCTTTGGCTTCCTTTACAGGGTCGTCAAGCGGACAATTTTGGAGTTGCCCATTCGAAGTTTGGATCTTTTCCACTATATGCAAGTCTTTGTAATTCTGTTTTGATTGTGTGGTAATGGGTTAAAACACGATGTTTTCTATGGCTTCTTTTACGGGGTCGTCAAGCGGACAATTTTGGAGTTGCCCATTCGAAGTTTGGATCTTTTCCACTATATGCAAGTCTTTGTAATTCTGTTTTGATTCTGTGGTAATGGGTTAAAGAATGTAAATAATGTTAAAAAGTAATGAAAATATTTTGTCGATAGGAGAAAAGCTTACTAGAAATCTACCAGCATTTTCTCACATTGCCACAATGTTTTCAACTTTCTCATGGTAAGAAAAACCCAGTTTCAACGAAAATTTTAGGAATAAGATTTTATCTTCCAGTCTGGCTTCACTTATGGCAAAAGTCAACAATGAGAAGATATTAATTATGTAGAGACAAGCAAAATGCTTGCAACCCCCTTTTCTCGTTTTGCAACAATGTCTCATCATTCTCATGAAACCTCAGTGTCAGGAAATTTAACACTACCTCACAGTCCCGAGTTTTAATGACCCTAACAATAAAAGGCTTTTGAGACATTATAGGAAAAAGGTCTGTGTACAAAATACTAGCAGTTTTGTGTCGTGAACTCCTCCCACAGTTTTCCTTCAATTGTATTGAAACTATGCACATAATTATATTGAATATATATTGAAGATTTGCAAGACGCAATTGTTAAGTTTCAATTCCCCCTGGTCGAGGAATTATCGTCCCTTCAACTAGACACTTCTTCCTGTCAAAGCCCTGGCGGGCGTATTAAGTAAAATTCGGTTTCAGCTCTAGTTTCAGTAATTCATTTATAACACTTATACACTGTAAGCTAGTACCTCCAATTGGTACACACCTACTGATGATAAGGTTATGGTCATCTCAGAAATTAAAGGTCATATTTCTGAAAATTTGCTTTTACAGGGGCAATTGTGTTTCATAAACACATCTTGTCTTTGTAAAACTTTTTCGATGAACTTACTTTAACGAAAAAAGTGCTTATATATCTGACTTTCGTTAAAGCAGTGCATACAAAGACAGACATGATGCTTATAACTCTGAAAGCAGGTCAAATACGTTCTTTCTCCTCCACAGGGTTTCACAAACTACCTGCCAGCAATATATAAGGCCGGTAGGGGACTCAGTATTGCTATGCAATACTATCGGAATGCTTGTTATGATAGTAATAACAAGGTTATTTAAGAATCCTCTCTAAACGTCTGTCTTTTTTTAGCTCACCTTAGCACAAAGTGCTAAAGGTGAGCTATTGTGATCGCCCTATGTCCGGCGTCCGTCGTCCGTCAACAATTTCTTTAAACATCTTCTCCTAAACCACAGAGCCAATCTTCATGAAACTTGGCAGGAATGTCCCTTGGTCTACCAAAATTGTTCAAAGAATTTAATTCCACCCATAACTCTGGTTGCCATGGCAATAAATAGAAAAAAAACCCCCAGAAATCTTTGAAAATCTTCTCCTCTGAAACTAGAAGGCGTAAAGCTTTAATATTTTGTATGTAGCATCTCCTAATGGACCTCTGCCAAGTTTGTTCAAATTATGCCCTAAGATCAAAACTTGCCCCACCACGGGGGATAACAAGTTTGAGCCTAGGAACAAAGAAGGAAAACTTTGAAAATCTTCTCCTCTAAAACTTGAAGGCGTAGACCTTTGATATTTGGTATGTAGCATCCCATAGTGGACCTCTACTAAGTTTCTTCAAATTATGCCCTGGGGTCAAAACTGACCCCACCCCAGGGGTCACAAATTTGAGCATAGGAACAAAGAAAGAAAACTTTAAAATTCTTTTCCTTAGAAACTTGAAAGTGTAGAGCATTGATGTTTGGTCTGTTGCATCTCCTAGTGGACCTCTACCTAGTCTGTATAAATGATGACCCTGGGGTCAAAACTGGCCCCACCCCAGGGGTCACTAATTTGAGCATAGGAGCAAAGAAGGAAAACTTTAAAATTCTTCTCCTCTGAAACTACTGTAGATGAATGAGAGCTTTTATATTTGGTATGTGGCATCTCCTAGTGGACCTCAACCAAGTTTCTTTAAATCATGCCCATGGGGTCAAAACTGGCCCCGCCCCGTGGGTCACAAGTTCGAACATAGGAAAAAAGAAAAAACATTTTTTAAAATTCTTCTTCTCTAAAACTAGAAGGCATAGAGCTATGATATTTGGCATGTAGTTATTCCTAGTGGACCTCTACCAAGTTTATTCATATTATGCCCTTGGGGTCAAAACTGGCCCTGCCCCTGGGGGTCACAGGTTCGAACATAGCAACAAAGAAGGAAAACTTTAGAAATCTTGTTCTTTGAAACTTGAAGGTGTAGAGCTTTGATGTTTGGTATGCAGAATCTTCTAGTGGACCTCTACCAAGTTTGGTCATATGATGTCCCTGGCGTCAAAACTGGCCATGCCCCGGAGGTCACAGGTTGGAACATAGGAACAAAGAAGGAAAATTTTAAATTTCTTTTTCTCTTGAACGGGAAGGTGTAGAGCTTTGCTATTTGGTATGTAGCATCTTTGAGTGGACCTCTACCAATTGTGTTGCAAGGATGCTGCTTTGGTTAAAACTGACCCAGCCCCGGGTACCGCAAGTTCGAACATAGGACAAAGAAGGAAAATTTAAAATTCTTCTTTGAAACTGGAAGGTGTAGAGGTGTGATATTTGATTGCCCTATGTCCGGCGTCTGTCGCCCGTCGTCCGTCAACTATTTCTTTCAACATCTTCTTCTCCTAACCCAGTGGGCCAATCTAGATGAAACTTGGCAGGGATGTTCCTTGGGTGAAGTTTTACCGAAGTTGTTCAAAGAATTGAATTTCACTCTTACACTATAGTCTAAGGTGAGCGTTCCAGGGCCAATGTTCTTGTTTTAGAATTTGAATATATGTACATATTGTTTTCTGTTTTTTCCCTTGCATTTTAGTACCATTTGTCATGATTTTCCGTAGTTGGGGTTTTAGGAAAAAACAGATACAAAAAAAAAAATGTAATCACAATTTATCGAAAAAATTAATACCAAAAAATTGCGGCTTCTATGACGCTATGCATCATAAATTTGTCCTGTAAAATCTAGTTTGTCAACAAGCGACTGATTCGTGCTGAAAATTTGTCCTTTGATATGCATAAAAATAAACGAAAAGCAGAGAGTCAACACTTTTTTGTAGATGCATAAAAAGCCATCTTGAAAAATCATGGCTCATTAATTGGTCCGATCACCTCCAATTTGTTGACTCAAACGTCTTCACGTTGTCCATTCAAAACAAGATTAACTTACGCCCGTTCAATTATGAAAAGCCTTACCTCATGTTCTTGAAGTTTATATTGCACCCTCCGTGTTAAATTGTTAAGAGCATCACTTATTAATAGAACTTTAAGTCCTTCTCTCAGTTTTAACGGTAAATGTCCGGGTCTAGGAATTTTCATAAGATTATGCATTTTTATAAAGCTCAAGATACTGACGGCAATCCGTGACTTTTCTTTTGTAAACGACACGTTATATAAAAAATTACTGCCACCTGGCGCACAGGTCGATCTGACATGGGTACTGGGGTCAATTTGTTGCACAATCGACTTACATTTTCTTTTCTTGTCGCCTTACATAACAGCGCTTGCGTGGTTCAGTCACGTGGGATTTGCTAACACATTCTGATTGGTTGTTGATACCGTTTCACTTGTTATCGACAATATTTACTCACGGTGATTCAATCAGTACTGTGGTTTATACCCTTTACCTGCCAAACAACTAAATGTAACTCTCAAGTTAATAGCAAAACCCAAAATGTTGCAAATATATATTTAAGATTATATGTTAGGGACAAATATCTCCTTATCGTGCCGTGTAGATCCAAGATCAAACTGCACCTCCTGAGAAGTCTGATCTTGATTTACACTGTCTGATGCAAATAGGAACAGTAATAAAGTATATCGGGTAACTGCTCATGCACATTCGGCAAATCTCGCACACGTCACAACTCGGTCGATTCCGTACCTACATCATGGCTCCCATCACCCGAGATATACCGAATGCAAATCTCGGGTGATCTGATATTATCTCCCGCTAGATGGCATTTACAAATACACATCTATCAAATTTGGGCATTCTTGGTACAGAATCGGACTGCTCAGTTTTCAAAACGACAACCATTACTTTGAGTTTTAAAGAAAAAGAAACGTTTGCTCCATAAAACTCTATCCTTTGCGATTCCGTCAACTGTGATGAGCTAGCATGTAACCTATGCACCGGCTATTTATTAAAACAGCCACATACAGGCTTAGGTAATAGCATCGTCATTGTAAAGCGGTGGAATCTTCGAAGAATATGACATGAGCGGACAAAGGGTAATTTGTTGATCAAGTACCTCGGCTATTATCACGTAGCTTGACTTGCACTTACCCAGTATATTTCATCGCCGGAAGTACGTCAAAATCTACGTACTTTTGATTGTGCTGGAATGTTGTTTTGATTGTAGTGAAAATTTTGAATGCATATGTACACTTCCGTAAACAATATACATGATAGCTAAATGTTTTCCATCAGCCTTTGATAACTAAGACCGCCACTTGGTCAGTTTTGTAGTGTAGACCGTGTAGGTGAAGATCAGATTGCAGAGAACGTGCAATTTAGTCTTTGATCAAAACTGTACAAACATTCAAATGATGGGTCTTTACTTTTGATTAAGAATGTACACTGAATTTATTTCGTAGATTAAATCAAATAACATCTAACTTTGTTTTGAAACCAAAATTAAGTTTCTTGGTATTGCATTGTGGTTATGTGGTTAAGGTGCGGAATTTTCTAGGGGCATGTAGTATTTTGGTTAGGGCGTGGGGTTTTCTAGGAACATGTTGTGTGATGGTTAGGGTATCGAATTTTCTAGGTATATGAAGTCTGATGATGAGGGTATGGATTTTTTTGAGGGATATAGAGTCTGGTGGTAAGGGTGCGGGAAGTTGAAGGGACATAGAGCCTGGTGGTTAGGGCATGGCATTTGTCCGGACATATAGTCTGTTGGTAACTGGTAAGGGCGCGGAATCTTGAAAGGACATAATAGCCTGATGGCTAGGGTGTGAAATTTTGTAGGGACAGATCGCCTGGTAGTTAGGGCGTGGAATTTTGTTATGACATATAGTCTGGAGCATAGGGCGTGAAGTTTGTAGAGACATATAGCCTGGTGGTTAGGACGTGGAATCTTGTAGGGACATACAGCCTCGTGGTTAGGACGTGGAATCTTGTAGGGACATACAGCCTCGTGGTTAGGACGTGGAATCTTGTGGGGACATGTAGTCTGGTGGTAAGGGCGTGGAATTTTATAGGGACATATATAGTCTGGTCTGAAGGGCGCAAACTTTTGTAATGACATACAGCCTATCGGTGAGGGCGTGGAAGTTTGTAACCTGGTGGTTTCGGCGTGGAATTGTATTGGGACTTAAAGTCTGGTGCATGGTTAGGAATTGGAATTTTTCTAAGGACATATATAGTCTGGCAGAAGGGCAAGGAATTTTGTAGGAGAGCAGAGTAAGGTAGTGGCATGGAATATTCCAAGGACATGAAGTCAGTTGGCGACGACTTGATATTTGTAGGGGCATAGAGCATGGTGGTTAGGGCGTTGAATGTTGTAGGGAAATGGAACCTGGTGGATAGGGTGTTGAACTTTGTGGGGACATATATTTTGGTGGTTGGAGCGTAAACCTTTGTAAGGACATTTAGCCTGTTGTTTAGGGCGTGGAATTTTGAAGGCTGACCTGAGTCGATACTTTTTACAGGCGCGTAAAAGTGCCTTTTCACAGAGCATGATTCATTTGTAATATCGAACGTAATCATTCACGAAGATCATAGCGTCGGTTTACTTAAAAAAAACCTCGTAACTAAAGCTTGAAACAAGCTGTAATTACGAGGTTTTTGGATTTAAACCGACGATAGAGTTTTCAAACGCTATAAGGTGATGCGCTGCCCCAATAGCATCCTTTGATATTTATCGTCTTTTATAACTGCATTGTGTTCATCAGAATTTCCTTAGCTGTCGAACGTCGATGCGCTCTAAAATGGCATTCGTTCGTCCGTCCGTCCCTCCGTCCGTCCGTCCGTGTTCTTTCCCTATGCCTCCCTCCCCCATTCATTCATTCATTCATTCATTCATTCATTCATTCATTCATTCATTCCAAGACGTCTTGCAATTGAAGGACGGTTGATTTTTGAAACCTCGTACAAAGACCAGTCCAAAATGAAAGCATTTTGCAGACGACAAAATTAATGTGACTCAAATAATTGAAGTTTGTTTTGAGAAGAGTAGAAAACATTGTGGAAAGAGGAGAAATTGCTGATTACCAGCATTTTCTCCTTTTCCCACAGTGTTTTCAAAGGGCTTATTTGTTGGGGTCGTGAAAACCAGGGACTGTTTGGTAAAATGTCGATAATTTCTGTAAGATTTTTGAAAACTTTCATCGGTAAAAAAAAGGCTGTTCATGTACAATGTGGCTTTGAAATGTATTTGTCGTGTAAATGTAATTAACCCATTACCACACAATACCTACTTTTGGCGCCCCTGAGAAAGAAGCCTTTTGAAAACACTGGAAAAAGGGGAAAATGCTGGTAACCAGCATTTTCTCCTTTTCCCACAGTGTTTTCTACCGTTCCCTAAACAAATTTCTATTTTTCAGTCACCTTTATTTTGTCGTCTTCAAATGCTTTCAATTTGGACCAGTGTAAAATTTTCTCGTGTGGTAAAGTTTGGTGTAGCACATTGCTTCTTATTGCACAAAATTGTGACCCGTCATGCTGAAAGGGACAATCTAGGAATTCCGCCATTGGACGAAAACAGATCAACGATAGTGCAGGTCAGTTTATGGTTCAAAAATGACTGTATAAGAAAGTAGAATGACCACTTTTCATACAGAAAATATCATGCAGGCGAAAAGTGTCCACCTTGTCAGCCTGCTTCGCCGAAAAATTTGCCAGGTCGGAAGGGTTGAACAGTATCTTCTTTTAATATTTCATCGATTCATTTGTTCTGTTCAACGTGTCTGTATCAGATTGGAGATAAAGCATCGTAGAGCGTAGTATCGATGTCTTTCATTCCAGTTTAGAAATACCTCAAGAACACTAAATGTTCTAGGGCCGTTTTTTTTGCAGTTGATGCAGTCGGACGACTTGTCATGTAGAGAAAATAATCATTTGCCACACAGTTTCAAGTTTTTACTCACCTGGAAAACGGAGGGTTTCGGAAACACTGTTAGAAATGGAATAAATGCTCGCATTTTCTACTTTTTCCATAATGTTCCCTACCTTTGCAAAGATGAATACCATGATTTGAACTCTATTTCCTTAGGCATCTGTAAGTGCTTTTTATTTGGACAGTTCTTTTTTTTTTTCTCTCTCCGACAAGTTTAACCCTTTACCAAACGACAAAATCTTAGACTGGTCAAAATTAAAAACACTTGCAGACGACAAAATAGATATAATCCAAAAGCTGAATTTATTTCCAGCAGGGTAGAAAATATTGTGGGAAAAGGAGAAAATGCTGGTTACCAGCATTTTCTCCTTTTCCCACAATGTTTTCAGAAGGCTTCTACCTCTGGGTCGTAAAAACCAGAGATTGTTTGGGAAGGGTTAATGACTGTTTTGCCTGTCAAAACTACAGTAATTAATCAGAGATTAAGACTACCTAAAGCGTTCTTGATCCATACCGATACAGATAATACATGTATGTGTTTTCCTCTTCATGTGTGTGGGTTTGTAAAGTACTTTTCCCCCAGATTTTTCTTTTCTTTTGTAAATTTGTCATTTCATAGATCAGTCTTTGACATATAATAAATAGTAAAAATTCAGTTTTACTTGGAACTGCGTATAATTATTGATTAGTGTGTGGTTTGTATTATGCATGTATTTGTATTATATTAAAAGAACAGCGTTCTGTCATAATAAATTTCTGTTTATCGCTGTTATTACGTCAGACTTTTTGTACTTTATGAACTTATGTGTACTTTGAGAGAGAGAGAGAGAGAGAGAGAGAGAGAGAGAGAGAGAGAGACGTTGACAATAGAGGCACTATTTCATTATGTATTATAATACATCATGTTTTTTCTTTCTAAGTAGATCTGTGACGCGAATGTTTATTGCGTAATTTGGGGTTCAAAGTTTAACGTACTCTAATGCAACTTCGTTCAATGGCTAGAATAGAACAGCGACGCTTTTATTACGTCAAATATACACATAAAAAGGCGAAACTTTTATAAAAAAAATCATGTCATCATTTGAAATGGAGGAAAAATAATTACTCATTTTGAGCGATTTACTTTCAGACGTATGCCTAGTTACAGCGTAAACGCTTTGTCATCTTGATTTTTCAGCCCCGTCACCACTCCAGCAGACGTTACAAAAATGCATGAACGCTTAAGATCAATATCAGATGTCACAAAACGTCCGGTCTGATCCCAAACCTACAGTGTATGATACTTTATTCTGATTAATGACCAAAAAGTAAATATATGTGCGAAGGAATTACTGTATATTTTATGACGTTGACAAAAGAAAGATGGACGTTTAGTTAACCTTTTACAAGGAGATCCCATGTTTCAAAAACCCTGTGGTTGGATGCTTTTAAAACATCTTGGGGAAAAAGAAATAATGCTGATAACCAGCATTTTCTCTTTTTCTTATGATACTTTTACATCTGTCGTGGAAAAATACCCATCTTTTTAGCAGTACTGAATATTTTGTCTTCAAAACGCTTGAAGATTGGATAAATCTGAGATTATGTCGTGTAGAAAGAGTTGATTTGGCTGTGAAGTATATTCTAACATAACGCATAAATTCGGCTCTATAAATACAGGGCAACGAAAGCGTGGTAAAATCTACGTTATGATGTATAAAGTCACGTCATTCTGCACAAAGTAAGTTGCATGTGACTGTTCCATGTCCACGCCCTCTGATATTATACCAATGAAAGTCGCTTGACGTAAACAAACGCCTTTTACTGCTCCTTGAGAAAAAGGGGGGGGGGGCAAAAAAGTCCGAAAAGGATTTACTGATATTAAAGACGCTCTAGTACTAATTGTTGTGCATCGGCTTGCGTATGTACGGCGTGTTGCGTTACGAAAGGAACGCCACGACCCGGCCGCTTTAACGTCGACTTACGTAGCTAGTACTCTTTGGTACGGTGCACGACCTTTTTGTAAGCGGAGGTAGTCCGACGTAGCGCAAACGTAGCAGCTTGGATACGGCATACTTATATCACACTTACGCCATAGAATCCAAAACAACGCTCAAAACTTGTTACGTCACGCGAACATATCAGTTAACATGATAGGTTTGATTTCTTTTGAAGACAGCAACGAAGTGAGCAGAGCCGTTTTCCGTCGGTGACCGCCGTATTTACGCAACATCAAGGCTGCACATAAGAAAGGAACCTCGTACTAACCAAGCGGTTACGCCAGGGCAACGTGTTATACGCCAAGCTTACGCCTTGATTCCCCATACTTGACGCCCTTTGTAATCTGTCTACGAACACAGACACGCCTCAGAACGCTACAGAAACATCGAACATGCTGCGCCGTGAACACAATACGCCTCAGTTCTTCGCGATTGACCCGCGTAAACAAATTTCGTTCGATACACTGCTGATAGTTCTCTCACTCGAGAGTGAAGCATCAGACAATTTTTATAAAAAATGACGACGATTTGAAATGTAAACTGTAAACAGGTCCCGTATAAAGAAAGAAAGAGTATCGACATGGAACGAAACAAAACGGAACGGAACAAAACAGAACGAAACAAAACGAAACGGAATAACCTCAGAACGAATCAGAACGAAACGAAATAGAACAACGAAGTGAAATAAATGAGTGGTGAAGCGCAACGAATTAACCAATCGGGTAAGCTCCCTCGTGGATAAATTATTTTTTGTGTCTTATAATTTACAACCATAGTTCATTGAACAATAGAAGATAATTCCTTTAGTTTTTTTTTTTCAGACTTTTAGGACGGCCTATGATTACGTCCTACTTTGCAACGTCAATCTACCAGCTTTGAACACCTTATCCGAAATGGCTGATTCTAGTTGATGAAAATGGATCTAAATACCTAATGATAATGTAAATGTTGACAAAATATAGGAGTTTCGTATGTTGCTTAAAATATCAGCTGAAAAAAAGTGAATTAATTGTTTTCAAGAAATCGTCTGAAAAAATGAGTTTTTTTCTTATGGTTAAAAAAAAAAAATCGTCTAAAAAAGGCGACATTTTTTGTGCAAAAATATTATTTGAAAAAGTGATAGAATTATTTTGCAAAAATATCGTCTAAAGTATCTAGAATTAATTTCTGCAAAAATACGTTCTCGTATTATCTAAAATAGAGACATCAATCATAGCTATGATAAAATGTCTTCTTAAAAAGCGATAGAGTTGTTTTGGAAAAAAATTATGTTCAATTGTGAAAGAATTATTATTAATATATCATTAGAAACTGTGAAACAATTATTAAAAAAATAGTTTTCTTTCTATCGTGGTTTATCGTCCAATAAACCATAGTTAAGAGTTATGAGGCAAAATAAATAATCCACGAGGGCGAAAGCCCGAGTGGTTTATTCATGGCGCCTTTTAACTCACAGCGTGGTTAATATAAGATATTTTTTTCTACATTGGTTTATCATTCAATAAACCACAGTTGTGACTTATGAGGCACAATAAATGATCCACGAGGGCAACGTGGCTCATTGAACGATAAACCACGATAGAAAGAAGATTATTTCAATTCAAGCATGACCAACTCTTAATCAAAGGAAAACAATTCATACTTATCAAAAACGCGGATTTATTTTCCAATCAATAAATTATACAGAATGACATCACTCTATATAAAATGACGTCACTTTACATGGAATATCGTACATTTTACTACACTGTCGTTGCACTGCATTTATAGAACTGGATTCACGTGTCATGTTAGAATTAAGAAATAATCTTCTTCTATCGTGGTTTATCTTTCATTCTAACATGACACGTGAATTCGGCTCTATAAACACAGCGCAACGAAAGCGTTGTAAAATCTACGTTATTCTATGTAGAGTGACGCCATTCTGTACAAAGTACATTATTCAATGCAATATAGATCTAATCTGCATCCGCGTATTCACTCTAAGTATGAACTTGTTTTCCTTTGCCTTAGAGTTGGTCATGTTAGAATCGGTATAATCTTCTTTCTGTCGTGCTTTATCGTTCAATAAACCACGTTGTGAGTAATGAGGTGCAATAAATAAACCACTAGGGCTATAGCCCTCGTGGATCATTTATTGTGCCTCAATACTCACAGCTGTGCTTTACCGACCGATAAACGACGAAAATATAAGATTATTTCTTCGATAAACTGTAATTGTGAGTTATGAGACACGATATTCCACGCGCACAATAGCCCAAGTGTTTTTTCATTGCGCCTCATAACTCACGATATGGTTTATTGACCGATAAACCACGATAGAAAGATTATTTCGATTCTAACATGACCAACTCGTGATCAAAGGGAAAAAAAGTTACACCTAGAGAGAAATCGCGGATGCAGATTACATTTCACTGAATTTCTTACATACTTTGCACATAATGACGTCACTCTATATAGAATGACGTCACTTTACATAGAATGGCGCATATTTTATTTAGCTTTCGTTGACCTGTGTTTATAGACACGAATTCTCGTCTTATTTTTAGAATAAACGATAAACCACGATAGAAAGAAGATTATTTCGATTCCAACATAACCACATCTTGATCAAATGGAGACAAGTTCATGCCTAGAATTAAAATGCGATTGAAGATTTTATTATATACCTAGCTGTGAAATCCTTTAATTTCCCAGTGTAATAAATTTTGATATCATCACTAGTGACGTTATCAACTTTCACTTTCACTTCCTGACGTAATTTGGGAACTAGTTTTTTTTTCGACTACATTTTTTTTCGACTTTCAAACGCAAAATTACAAATAATGATGTTAATAAGGTATATAATAAATAGAATAATCAACTGGTTATTTTTGATATGAAAAATATCTCACTCGGACGCGTCGTAAGGCGTTAAAAAACTCGTGCTGCGCACTCGTTTTTTCAACGCCTAACAACGCATCCTCGTGAGATATTTTTCATATCAAAAACAACCAGTTGATCATCCTCTATATATTTCGTTGAATAACCTCTATACATAATGAAGTCGCTCTATATAGAATGACTTCACTCTGTATAGAATAACATAGATTTTACCACGCTTTCGTTGAACTGTGTTTATAGCACTGAATTCGCGTGTCATGTTTGAATTTAAATCAAAATTATTATCGGAAATTGTAAAGGAATTATTATCAAAAAGCATTTTTTGAAAATAAAAAAGGATTGTTTTTAAAGATACGGTCGAAAATTATGATAGAATTTTTAAACGATAATCAGAATTTATGGAAGAATTATTCTCAAAGATGTCATGTTAGATTGAAAAAAGACTTATTTTAATAAATATCATCTAAAATTACGACATAAATCTTCTCAAAGTTATTTGTTTTCTGAAATTGTAAAAAATAAAAAAGATCTGAGAAATTTATGTACATGTATTTAGAATATTACCGAAATTTCGACAGAATTACCTTTAAAAGATTCATCCGAAATCCTGAAATACATTCTAAAACTGGAAAAAAAAATGTCTAATGATGTCATTTGTACCTGCGAAAGAATCATTTTAGCTCACCTGAGCACAAAGTGCTCATGGTGAGCTTTTATGATCGCCCAATGTCCGTCATCCGTCGTGCGTCGTCCGTCATCCACAGTTTCTTTAAACATCTTCTCCTCCTAAACCACTGGGCCAATCTTGATGAAACTTGGCAGGGATGTTCCTTTGGTGAAGCTGTACCAAAGTTGTTCAAGAGATTGAATTCAAGCCATAATTCTGGTTGCCATGGCAACCAAAAGGAAAAAAAATAGCAAAATCTTTGAAAATCTTCGTCTCTGAAAGTAGAAGGCGTAGAGCTTTGATATTTGGTATGTACCATCTCCAAGTAGACCTCTACCAAGATTGTTCATATGATGCCCGTGGGGTCAAAACTGGCCACGCCCCGGGGGTCACAAGTTTGAAACATAGGAACAAAGAAGTAAAACTTTAAAAATCTTCTCCTCTGAAACTAGAAGGTGCAGAACTTTGATATTTGGTATGTAGCATCTCCTAGTGAACCTCTACGATTGTTCATATTATGGCCCTGGGGTCAAAAACTGCCCCCCCCCCCGGGGGGTCACAAGTTTGAAACATAGGAACAAAGAAGGAGAATTTTAAAATTCTTCTATTCTTCTCCTCTGAAACTAGAAGGTGCAGAGCTTTGATATTTGATACGTAGCATCCTCTAGTAGATCTCTACCAATATTCTTCATATGATGCCCCTGGGGCCAAAAATGCCCACGCCCCGGGGGTCACAAGTTTGAAATTTAGGAACAAAGAAGGAAAACTTCAAAATTCTTCTTAACTGAAACTAAATGGTGCAGAGCTTTGATATTTGGTTTGTAGCATCTCCTAGTGGACTTCTACCAAGATTGTTCATATGATGCCCGTGGGGTCAAAACTGGCCCTGCCCCGGGGGTCACAATTTTGTATTATAGGAACAAAGAAAGAAAACTTCAAAATTCTTCTTCTCTGAAACTAGGCGGTGCAGAGCTTTGATATTTGGTATGTAGCATCTCCTAGTGGACGTCTACCAAGATTATTCATATGATGCTCCTGGAGTCAAAACTGGCCCCGCCCCGGGGGTCACAAATTTGTATTATAGGAACAAAGAAGGAAAACTTTAAAATTCTTCTTCTCTTAAACGAGAGGGTGCAGAGCTTTTATATTTGGTATGTAACAACTCCTAGTGGACCTCTACCAAGATTGTTCATATGATGCCCCTTGGGTCAAAACTGGCCCCGCCCCGGGGGTCACAAGTTTGAAATTTAGGAACAAAGAAGAAAAACTTTAAAAATTTTCTTCTCTGAAATTAGAAAGTGCAGAGCTTTGATATTTGGTATGTAGCATCTCCTAGTGGATTTCGACCAAATTTGTTCATATGATGTCCCTGGGGTCAAAATTGGCACCGCCCCGGGGTTCACAAGTTTGAATTATAGGAATAAAGAAAGAAAACTTCTTCTTCTCAGAAACTAGGTGGTGCAGAGCTTTGATATTTGGTATGTAGCATCTTCTAGTGGACCTCTACCAAGATTGTTCATATGATGTCCTCGGGGTCAAAACTGAAACTAGAAGGCGTAGAGCTTTGATATTTTGTAAGTAGCATCTCCTAGTGGACTTCTACCAAGTTTTTTCATTATATGCCCCTGGGGCCAAAACTTGCCCTGCCCCAGGGGTTACAAGTTCGAAACATAGGAACAAAGAAGGAAAACTGTAAAATTCTACTTCTCTGAAACTAGAAGGCGTAGAGCTTTGATATTTTGTAAGTAGCATCTCCTAGTGGACTTCTACCAAGTTTTTTTCTCAGGATGCCTCTGGGGTCAAAACTGGCACTGCTCAGGGGTCACAAGTTTGATTTTACAGCTTGGTACTCAGGTCAGCGATATAGGACCATCATGGTCCTCTTATTAGAAAATATTATCCGGTGTTTTTGAAAGAATTTTGTTTGATGAAAATTTTCTTTTTTTAAATATACTTTTACGAGAAAGAGCTTACATGAAGGTAAGGTAGTTGTGTGTCTATACATTTTGACATAAAAACATTGTACATAATCAATCAAATTCATTAAAGTTTCCCTATTGTTATGATCAGAAATGTAATTTAAGTATAATAAATATCATGTAATTATTTCATGTAAAAATATTTCATATTACCTTAATGATAAAGTTTTATATTAAAATTATCTTTAGACATGATTCATTTAGAAAGCAGTTCCATCTAAAAAATAGCCAATCTTTATCTAAATGTACGATTACACCACAGAATATTTTAGTGTTATTTTGTGTACGACGTAAATTACAGACGACTGTAGGTCCAGTAAGCCTATAACACCTGGACTGACTGAAGTTGCTCTTTTAAAATTGTGTAGATCAAGATCAGACTACACCCGATCCCATACCAGTTCACTTCTCAATTATTATCCCCCGCCGTAGGCGGAGGGATATAGTTTTAGCGTTGTCCGTCCGTGCGTCCGTCCGTGCGTCCGTCCCGGGAAACATCTCCAATACCATTGGACGGAATTTCGTGAAACTTTATACACATGTACAATGACCCATTCTCCCGAGACACTTTTTTTTTTTTTTTTTTGATTCGATGAAAAATGGCCGACTGAGAGCGATTTTAAGTTTCACTTAAGTTACGCTTAAGTACACTTTTGATGTTTGGAGTCTTCTCTTCAAAACTATACAAAGTTTTTACAATGAACTTGTCACATCTGTCAACCTCCATTAGGAAATGCAGGAAAAAAAGTTTCACCTACATTGAACGTGTAACACCAGTTATTTGCCCTTGTTTTTGTAATAGGGTGTCATGGAAAAAGGGGGTTTCATGTTATATTTCATTCCATTTCTTGTGAAGTCCTTCCACATTTCTTGATGGAATTGAATAGAATTTTGACAGAATATTTCTTGTCATGTGACCTATTGCATATTGTCAACATTTTGCGATTTGTAGCTGCGTCATGAAATAAGGGACCTTCATGTTTTATTTCATTTTATTTCTTGCGAATGCAACTCGTCCCATATTTCTTGTGATAGAAGTGAAATGAATTTTCACAGAATGTTTCTCATCATTTGACTTATCACATATTCTCAAGGTTTTGCGATTTGTAGATGCGTCATGAAAAAAGGGGGCTTCATGTTTTATTTCATTTTATCTCTTGTGAATGCAACTCGTCCCATATTTCTTGACAGAATTGAATGGAATTTTTACATTATGATGTGACCTAACACAACGCCTCCCACATTTCTTGGCAGATTTGGATGGAATTTTCACATGATCATGTGACCTACGGCATATTGTCAAGGTTTTGGGATTTGTAGCTGCATCATGGAATAAGGGGGCTTCATGTTATAATTTCATTTTTCACCTGTATCTCTTTAATTATTGGACATATCTCAACAGATTTGGACGAGATTTTCACAGATCATGCGACCTAGCACATGTTTTGCAATTTATCACTCTATCATGGAAAAAGGGGACTTCATGTCATATTTAATTTTTTACCAGTGTATCTCCAACTTTTGCACATATTTTCATAGAACTTCATATTTTTATTGGTTGATCAAAGCCAGTGACCAATGAGTCAAATGTGCATTTGTCTGTCCATGCATCAGTGTGTTCGTAAACCTTTAATCACAAGTAATACCATATATCCATTCAGCTACCCAGGCAGATGCTACAAATTTCAACATGTTAGTCTCTAGCTACCTGCTTGAAATGGCACTAGTGTGGCGGCTTATATTGTGAGAGGGATATCTTCTAAAGTCCTTGACAAAAATTGATGAAACTTCATGCATGTTTTCCATTGGATAGTCCGTTGATACTTTTTTTTTCAGCACATATATGAAATCCTGAAATGAAAACAAATAAAGGAAATATACTTAAAACCCCCTTTTTCCATGACATGTCATTATATATGACATGTCATGGAAAAAGGGTTTTTTTGTATATTTCTTTTATTTGTTTTCATGTGATGAAATGTCAAGTTCTGCAAAAAGGGTACTTAATGTATAATCCTGTTATGGACCTCTTTTATATTTTATAGCTCACCTGATCGTGCTGTGTCCGTCGTCTGTCGTGCGTCGTCAACTCTTAACGTTGTGTACGCTCTAGAGGTCACATTTTCAGTCCGATACTCATGAAAGTTGGTCAGGATGTTTGCCTCGATGAAATCTCGGACGAGTTCGAAAATGGGTCATGTTGGGTCAAAAACTAGGTCACTAGTTTAAATCTCAGAAAAACCTTGTGTACGCTCTAGAGGCCACATTTTCTGTCCGATACTCATGAAAGTTAGTCAGGATGTTTGTCTGGATAATATCTCGGACGAGTTCGAAAATGGGTCATGTGGGGTCAAAAACTACGTCACTAGGTTAAATTTTAGAAAAACCTTGTGTACGCTCTAGAGGCCTCATTTTCACTTCGATACCCATGAAACTTGGTCAGGATGTTTGCCTTGATGAAATCTCGGACGAGTTCGAAAATGGGTCATGTCGGGTCAAAAACTAGGTCACTAGCTCAAATTTTAGAAAAACCTTGTGCACGCTCTAGAGGCCACATTTTCAGTTCGATACTCATGAAACTTGGTCAGGATGTTTGCCTGGATGATATCTCGGATGAGTTCGAAAATGGGTCATGTGGGGTCAAAAACTAGGTCACCAGGTCAAATCTTAGAAAAACCTTGTGTACGCTCTAGAGGCCACATTTTCAGTCCGATACTCATGAAAGTTGGTCAGGATGTTTGTCTGGATGATATCTCGGACGAGTTCCAAAATGGGTAATGCCAGGTCGAAAACTAGGTCACTAGGTCGAATTTTAGAAAAGCCCTGTGTACGCTCTAGAGGCCACATTTTCAGTCGGACACTCATAAAAGTTGGTCAGGATGTTTGTCTAGATAATATCTTGGACGAGTTTGAAAATGGACCATGTCGAGTCAAAAACTATGTCACTAGGTCAAATCCTAGAAAACCCTTGTGTACGCTCCAGGGGCCACATTTTCAGTCCAAAACTCTTGAAAGGTCAGAATGTTTGTCTTGATGATATCTCGGACAAGCCTGAAAATGCTTCATGTCGGGTCAAAAACTAGGTCACTAGGTCAAATCTAGCCTTGTGTACGGTCTAGAGGCCACATTTTCAGCCCAAAACTCTTGAAAGTTGGTCAGAATATTTGCCTTTATGATGTCTTGGACGAGTTCGAAAATGGGTCATGTCGGGTCAAAACTAGGTCAATTGGTCAAATCTTAGAAAAACCTTGTGTACGCTCTAGAGGCCACATTTTCAGTCCGATACTCATGATGTTTGTCTGGATGATATCTCGGAAGAGTTCGAAAATGGGTCATGTGGGGTCAAAAACTAAGTCACTAGGTCAAATCTTAGAAAAACCTTGTATATGCACTGGATGCCACATTTTCAGTCCAACACTTTTGAAAATTAGTCAGAATGTTTGCCTTTATGATATCTTGGTCGAATTGAAAATGGGTCATGTGGAGTCAAAAACTAGGTCAATAGGTCAAATGTTAGAAAAACATTTTGTAGGCTTTAGAGGCCACATTTTCAGTCCAAAACTCTTGTAACTTGGCCAGAATGTTTGCTTTGATGATATATTAGAGGAGTTTGAAAATGGGTCATTGGGGGTTAAAAACTAGGTCACTAGATCAAATCTTAGAAAACCTTGTATATGCTCTGGATGCCACATTTTCAGTCCAACACTCTTGAAAATTAGCCAGAATGTTTGCCTTTATAATATCTTGGATGAGTTTGAAAATGGGTCATGTTGGGTCAAAAACTGGGTCAATAGGTCAAATGTTATAAACACCTTTTGTATGCTCTGGAGGACACATTTTCAGTCTGATACTCCTAAAACTTCTTTATAATATTTGTCCTGGTGATACCTTGAATGAGTTTGAAAATGGGTTATTTGGAGTCAAAAGCTAGGTCAATGGGTCAGATATTAGAAAAACGTTGTGAACACTCTAGAGGCTACATTTTCTGCCTGATACTCTTCAGACTTGGTCAGAATGTTTGTTTTGGTGATGTCTCAAAAGAGTTTGATAATGGGTAATTGTCGGGTCCAAAAGTAGGGCACTTGGTGAAATCGTAGAAAAAAAACTTTGTACGCTGTAGAGGCCACATTTTCAGTCCAATACTCATGAAACTTGGTCAGAATGTTTGTCTTATTGATATCTCAAAAGTGTTTGATGATGGGTAATGTCTGATAAAAAAAACTAGGTCACTTGGAAACTAGATGGGTCATGTTTGGTCAATAAACTCAGGTGAGCGATTTCATGGCCGTCATGGCCCTCTGGTTTATGTAATGAAATCCTGTGCCATGGAACAAGGGAGCTTAATGTAAAATTTCTTCATGGACCAATAACAAAAAGGCCACATGTACATGCAAAACACAATACCTCTTATACGTTTGTATCAAAAAAGGTCTTTTTCGGCGGGGGATATCATTTCAACGGAATTGCTTGTTTAGATTTGAAACACAGAATGCTACTGAAATACCGTATTCGCGAGCCTAGGTTACGATCTTACCTTGGCTGATCGAGCCCGATTTCGAGGTTCCTGCGACACGCCCCCTATTGGATACTGCTTATTATCTCCCTCTACATCATATTTCTTATAGCAATGAAATGTCGTTTTACAAACCGCTTACGACTACAATAATTCAACATGAAGCAATAACCACAAACGTACCTCAACATTCCATGGTTAGGTGCTGGGATATAGCCTAAAACCTCTTATAATTGATTGGTCACATTGAAACTTTCAGTAAATATTGTTCTTCTATGTTTTTTTTTTTCGGTAATAAATCATTACAGATCCTGCACACATCCACGGAGGTATTCATGTTTACCTTCTATTTTTATCCGAAAGGTCGCGACCTTGTTCTATTTTTATAAAAGATGAAATTTTACGTGCGATTTGATTAGTGCAGTTAGAGCTAGCTGCAACCAATGAAAATGCGTATCGGGGAAATGTCCAAATCAAGCTCGATCCTCCAAGGGTAGAATAGCGTAATGGATCGTCAGCCTTGGCTTGCGAAGATGAGGAGGTTGAGAATCAAACCTTGGGAATAGGGATTAGCAGTCAAAACCTTTTCAACCGCTCCATTCTACTGTACACTGTACATTCTCCTTGTGTTATATAGACAGGGATACCGACAGTTAAGCTATTTCTGTTTATGCAAATTAAACTTGGTATGTGATTATGGTATTGTCTAGGAATCAAAGGGCTATAAAAATCTTGAAAAGTAGATTTGTGCGACAACAATATGAAAGCGGAAAAATAAAGCTTTTATCAAATATGATATATGTTTATAGGATTACTTGTTGGAAGAAGCAGATTAAAAGAAAAGTTAAGAGATAGTCAGCACAGCAGGCTTACTGTAGTTAACTGATCTGTTAGAATGACAATCTAGTTGAACAATCTTACTTACTTTTCTGCTGAGATATAAGATATAAGAATGTATGCACATGCTTTGGTATACGGCAGCCTCTATATCTCTAGCGTCAGCGTAATATACATATATTATATCAAAGTGCTGTGAGCACTGTAATCGGTCGTCACTGAATGATTATTGGTTGGTTATTTACATGAACACTTAAATTTCAGTTGTTGTTGCTTCTTATTTAGACTTCATCTCGTTCTCTCTGAGACTCTCTCTCTCTCTCTGCAACCTTCTTCAAAATGAATGAAGACTGTAGTGGACTTCAAAGTGTCGGTAATCAATCACGTAATACACACAGAAGAATTTGATTCGTTCTCCGTTCAGTTCTCACTTGTATCTATTTCGCCAGAAACCTCCACCTAAATATATCACGTGACTATTTCTTCCCTTTACGTCGGAAATTTCCAATTTGTTGACCAGTATCTAGAATCTATGCAATAACGTGCTGGTATTTAGAAGACGAGTGTCATAATTTATTATTGTACGCATTGATAATAATATGCCATATTCGCCATACAAAGAAAACAAAAACAAAGTAAATCTGACGTTCCTTGAATAGTAGCTAATCTAACAGTCTCTATACAAATTATGTATAATTTGTATGCGTCCATTCCTGTGAAGGGCCTTTTCGGGAATTGGGTCAGTTTGGATTGTGGAAAACGCCGTCTCTAATTGGTCTAACGACCGATTAACAAGCCATGCTTTCCGAAATTGAGCTTAATGTATCTGCGAAAAGTATCGACCCAGTCGCAGTCCGCGCAGGCTGACCTTGGCCGAAACTTTTCGCTAATAGTCGATTTTCTGTTTGTCATAGGACCAATCTACCTGAAGACTTATTACGTTATTGAAAACAAAAAGCTTCTATGGATCCATTATTATAAGATGGCTAGTATCGTATATGATGGAGATGTATTAAGCCCCCTCTTGCCAGAGCATGGCTCATATATAAAAGAATGTATATAGCACATGCGTATAGAGAGGTTTTGGCTTCAGTTAAATCGATCACTGTAAGTGGATTTGCTATGCAAATCCGCTCTATAATTACAAACATCAAACTCAAGTATTTCACAGTATGAAAAAAGTAATGGAGTCTACATAAAGAATGAAAATGAAGGCTGGACTGAAGACGGAGACAGAAAATGCAACATGAAAACGTGGGAAGATGAAAAAGGAAAGAGAGAGAGAGAGAGAGAGAAAAAAAAAGATGAAAAGATAATAGCGTTGTTGTTATATTGCAAAATCACGCTTTTGCAGCTACCTGTAACAGCTGTCTGTCTCCTGATGTGTACGTATTGACTGTGAGAATTACGATGTGTAATTATATAATGTAAGTTTGATACTTTGAATATAGAGAAAAATAATGCTACAGGCGGTGGTAATTAGGACAGACATGAACCACGCACAAAAGGGGCTTCTTGATCCATCATATTAACCCATTACCAAACAACAATATTTTAGGCTAGTGCAAATTGAAAGCATTTGCAGATGGCAAAATAAAAGTGACTGAAAATTTGGAATTTGTTTTGAGAAGGATAGAAAACATAGTGGGAAAAGGAGAAAATGCTGGTTACCAGCATTTTCTCCTTTTCCCACAATGTTTTCTAAAGGCTTCTTTCTCAGGGTCGTCAAAAGTAGGAATTGTGTGGTAATGAGTTAAGCAAGTCATCACATGACTATAGATTCATACAACCTATTTTTGTATAACAACGAACTAAATCATAAGGTTAAATGGTTCCTTGACATGCAGAAAAATGTCAGCCTGTGTTTACTGTGCAGGCTGATTTGGGTCGACACTTTCTTTAACCCTTTCCCAAACGACAAACTTTTGGACTGGACCAAATTGAAAGCAGTTGCAGACGACAATTCAACGCTTTCTGAAAAGATTATTTCTGTTTATGATAGGGTAGAAAACATTGTGGGAAAAGGAGAAAATGCTGGTTACCAGCATTTTCTCCTTTTTCCAAAATGTTTTCAAAAGGCTACTATTCCAGACCCATAAAAACCAGGAATTGTTTGGGAAAAGGTTAACGTAGTGCACCCGTAATAGAAAATAGCTATTTCCACTATAATATTGTCCTACAAAATTTTCTAAGATATAAAATGAGTATTATTGTATTACTTTCACCAGGCCACTTTTTCCTTTTTGTCCTTGCTAGAGTTATCATTTATAAATCTAAAACCACGTATAGTTTCATTACAAATGGATATGATAATTACCCCCCTTTTCTGGAAACTAACAAAAGTATCAAAAAATAATTTCAAGATAGACATCAAAGGAATTTCTGGTCGGTTAAAAATGTGCAAAAGTAATAGATCTATATCTGCACAAATCTGTCTTTATAAATTGTCAAGAGATATTATGCAATGCTGCACTAGGCCTTTTAAATGCATTAAAACCCATTTTCACAGAGCATGGCTCACATGTTCTGTTATCAAGGGTAACAACCTACGTCACAGGAAGTGATATCGGACCTGCGCATTTTCGTAACAATGTCCGCCATATTGAAAAGTAAGTACGATATGAAGATAGAATGATGCTAGCGTGGGTGGATATAAACGGACTACAAAGACTCTCATGTATTTATCAAAGACATTAGATGAATACATTTAATATTCTGATGTTTTAGACAGGAAGCAGATGTGTATATGCATAAACACTTTGGCCAAATATCAAAAAGTTATAGATAGAAGCCTTTTGAAACCAGTCTTACAAACACGCACACTGACTTTATAACAAGGGTCCGATATCACTACCTGTGACGTCACACTGACGTACGTTGTGAGGGGTGGATTACAAAAAAAAAAAAAGTCTTACCAAACACACACACTGACTTTATAAAAAGGGTCCGATATCACTACCTGTGACGTCACACTGACGTACGTTGTGAGGGGTGGTTATGTGAAGAAAAGTTGACGAGATCTGTATGTTTGATTTTGCAAATTTTCTCTTACCATTTTCTACTTTTTGAAACTGATTATGTCGTCGGCAAGGGTTAAGATTACATGTATATCGTCGGTTTGCTTCCAAAACCTCGTAACTATAGCTTGTTAGTTACGAGGTTTTGGAAGCAAACCGACGATATATATATGGCGCTGAAAAAGCAAACGGAAAATATAAAGTAGATCTAGTACGAACTACTTTCCTCGCATGACATATTTCAATATACATCAAAAGGATAAATTTGCATAGTTCAACTCTTGATCATACGAGCATTTTACACTTTTTTTTTTAAACCGTAGGTTTCTAAACGCGACTAACTGGTCTGTTGCAAAAATTGTAGATCAAGATCAGGCTGCACAGAACGTGCAGTCTGATCTTGGATCTACATTGTCCGAAAAAGAGATGTTTTTTCCCCCGAAAAGTTAGTTTTTAAAAATAAAATTATTCTTGTTTTGTACTAACTGCTTGAAAAGTTTATTTCATGTATTCAAAACGATAAGTGTAAGATCGATGGCAAATGCAAACGATACATTAAATATGGTCTAGATAATTGCATTTATGTTTCTTCTAAGAAAGAGCAGAAGACAAAAAAAGGGGGAGGCATATAGTTTGGAGCGTTTTTTTTTCCTTCTTATTTTCGAAAGGCTTGTTGATTACTGTCGGAAAGCACCGTATCGTTTTGTCAAAAGAGTATGACGTAAATATGACGTAAATAAGCAAAACGCATGGGTGAGCAGGCCAATATAGACTGAGAATAGGGCGAGTCAGGTTTAGCAAAAACAAAATAGAACTGTAGGTTAACCCTTTTACCAAACAATCCCTGGTTTTTACGACCCTGAGATAGAAGCCTTTTGAAAACATTGTGAGAAAAGGAGAAAATGCTGGTTACCAGCATTTTCTCCTTTTCCCACAATGTTTTCTACCCTCCTAGAAACAGATTTGAATTTTTTAGTTACAATTATTCTGTCGTCTGCAAGTGCTTTCAATTTGGACCAGTCTAAAATTTTGTCATTTGGTAAAGGATGAAAGGTTTATTGCGGCCAAAAAGTCAATGCCGGGGTTAAGATACGTGTACATTTGAATTTAATTAAATCATACTATTCAAAAGTATGACAACCATTGTGAAAATGACTATCTGTTATTGTGTGGTCGGTCCAATTCTTAATCTCTGACAGCAAAATTGATTTCAGAATTAGGCAAAAACTAGACAAAATATAGGGAGACCTGGCAACTATTAACAAAGTTTTGAAATTAATTGCTCTACCAGCGACTAACCCTTTGACGGACTGCACAATAACAGAAAGTCATCTTGACAATAATTTCCATACTTAAAGGTGGCCCTTCAGATTTTAGGACGAAAATTATACAAAAATACAACAACAAAAAAACATCCATAGACTCCCAAAGCTTTTTAATCTGCATTCATAAAACCCCAGTCGTCCAAAACCATCCGACAACAAGAGAAATTAGAGAATTACTATGGCCTAGGGTGACACCAACGGGAGACAAGGTCTATTTGTACGTGTGTAATTCGCTCATTTACACGAAATACACAGATGAAGCTTCAAACATAGCGACCATAGAAGACATTATGGAAAATAATCATTACATGTTTGTTATGTAATGGAATTTAAGCGTTATTAGTCATGTGCAAGTCACTTGACATTCCCACAATGTTTTGTTTTTGTTTTTAATTTTGGCGCGAAATCTAAAATTACCTTAAGAGGCTACCTAGCCTTTTAAGGGAATACCATACATATTTTTTTTTTTTGTAATCTTATGAGTCTTAATAATTGATGATTTGTATTGTTTTTTCATATAAATGTCATTGATATATTTTTTCAATTTGGTGAGATGTTAAAAACCTAAATACACACCTTTAAACTCATTACCAAACGAGAAAATTTTAGGGTTGTCCAAATCGAAGGCATTTGCAAACGGCAAAATAAAAGAGACTAAAAATTTTAAAATTGAAATTTGTCTGTTAAAGGTGGAAAATATTGTAGGAAAAGGAGATAATGCTGATTACCAGCATTTTCTCCTTTTCCCACAATGTTTTCTAAAGGCTTTTAAAGGATTGTGTGTTAATGGGTTAAAACGGTTGGATTTCAATATAGATGAATCCCCTCTTTGTTTACCTTTGGCAGGTATTGTTACTTTAAGCCAACGAAAAGAGAAAAAAAAAGTTGTGTTCACTCTGGAAGTAACATGTTCATTTCCATAGCTCATCAAACTTGGTTAGAATGCTTCACCTGATAATTTCTTTGGACAGTCTCTTAATGGGCCACCCTGTTTACTTTTGGCAGCTATTATTACTTTAAGCCAACGAAATGAGCAAAAAAAAAAAAAGGTGTGTGCAGTCTGGAAGTAACATGTAACATTCCGATGCTCATAAAACTTGGTTAGAATGTTCGTCTTGATAATTTCTTTAAGAAGTTTGGTAATGGTCCGCCCTGTTTACTTTTGACAGCTGTAATTACTTTAAGTCAACGAAAAGTGGTAGGTATTGTTACTTTAAGCCAATGAAAAGAGCAAAAAAAGTTGTGTGCACTCTGGTAATAACATGTTAATTCCGATGCTCATAAAACTTGGTTAGAATGTTTGTCTTGATAATTTCTTTGGGAAGTTTGTAAATGGGCCGCCATGTTTACTTTTGACAACTTTTATAACTTTAGGTTAATGAAAAGTGTCAGGTATTGTTACTCTAAGCCAACGAAAGGGGCATAAAAAAGTTGTGTGCAATCTAAACGACACATTTTTATTTCACTGCTCATAAAAGTTTAAAAAAATATGTGTTGACAATGGCTTTTGGAAGTTTGTTAATGGGCCGTGCAGGGGAATAAAATAGGACGCTTCATCAAAGCGTGGAAAAGTACGCCTTCTGAAACAATATTTGAACAATGCTGTGATAAAAGGATGCTAAATAATATTATGCCCTCGTGATGCATTATACCAAGCTCTTCGTCATTATACCCCCTCAAACGAAGTTTCTGGGGGGTAGAATCAGCCTGTCGATCGGTCGGGCGGTCAGTCTGTCCGCAAAATCTTGTCCGGACAACTCCTCCTACAGTTTCAGTCCAGTTCGCTTGAAACTTGGCAAAAGTGTTTATCAGGAGCTTTAGATGTGCAAGACGCAAATTTTGTGAAAATTCCATCAAGAATTACTTAGTAATTGCCCCTGATTTGACTTAAAAATGCTTGCCCGGACAACTCCTCCTACATATTCTGTCTGATTCACTTTAAACTTTGCTGAAGTGTTTATTGGGAGTTGTAGATGTTAAGACGCAACTTTCGCGAAAATTCTATGTAGAATTAATGAGTTATTGCCCCTGATTCATATTTAAAATGCTTGTCCGGACAACTCCTACAATATCAGTCTGATTCGCTTTATAATTGGCAGAAGTGTCCATTTGGAGCTGTAGATGTGCAAGACGCAAATTTTGTGAAATTCCATCAAGAATCACTGAGTTATTGCCCCTGATTTGACTTGAAAATGCTTGTCCGGACAACTCCTCCTAGATTTTCTGTCTGATTCACTTTAAACTTGGCAGAAGTGTTCATTAGGAGTTGTAGATGTGCAAGACGCAACTTTCATGAAAATTCTATGAAGACTAATGAGTTATTGCCCCTGTGACATAAAAATATAGGAGCGGGGGTATTTATCACCTTTAGTGATAGTTATTCTAGTTTAATAATGGGTCTTTGAAATCCATCTTGCTTAACAATTGACTAAACCTGGTGGTAGAATGGTCCTTTGACATGCAGAAAATTTACTATTGACAAAATGTTCTGACCCAGGTCAGCCTGCACGGACTGCAGGCTGACCAGGGTGGAGTCTTTTTGCAGAGCATGGCTCTTTTTAAGGCCAAGGCTCATAAAACATGGTTCTATTGTGTGTCATTGTGTACACTGTATAGCCAACGATTTCTATTTAACCCTTTACTCCATAGATACTCATTTCTACACATTGCTTGTAGGAGCCTTTGGAAAACAATGTGGCAAAAGGTGAAATTGCTCGTGACGAGCAATTTCACCTTGTGCCACAATGTTTTCTACGCTATCAAAAGGTGTGATATAAGAAACGGCTTCATCCTTGCTGTTATTTAGGGTCAATTAGAGATACCATAGAAATGCCTTATGGGGTAAAGGGTTCAGAGTGCTAGTCTAGCACTGGTGATACCAAGGAAATACATGAATATGTAAGCTACCCCAGTGATATGACTGAAGCAAGCTGCAATGTTTACAGCGATGTGAAAGAAGAAGAAGAAGAAAAAATAAAAAACATTTAATAAATCGATGTTCCACGATTTAGCAAGGAAAATAGAAATAAAAAATGCCTTCACAATCATTTTTGAGAACTTTCACTCTTGTCAACCCGAATTTTCTAAATGTGAAAATAACACAACTTCTGATTGGCTAAACCATTTGGTTTAGCCAATCAGAAGTTGCGTTACTTTCGTAATATTTGCTTAATATTGTAGGACAAGGCAGAGAATGTTCCTATAAGAGTGGTTTGTAAATACTGACCAAGGTTTTTTATCAAATAATTTTCTTTCATTACTTCATCCACTGTAACATAATTTCAAAAATTAGACAGACCTTCTTAAAACGGCGGCACTATTTTTCCTGTCAGACTTGATCAGACCAATCACCCAATGTCCAACCACACTAGAGGGATGTCTTCAAACACGAATTATTAGTGTCATGATCAAGATGTTTCCTTCTGCAGCATTTATTACAGCCATGAATCTTCGACGCAAGGACTTTAGGGTAGAAAATATAGAGTGTGTGTGTGGGGGGGGGGGGGGGGGGAGAAAATGCTGGATACCAGCAGTTTCTCCTTTTCTCACAATGCTTTCAGATGCTTTCTTTTTCAGAGTCTTTAAAAGAAGGGACTGTGTGGTAGGGTTAAGTCTTTACCACACAATTCTGACTTTAAACGACCCCGAGAAAGAAGCCTTATAAAAACATTGTGGGAAAATGCTGGTAACCAGCATTTTCTCCTTTTCCCACAAAATTTTCTTCCTTATCAAAGTCAGAAATCGTCATATTAACAAGATTTAATTTGTTGTCTGCAGATACTTTCAATCTGGTTTAGTCCAAAAGTTTGTCGTTTGGTAATGAGTAAAGAAGAAATTATTTGAATGTTTGTTATGCGAAGGGAAATAACCGTGTAAAAATCTAGAGGACAGTTCGACCATGTAGTAATTTCCCTTAATTCATGACACACATTCCTGAGATAAATATTTAGTCCTTTTTATTTTAAAAGTGGGCCATTCTCTGGCAAAAGGGGGCTTAACCTTTACCCAGACGACAAATTTTAGACTCTTCCAAACTGAAAGAGTTTGCAGACTACAGTTTCAAATTTGATGAAAATGGTAGAAGGTTCTCATAAAGGGTAGAAAACACTGTGGGAAAAGGAGAAATTGCTCGTGACGAGCAATTTCTCCTTTTCCCACAGTGTTTTCATAAGAAAGGGTTAATGCATTTCCGTGATGCACCCTACCTAGCAAGCCATCTGATAATTTGGGATTCATAGAATTTCATAAGAAAGGGTTAATGCATTTCCGTGATGCACTCTACCTAGCAAGCCATCTGATAATTTGGGATTCATAGAATCCGCTTTGTCCATCAACCGACTGAATCATGAGATAGAATGATCCTTTAACATGCATAAAGTTTAAGATAGCGAAAGGTTTCGGCCCATGTCTGTCTGCCTGCGCGGACTGTGCGGGCTGATGTGGGTCGATAGTGTTGGCAATTGCATTAAGCTCTCTTTTCAGAAAGCGTGGCTCATCTGATTTTTTTTTGTCATACCATGTTGTAATATCACCTCGTTGATGTAAACTGCACAAAGTATCATACTGGTTATGCCCCTTGTTTAGTGCCCGATGATACAAGAGAATGATTTAGAATTACTATGTTTGATTTAACTTGAACAAAACTATGCATATGAGTAAATGGATTTAAAAAAAAAATCAACATTCTATTGCTAACACCGATGTTTTTAACCCTTTTCCACACAATGTCCACTTTTGGCGACCCTTGGAAACACGCTTTGTCAGAACTTGTTTCTCAATCGATGTAAAATAAATGTTTGAACTAACTATAATGTACCAATGGGGAAAAAATCGTTGTCTGCGCATGTCATATTCTGCGAAGATTCGACTGTCTTATATGAGGCATCACTAGCTCAAAAGCGGGCAGACTGTAATATTACGCTCTAAAAAGTAGCAATGTAGAAAATAGCTTTTATTAATACATTTGAGGAGAAATGAAACCTCCTTTAGCTCCGGATTTCTCTAAACTGCTGATCATAGCTGAGTGATTTGCAAAAGGTAGCGTTTTATTGAGTAAATGTTTATTTTAGTTTGAAATTCAAAGTAACGGTTGTCGCGTAGGAAGGTGGTTCGGTTCTGTACCCAGGATGCCCAAATTAGATAGATGAGTATTCATAGAATGCCATCTATCGGGAGATAATGGGAAAAAATGGCTTTTATCAAAACAATTTAGGAACATTCAGGACTTTTTAGCTCCAGACTTCTCTAAACTGATAATCATAGCTGAATGAATCACACCAGGTAGCGTTTTTTTGAGTAAATGTTTATTTTAGTTTGAAATTCAAAGTAACGGTTGTCGCGTAGAAAAAAACTCCGGTTCTGTAGCCAGGAGGCCAAAATTAGTTATAGTTTAAACATATTTATTTTACATCGATTGAGAAACAAGTTCTGACAACTTATAGTAATCTCTCTCGATTCTGCTTCCTAGGAACTACACCAGTACTCGTGCCGAATGTGTGGTCCGTGGTCGTGAGGTAGGGCGTCGGCCTCGTAACCAGAAGGTCCTGAGTTCGATACCCGGGAGCGGATGTCAACTTTGGGATTTTTCATTGGCCCAAATTAGTTGGATGTGTATTTGTAGAATGCCATCTAGCGGGAGATAATGTGTGAAAAAGGTTTTTCATAAAACATGTGTTTGTAAAGCTGGTTCAAAGGCGACAACATTGTTGTTGTTTCAGTTGTTATACTTACGAATGGCGTCAAGCATTGTAAAAACAAGTCGACGGACATGTGTTACATAAATAGCCGTTTTACCCATTTCCGTGGTATGGCCTTTAAGGCTTTTGCGGACGGCATAGTTCAAAGTTAGACTGCACAGAACGTACAGTTTGATCGCTGATTTATACTATCTGCTTGTTTACTCAATGTAGGTTTTTTTTTTTTACGAGGGTCGTTATTAAAGTTTTGAGACAAGGTCTGTATCATCTGACCAGAAGTTAGTTTAAACATCTTTTATTCAACAGTACAAATTTACAAGAGAAAATGAAATACAATCTTTGACAAGCAAACTGAAGAAAAGGATTAGAACCAGAAGTTTACGTGGTAGATGTAGTGATATTCATACCACCATGACGCATAGCATGTATCCCGCTTTTTTTATGCAAAAAAAAAAAAATTGTTATTTTAATTTATTATAATCATACGCAGCACATTCATCAACAAGGCAGAGTGTAACAGAACACTACTTCCACTCAGACAAATATAAAACATTTATGTTCCAGTGCATGAACTTATTATGGAATAATAAACAACAGAAGTCGGAAATAGGAGTAGCGGCCTAGACTACGCATTGTAATCGAATTTTTCAACATACATGTATATCAACCTTAAATATACGAAATACATAAAAAGCAATACAGAAATGTATGCAATAATGAAATAATTCCCTCCAAGAAAGAAAACGGGTGGGCGGTCGGGTTATACGAAGTCGTAAACAGTGTGTAGTCTAGCCGTCGAATGACCAGAATAGAGGCGCGCCCTCTATTTATACTACAATGAGACGCGCCCGTGCGCAACATGCACTCGACAGAGTATAATAAGTAACAAAGCACCCTTAACATAAGTATATTTGTAGTGATTCACTTTCCGAAATATATCAGTATCACGCTTCTGTAAAACACATAAATATGTTAAACACTGTTAAAGATCAATCGACGTCAAGGGAACCTCTATTCAATCAAGGTACAGCACATAATCTGGTACTCGTTGTATCTCCCATTAAAATCGGTAGACTTAATTGATATAAAGGTTAACACTTCTGAAAAAGAAATAACAAAGGGCAATAACTCCTAAACTATTGGGCCAAAAGATGGTTCTTGTACACTTCACTTTTCCTTAATTTCATCTATTAACCTGTGAAGTTTCATGTATATACCCCATGCATTTTTCAAGTTATGCAATAGACAAAATTTTAAGTAAGACAAATAACAAAAAAGTCAATGGACAATTACTCCTAAATCATGAAATCATCAGTTATGTTTCCTGTGCACTGCTCTTCTCTTGGATGAGATCTATCTACTTAGGAAGTACCATGTATAGACCTCTAATACTTTTTGAGTTATGCTCCTGACAAAATTTAATTATGAGAAAAAAAAAACTAATGGCAGTAACTCTAGAATGCCTGAAACGATTTAACTCTTTACTCCATAGATACATTTTGACGTATCAACAACAGACAGCTTTTGAAAACACTGTGGAAAAAGGAGAAATTGCTCGTAACGAGCAATTTCTCCTTTTTCCACAATGTTTTCCACTCAATCAGATATTTCTATCCTCATTTATCCATATTTTTGACATCATGTCTTTATTTGCTGCTGAAATGGAAGAGCCTCGAATTGGCATATCAGGTAAAAGGTTAAATGTAAAAAGTCACATGCACAACTACACATCATAAGATTAATTGTGGCAAATTTGAGCTTATTCTGATGGAAACTGTATGAGGAGTTCAGCACACAATGAATGAATGGATGGACGATTGGGGACATACCACCCTTCAAGCGTATGAAAAGGTGCATTTGAAAACACAGTCGGGAAAAAGAGAAAATGCTTGTAACCAGCATATTTTCCAGTATTTTCTAACTAATATTTCTCAGATTTTTCAAAGAAATATTCAGCCATTTCAGCAACTTATAGTTTGTCTACAAATGCTTTCAACTTGGGCAAGACTAAGATTTTTGGGTTTTGTAAACATCCAGGTAAAGCCCCATGCAGTGGCTCAGCCCTTAATATTAAGGGCTTTGGATCCAATGGTCCTGAGTTAAACCCAGTAACTAAACTCTTTTTTGAAGGCTGACAGAGTGACCCATTCCTCTCTCACCACTTTGTCTACACACAGTGTATGTATATAGCAGCCAGTGACATAAAACATGTGTTAACCCGGGCCGTTACCACACGGCAAAATTTTAGACCTATCCAAATTGAAGCATTTGCAGACGACAATTTCATAGTGGTTCAAATAGTGCAATTTTGCTTTAACTCTTTACCACACGAGAAAATTTTAGACTGGTCCAAATTGAAAGGATTTGCAGACGACAAAATAAATACTGAAAAAATGAAATTTGTTTTGGGAAGGGTAGAAAACACTGTGGGAAAAGGAGAAAATGCTGGGTACCAGCATTTTCTCCTTTTCCCACAGTGTTTTCAAAAGGCTTCTTTCTCATGGGCGTCAAAAGTAGGGATTGTGTGGTAATGGGTTAATATGGTAGAAAACTTTGTAGGAAAAGGAGAAAATGCTGGTTACCTGCATTTTCTCTTTTCCCACAATGCTTTCAAATGGTTTCTTCCTCAGGGTCGTTAAAAGTCATCATTGAGTGATAAAGTAGAGAATAGTAATCCATGGACATGATGTGACTGAAATAATATTAAAAACATTACTCAACACCAAACATACCTTTCATTCAAAATAAATTGCTTTGAAAATACCAATATCCATGTAACGGCTGCTCTTTACTCAGTATGATTATTCTTTTAAAATTTAAGCAAAAGGGAAGACGAAAAAGATTTGAATAATCATGTTTCACTTGGTAAGAAATACTTAATACCTTTACCAATTAAAAAGTTTATAAAGTACATGTATTAACCAATTAATTCCAATTTTTTACAGCTTGGTGTAGAAGGGTTCTTAAAATGTTGTAGGAAAAGAAGAAAATGCTGATAACCAGCAGTTTCTCACTTTTCACCCAATTTTACAGACAGAAATCATAATTTCAGCTTCATTGAAAACTACGAGTTCATTTTTGAGAAACCTTAACATTTGACCCTTTACTCCATAGATATTCATTTCTACGCATTGCTTGTAGGAGCATTTGGAAAACATTGTGGCAAAAGGTGAAATTGCTCGTGACCAGCAATTTCACCTTTTGTCACAATGTTTTCTATTTTATCATATCATAGGTGTCATATACACATACAAGGGGAGGTCAATAAGTTCGTAGAACTCAGTATTTTTCTATACAATTCAAAATTTCTTCTTTCATTTTTTTTGGCAGTATAAACCTTTGTCAGTTGAATTATAACAGCCATTTAGTCAGCTCCTACTTTTTTTTGCTCTTACTTTTTGGAAAACCTATACTCATCGGCAAAAATGGAGAGTCAGACTGAGCCACTCTGTATAGCAGACTTGAGCTCATAATCGCCCGGAAATCTCACTCCAAGCAAGTGGGATATCAAATTTCAGAACAGACAATAACTAATTGGGGCCAGGTCTGGACTGTATGGTGGTTGATTTAACTGCTCGAGCTTGCACTCACAAATAGCCGCTTGTGCAATTCTGGACTTGTGCTCTGAATTCAATATTCTAAATTTTTATTTTTGTCTACGGGTATAGCTTTTCCAACAAAAAGTAAGAGCAAAAACTGTAAAGTGTTAACTGAATGGCTTTTATCATTCAACTGGCAAAGGTTAATTAACTTTATACTGCACAAAAATAAAAGAAAAACATTTGAATTGTAAAGAAAAATACCGAGTTCTACGAACTTATCGACCTCCCCTCGTAAGAAAAGGCTTCATCCTTGCTGTTATTTAGGGTCAATTAGAGATACTATAGAAATGCCTTATGGGGTAAAGGGTTAAAGTGTGGTAAATAGTGAGGACCATCAGAAAGAAGTTTTAAAGTTCGAAATTTGCCAATAGAATTAGTGAATACTTTGAAAAGAATAATTACCACTGTAAAATCAGAAAGCACAGTAGGCAATGGAACCAATGCTTAAATTTACACCATTTTATCATACTTTACAACATTTTATCCATTCTATCATACTTACATTTTACGTATCAGTCTATAGAATAGATTTTGGTTGGTTGTATCGGGGTTTAACGCCAATTTAACGGCTAAGGTCATATCATAGCCGTCGGTGACGCACATAATGTTTCCTGGCTTTCTCACACCAGTACTAGCACTAACTTGACCTAAAAATAGAAAAAAAGTAGGGGTAAGGAACAAAAACCACATCCCCCAGTATGCCAAAGTATTCATTTGATTCAGCTTATTGCTCTCACAGAATTGCAAATTATATGATTATATTCTCTGTGAAATTTACTTAAACCCTTTCTTTAAAAGCCGACACAGTATTGTATTCTTTATTACACATAATCACAAACACTGACCCAGACAAGGTTGTTCATATGGCCAATATTTAAGGACAATGTATTGGGCATGTTAATGGTCATTTTCTTGTATTGTTCAATCTGGTGTCAGCTTCGTAATGACCATTTTTATTGTCATCTTTAGGATCACAATCAGATGTTTTCAAACACACTGCGGCCAAACAGTCTTTCATAAAAAACAACTGTATGTTAAGTCTCTAAAGAAAAGTTTGATGAAGGAAGAGTAGTACTCTATTTGCACAATACAAGAATTGGCTCCTTTTCATTGCAAGTTTTCTTTTCTTTTTTTTTTTTCAAGAGACACCTTTCTGCCAATATTTCTCCACTGTTCTTTTTTTCTGAACAGATAAAATGAGTCTGCATAATAGTAAGTAGAACTCAATACCCGCATTAAAAATGCTGACATAATATTATTCAATGTAATATATCAAATACTCCAGACATCAGACAAGACTATCTTACTAGCACGGTGTGGCCAATATAGATAGGAGCAGTTTCTCTAGGCATGCCAATGGCCATTTTCTCACCTGCTCAATACAATATGGGTGTCAGCATGTAAATGACCATCTGGCTGCCACTTTTGGGTCACGATTACAATGTTTTCTGACATGCCTTGACCTAACAGTCTTAATGTTGAAAGACAAAAGCGCATTTGTTTTTATATATACATATTTATAATACATATATATATTATTTTTTAAAGATATAATTTGTTGTAGATGAGGGTTTGAATCAGACTGGCCCCTGAGACCTTACACCCATATAAGATATCTGGAGCTGGGTTGCAAACACACTCCATGGCAGTACCATCTTAACTTGCAAATGCTTTGCAACAGAAAAGGTATAAGGCCTTATATCCTCTCTGTACATTGGCCATATCGGGTGCATTTTTGCAGACCTTTACCTAGGTTAACAATGTGGTGATAACACTCCACACAAAACCTCTGCAGAAGTTTGAAGTAAACATGAAACAAAGAAAGAGACACACACAAAGACTAACAAACACACAAACAAACAAGCAAACAAACAACAAGAGGGTCATTGGCCCTGGAACGCTCACCTTAGACTATAGCTTATAAGTGAAATTTAATTCATTGAACAACTTTGGTAGAGCTTCACCAAAGGAACATCCCTGCCAAGTTTCATCAAAATTGGCCAGTGGCTTAGGAGAAGAAGATGTTTAAAGTAATTGTTGACGGACGACAGACGACAGACGCCGGACATAGGGCGATCACAATAGCTACCAAATATCAAAGCTCTACGCCTTCCGGTTTCAAAGAAGAATTTTAAAATTTCCTTCTTTGTCCTATGTTCGAACATGTGATCCCCAGGGCTAGGCCAGTTTTGCCAAAAGCAGCATTCTTGGAAAAACTTTGTAGAGGTCCACTCAAAGATGCTACATACCAAATATCAAAGCTCTACACCTTCCCGTTTAAGAGAAAAAGAAATTTAAAATTTTCCTTCATTGTTCCTTTGTCCCAACCTGTGACCTCCGGTTTGAGACGAATTAAACGTGACGGAGTCGATTCAAAATTTGTTTCTATAAAGATTTTTTTGAAAAAAAAAAGTGCGAGAAATGAGTAAATACCACAGTCGCGAAATTTGAGTATTCTGTGGTAAAAGGCTATTGCAAACATTATGCGAACAGGTGAAATTGCTGATCAGCAATTTCACCTGTTCGCATAATGTTTGCAATAGCCTTCTACCACAGAATCCTCAAATTTCGGGACTGTGGTAAATGGTTAAGTCTTGCCTTTACCATAAGCCATTTATAAACTAAGCCATTTTAGACTTAGATCGGCAAAATTATGGACCTAAGTAATTGTGATCCATCACGCGAAAAGAAACCATCTGGGAATGCTGTACATCAATTGGATGAAAGCAGATTAACGATAGAGCAGGTCAGTTTTAAGTTGATAATTCAAAAATGATTGTATAACAAGGTACAATGACCACTTTTCTTACAGAAAATGTCATTAAAGCGAAAATTGTCAACCCTGGTTGGCCTGCGCAATTCGCGTAGTCTGATCAGGATTGAGACTTTTCACAGTTCCCAGAAGGTCCCTTTTTGCGTGATGGGTCACAATTCTGACAGACTTTTAAAGTCCATTATTTTGCTATGTTAAGTTTGAAATATTGTGTCAACGTAAGATATGAGAATGCTTCATATGTCTGTTAACCCATTACCACACAATCCCTACTTCTGACGCCCCTGAGAAAGAAGCCTTTTGAAAACACTGTGGGAAAAGGAGAAAATGCTGGTAACCAGCATTTTCTCCTTTTCCCACAGGGTTTTCTATCCTTTCCAGAACAAATTTCAAATTTTCAGTCACCTTTATTTTGTCAACTGCAAATGCTTTCAATTTGGACCAGTCTAAAATTTTCTTGTGTGGTAAAGAGTTAATATTAGAAAAATGGTTCTAACTAAACTTAGGACGGAAATGGGGTCGTCCACAGACTTGAGGCAGGGATCGTATATAACACGTTATTTCATGCTTTCCGGTAGGATATCGAGAAAAAGAAGTGAAAATATTTTTCGATCTTACACTGGTACCACCAGTGAAAACACCGATTTTCACGTTCTTGTTGCCTAGGTAAATTGCGCGTGCCTAACAACCAGATGGGAAATATGACGTCATATACCTTACATTCCTCGCGCTTGACGTAACGTTGCTATGCGGGAGGGGTACGCAACGGGGAATAAGGGAGAAGAACTGTACTAAATTTTGATAAAGTTCCTCCCAGAAAGGGTTAAAAGCATAAAATAAATAGAATATTTGTTGTTTTTTTTCGGTGAAAGATCGAAATTTATTTCATCTCGTGAACACCATCGGTAATATTTTCACTCGTGGCTGCGCCACTCGTGAAAATATTACCGTGGTGTCCACTCGATGAAATAAATTTCGATCTTTCACCGAAAAAAAAACAAATATCCTCTATATACCTGCTTGAGCAAAATAAGAGACTTATTTTTTTTTCGTGAAACCGGTGCCTATAGTTTCGATATCGAGGAGCTACAGTAGATAAAAGAAGCATCAATCTCACATCAAAGTTTAAAAATATTTTATTACATACGGAAGTATTGACAAAAATACTCTGGTCTAATAATAGTTGAACATTAATGTAATCAGTTTATATCTATATCGTCGGTTTATTTCAAAAACCTCGTAACTACAGCTTGAAAGAAGCTATAGTTACGATTTTTTTTAAAGTAAACCGACCGATATGCAAAAAGAGAACCGTAATGGTGAAGTTTCAAACAAATATTTAACAGTCCAAAATATTGCATTTCTATAAATGAATATGAAAAAAGAGAACGATGAGATTTAAAAAAAAAAAAAAGATAAATGCCACACAGTCCATAATGTTGCGATTTTCACAAATGAAAATGAAAAAAGATAGATGGCATAAAAATATAAGTGAAAGTCTTACAAGTCAAAATGTTGCAATTTTCAGAAATGAATACGCACAGAGAACACTGGGATGAAATATCAATGGAAGTCTGTCGGTCAGAAATGTTGCGTGTTTATGAATAAATATTTAAAGAGAACAATGGGATGAAAATAAATGAAAGTATAGCAGTCCAAAATGTTGGGCGTTTATAAATGAATATAAAAAGAGAACGATTAAAATAAAATGAGATTCCGACAGTAAAAAATGTTGCGACTATCGGCGTCTAGTTCTGAATGATTACGCAGATCTGTAAAGTATATGGGCCCGTCTATTTTTGGTATATACAACATGTTACAAGACTTCTTCTGTACTCTTGATTAATAACAAGCAGTGTTAGCCTACATGTAAACATTTGTACAGAAGTGAGACTTTAATACAAATATCTTTTCATAATGAAGCACTGGATCGCCAACGATTCTTTAAAACGTTATTAGCCGTTTTTTTACCCTTTAAAGCCGACTGGATAATCCCGAATTGTCTTATTTCAAAGGTATTTTCAGGAAAAGATACTTCCTTATCAGATAGCGTAAGTTCAAGATCAGACGGCACCTTCTGTGCAGTCTGATCTTGATCTATCTACAGTTTATCAGTGAGTCCCGCATAGCAGCGTAAGGGTGAATAATGACTAGCTAAAAATGGTTTAGTAAATCAAAGTTTTAGTCACTTACTCAATCTGTACCAAAGAATTTTATTGAAAATGTTTTGTGAAAATGCCGCTGAGGCGGTGAAACCATCTCTTTTTTCTATTCATTTTCAAAAAGTTCTTCAGTCCATGGAACGACTTTTCCTAGCGAAATCCAAATATTCCACCGTCATGTGCGTTATAAGTCATGAGAGAGTTAACTATTGCGCTAAATACCGACCAAGATCACACTTTATGACACGGACAGTCTGATCCTGTTTCTACACCTTACGCTACGATATTTTGAACATTGACCAAACAGTATAGTCATTTAACCCTTCACTAGACGACAACAATAAAGACTAGAACAAATTGAAAAGATTTGCAGACAGTAAATTAAATGTGGTTCAAATGGCGGCATTTTTTTTTTTTTCTTGAATGGGGTAGAAAATATGAGGAAAACCGGAAATGCTAGTTTTCGGCAAACTCTCCTTTTCCTACCATGTTTTTAACAGGCTTCTTTCTCAACATCCAGAATTGTTCGTTTCTTAAGACTTAAAAAGTTCTCTTCAGGCAACTCAAATTGTATTTCAGTACGCTGTATCAGAGTACTCCAAAAGCTCTTCTTGAATCATTCTTCTACAACGTATCATATACAAAAGTCATTGTACATTAGTGTGCATAAATAACTATATCATAAATGGTATACAACACGCGAAAAGGGGCATTCGGACATTTGCGTAAAGTGTCGTCTCGAATCAGCCTGCGCAGTCCGTGCAGGCTAATCGGGAACGACAATTTCCGTTTTCATATAATTCTATGTTTTGTGCAAGTCTACTGTACATAGCACAAAATGTAATGTAATCCTAAAGTGCCGTCTCGAGACGACACATTACGCAAAAATGTCCGAATGTTCCTTAACGCGTATTGCAAGCCAATATTATACAAAAGTCGTTGAACATCCGTGTGCAGAATTAACTATATCATAAATATGTTGACTTCTAATCACAAAACTGGTTTATGCTGAAAAAAAAAAAATAATAACAGTGACAAAAAGAGCCTTGTTAAAAGTCAGAACATTTCTTTTGTTGTAAATAAGACCGAATTCTTAGCGCTAGAGTTTGGAAAATCTCCATCACACGACAGTATTTTAGACTTGTCCAATATGAAAGCATCCGCGAACGACTGCAGGGGTTCAAATAACAGAATGTGTCTTTTGAACGCATGAAAATATAGCTGGCTACCAGTAGCTTTTCTGTTTTTACGAAATGAAGTCAAAATCCTTCTCCTTGCCGGACATTAAAACTTTGAATTGTTTTGTAAATGGTTAAGATCAACTTTATACGTTCTTCTACTGTTCTGTGTATGAAACAGGACACAAAGAAAAACGAGCCTCTCTGTTTGAAAACAGTTCTAACCATTGCTTCCTTGACGTGATGTCATACACAAAGGAATTAATTTTCAAAGAAAACTTTCACCTTTGTAAATAGGTTATTTCAGCTCTATAGTTTATCTCTATAATGCTTTTTTTCATAAACACTTTGGTACATTCACAATATCTATATGTACAAGCTCTTATATACTTGTCTGCTTAAAGGAAAGTATAAGATTTACACAAATACAACTGTGCCGAAGATATTATCTGAGTATATGGCAGATTGGTATAGATTTGTCGTTCTTGCACTTTATCCAACCATCGTGATATATTTGTCTTCTGCAGCTTCTTCAATCGTGAAGTCTTCAAAACCTTCTTCAGGTAGGGGCAATACACTTTCTAGCTTAGCAATGGCGATTGCATCCAGAATGTCAACAAATATGTGATCCTTAGGAATCACATCAAATACCCCGGCTTGAATCATTGTCTGTCTTACATCGTAAGAAACGTTTGTTAAAAATACTTTGATATTTACATGTCCATATTCTTTGTAGATATGACTTATAACATTAGCACCTGAGATGTCCATATAGTTCACAGTAGAAAAATCTATGATCACGTGATGAATTCTGCGCATGCGCCTTATCTTTTCCTCCGTCACCATTTCCTGTCCATCATCTGGATCAACAGAAATGTCCTCGGAGTTTATAGTGGTGATAGTAGTGACGCTCATATTTCTGGCATACAAGTTGTATTCACTGGGTATGTCAAGAGTTGATGAAGTTACTGAACCTGGTTCATCCTTGGTGTTGTAAACCGGGTTGTCGACCCCAACAATACCTTTACCAGACCCGTTGCTATCAGACGCTTTCACAGTCTTATGGTCACCGGTAATTGTTGATACACCATTACCTGAACTGCTGAGGTCCTTACCGTTACTACCGTTAACGGTCAGACTCGGTATTTCCATGTTGGTAATGCTATTGGACTTCGAAATCTGCCCGTCAGTGCCATTGATTTTCCCTTGCTTGGCAAGTTTACGTTCTTGTTTCTTAACAAATTTCAAAATTTTCCTTGGGTTAACAGTAGCCCTGTATAATGCCATGCGGAATATTTCGGCGTTTGCGAAGAACAGATTTGAATGAAACCTGTAGATTTTAACTCCACTGACTTCAATTGAATCCGTATATCTCTTATGTTCTACCAGAGTGACGTCCTTCATTGTTCTTCCGAGACGGTAACCTCTAGCAAACTGGGCTTGAAAAACAACAGTTATCAGAGAGACGATCACGCCGATTCCCAAACCAAAATCGATATCAAGGAAAACGACGCTAAACAGTGTGAAAAACCATATGACAAAATCAATCTTGTTTACTTTCCAAAATTTAACACAGTCCTTCAATTGAATGAAAAGACCTTTCAATGCAACAACAACGATGGTTGCCAGGGCAGACTTCGGGAGAGGCTCGAACAGGGTACTCATGACAAGGATCATCAGGATCAGCAAAGCAGCGGAAAATATACCATTCAGGGTACTCTTTGTGTTCATCTGACTTGCTACCATAGATCTTGGTGGTGCCACGGCAGACGGAAAACACCTCAGGAAAGAGCTACCGAAGTTGCACATACCGTATGCAATGAGTTCCTGGCTATCATCCACTTCATAGTTGTGTCTTTTGGCACAGATCTTTGCCATGGCGATAGTGTTGGCAAATATGAGAATAGCCAGAACGAAGCAATCAACGATGTAGGTGTCTACTCCGTCGAAGGAAGGCACCACGGGAACTGGTATGCTATCTGGTATTTTACTGACGACGTCTACGTTGTAGTTTTCCTCCATATTCATCACGTATGATACGACTGTTGCTATAATAACGATGAACAGTTCTACTGGAATTGGTATTGGGAGTTTGTTTTTCAGCTTTTCATTTACATAATCCTTTACGAACAAGATGATCACTGCTGAAACAAGCGCTACTATTAAAGCGCAAACATTAACATCTGAGATAGCTGTAAAGATGGCTATATACGTCTTGACGATTTTGAATACACCACTGTTTCTTTGAATCTTAAGACCCAAGATCGCTGGAATTTGACTTGTTGCGATGTGGATACCGGCTCCAGATGTAAAGGCACTGAAGAAGGAGTCAGAGAGATATGCAGTGATGAAACCAAGCTTTAGGAAACCCATTACCAGCAGGATGACGCCTGTGAAAAAAGCAATGCCCATGGAGGTCGCTTCCTTGTAGTCCATAAACTCGGGTATGTCTTCCCAAGTCAGAGTATCGTTTCCAGTAGCATTCATCAAACCAGGATTCGCTAACTTGAACGCATCTGCTTGCCTGTCAACGACTGCAGCAGTGACAATACAGATAACGGCGCTGGTGCCCATAGAGACATGCGCAGATGTTCCGAAAATAACATAAAGCAATACTGGCCATACAGATGTATACAGACCGTTTTCGACTTTAACGGATGTTAGATTGCCGAAAGCAAGAGCTTGGGGAATATGTAAAATGCCAATGGTTATTCCAGCTAAGATATCCGTCACTATTGAATCCTTTATGTTGTAATATCGGATGACATTCAGAACAGGGAGATAAGCTGAGATAGCCTTGAAAACCTTTTGCTTTGAGCATTTCAACTTCGACTTTAATCTTTCACTAAAAGGTGCTTTTTCGTCGTCATCAGATTTAAGATGAAGTTCGTCGAAAGCCGTTTGTGTGAATGGAGGCCGTTTCACAAGAACTCCCGTGTCGATGAAAGTCCCTACAGGCGTAGAAAACCTCCGACCTGATCGCTTGTTGGGCCCGCTATCGGTCACTGAAAGTGATCTTTGTCCCGACTGCATTTTCTGGTCAAATCTCTGAAAATACACAAGTTCTTTAATTAGACCATTTTTTTAAAATTCAATAAGCTGAAGTATTTCATATTTGGTAACAACTGGCTGATAAACCAGAATGGGATTCGATTGTTGAATTATTTAATGCAAATATTTGCTAACCACAAGACAATGATTTCTCCAGTAATTGACTTGTGTAATAGTTGTTGAAAGGTAACATTTACATCTGGTATTTCGACCGATATTGTTGTTTTAAACATATATATACACACAATGTTGTACAGATTTCACTAAAATATAAGTGGTTTCCCCAAATCTTGAATGCTTTGCTTTAACTTTTTTACTTTTCCATGTCTTATATGTGCTTGTCTGTGCGTTGTCATTTGATTAGTTGAATTCAGATTAAAACACGGAATTAATAAAACAGGGCGTGAATCAAAACTGCATCTTTATGTTTAATGTATGTAGGTGATGGCTTATGTAAATGTATAGGTAGAAAAAGAAATGAAAAAGAAAAAGAAGAAGATGTTGAAGAAGAGGAAGAAGATGTTGAAGAAAAAGAAGAAGAAGAAGACGTTGAATAAAAAGAAGAAGAAAGAGAGAGAGATATGGGTATTTCCTCTTCTAGTCATATGGCGCATGCTCGGTATTCATGTATCACCGTTGATACGATATTTGTCCTGGGCCCATATTCATAAGTCAATCTAAATAAAACTTTTTGTCGAATTCTCGAATATTCTATAAATTCCAAGGTAACAAAATTTCTGAGTGGCTAAACCATTCCGTTTAGCCCATTAGAAACTGTGCTACTCTCTAAATCTAGAACAAGACAAATGATTCTATTTAGAACAGTTGTTGAGAATGGGTCTTGATACCTGCTTAGAGTTCACAATAGCACGTGTTTTAGACTGATGCTCAGACGACGTTTAAATTAAAGTCATACAATTAAGGACACAAAAGAGACTGTTGAATAATTAATTACTAAATCAGCGCGAGAGGGTCTTGATGAAATGCTTTATGAGATGTTGGAAGAGATTTATGACACATACATCACAATGAACACCGAAATGTTCGCAGGTGATTTACGATAAGCTTCGTGGACGAATGTGTTAAATCTTATAAAGCTATCGCTTTTTCAAACTGTAATTCACTGTGGTCCAAACACAATGGTGTTTTTGTAGATAGAACTAGATCTGTTGATCCGGTGTAACACAGAAAAATGACCCCCATTACAAAATGACCCCCGGGTCATTTCTCGACGTAGAGGAATGACCCATGGGTCATTTTTCGACGTAGAGGAATGACCCATGGGTCATTATTCTACGTCGAAAAATGACCCATGGGTCATTTTGTAATGGGGGTAATTTCTCTGCATTACATCGACTTGGAAAACCCACGGCGGGGAATCACGTGACACAACAACAACAACAATGACCGTTATTTGAACAAAATTCCCCAACTTCAGGTAAGAAAATCTTCAATAATTCCGTTAATACGTGACCGATTGGAATTTGGTTTGAAGCAGAGAAGGCGGAAGGACTCCCGGGATTTGCTTGATGTGTTAGATTTTTTAAACAACACCTGATAAAAAAGTTATTGACGAGCAAACAAATTATCCAGGGTAAAAAATTTGTTTGCTCGTCAATAACTTTTTTATCAGGTGTTGTTTAAAAAATCTAACACATCAAGCAAATCCCTGGAGTCCTTCCACCTTCTCTGCTTCAAACCAAATTCCAATCGGTCATGTATTAACGGAATTATTGAAGATTTTCTTACCTGAAGTTGGGGATTTTTTTTCAAATAACGGTCATTGTTGTTGTTGTTGTGTCACGTGATTCCCCGCCGTGAAACCATAAACTCTGTTTAAGTATAATGCGAAAACGAATTTGCTGGCATTGTTTACCAATACCGGCTCGTTGAAGACATAAATACAGGTCGTAAGTTCTGAATTTAATTGTTATTTTACACTGCCAGCAATGTATCTTCCACAGTGGTATAGTGGTCAAGTCGTAATACTGTCGATTTAAGCGATTCTAGCTCGATTGATTGATTCAGGTGGATGGCGAATTTAATTTATGTATGATATTGTGTACATGATTTACAAATAAATGGTGATTTTGTCTTTTTCTTTATTGCAGAAGTTGCTGATATACAAACTCACAATAACGAGATCCGGGATCCTTGCCCACAGGTACAGTGTCACCGCTTGCAATTTTTATACCAGGGTCCATGTGCACTAATCATTCTGAACCCATTACCACACAATCCCTACTTTTGACGCCCCTGAGAAAGAAGCCTTTAGAAAACATTGTAGGAAAAGGAGAAAATGCTGGTAACCAGCATTTTCTCCTTTTCCCACAATGTTTTCTACCCTCCACAAAGCAAATTTCAAATTTGTCAGTCACATTTTTTTTTTGTTGTTGTTGTCTACAAATGCTTTCAATTTGGGCAAGCCTAAAATACTGTCGTTAGGTAACGAGTTAAGGACATTTTCAGTCTCCAGAATTAGTTGAAGGTAACAGAACTTCTGATTGACTAATCCAATTGGTTTAGGTAATTAAAAGTTTTGTTTCTTCAAATGTAGACTATCTTTGAGAGCAAGATGTTCTTGAGACCATTCTTAAAATGTTCTTTAGGATGGCTGGTGAATACGGGCCTAGAATTTGACTCTTGTATCATACCACGCTTTAACCGAGGATAAAATTTTAGACTTATTCAAACTGAAAACTTGCAGATAACATGGGTAAATGATGTTGAAATAATACGATTTGGTCTATTAAATACAGGTTTGTCTTCGAAAGGGTAGAAAACGCTTTGGGAATAGAAGAAAATGTTGGTTATCAGCATTTTCTTTCTTTCTCAGTGTTTTCGAAAGCCACTTTTCTCGGGCTCTTTAACTCACAGGATAGTTTGGCTTAGAACTAAAATCTAACCTTCTCAATTATAGGATATTTTCCTTGATTATCGCAAGTTACATTTGTATAGAGTATGGTCATGTTTTATTGAATATTGCTGAAATTACTATGAGCACGATAGTCGTTAGAAACTAAACAGTGCTCCATGTATTTATTTCAATCAAACAATTTATTGCAAACGAGTGTATTTTGGAAGGGGAGAAATAAGTGCATCATCATCTATTCATAATCCGCATTGCTGCGATAATTCTTTTTCTTTTTTTTCACAAACAGATAAATTCAAAGATAATTAAAAATAAACGATAAGAGCAAAACTAAGTAAATAAGTTAGGGGTGTTAATGCAAATGCAAAAAGTATTGATCAAGTTCACCCTGTGCAGTCTTCACACGCTGACCTGGGCTCGTGTTCACCAACCATTCTTAAGAACATTCTTTGTCTTGTTCTCCAGAATTTTCTACACTTGTAATTAACACAACTTCTGATTGGCTAAACCATTCGGTTTAGCCAATCAGAAGTTGTGTTACTTAAAAATATAGAAAACCTTGGAGAATAAGACTAAGAATATTCTGAAGAATGGTTGGTGAATACGGGCCCTAGTTCGAGACTTCCTGCCATTGATCAATTATCTGCATGCCCATGGACCACTCTACGTCAGGATTCACTCGGTCGTTGGACAAAATGGATTTTATGGATCCATACTTAATCCTTTACCCCATAAGGTATTTCTATAGTATCTCTAATTGGCCCTAAATAACAGCAAGGATGAAGCCGTTTCTTATGTGTATATGACACCTTTTGATAGGATAGAAAACGTTGTGCAAAAAGGTGATATTGCTCGTCACGAGCAATTTCAGCTTTTGTCACAATGTTTTCCAAAGGCTCCTACAAGCAATGTGTAGAAATGAGTATCTTAGAGTAAATGGTTAAGTCGTGATGGGCTTTGTACAGTGGATCAAATAGTCAAATAGATGGATGACTTTCTTTTACCAGAGCATGACTCCTATATCTGAAATACTTATATTATATTTCATGTGTCTATTTTTAGAAATGTTATGGGTACAGAAATGACGTCATTTAAGCTGGGGGGGAATTATTTCCCGTTACAGTGAATATTTTCCTCCTGCCGAAAACCTGGTCAATTGACTTAAGATCACTAGTTTCAAAAGTAGCATTCATTGACAAAATAATCAGAGGAAATATAATATATAATTTATTTCATCAGCTTGTGGTTAATATGGGGAAATATTCGCCTCAAAAGGGAAATGTCTGCGAAAATAACTCGTGCCTTACGGCACTCGTTATTTTCACATACCTTTCCCTTTTTCGGCAAATGTTTCCCTATATTAACCACAAGCTGATGAAATAAACTCTATTGATAAACCATCAATCCAACTCTTTACCATGCACATGGCAAGACTTCAGGGCTATATAGACAGTACAGTAAGCATACACAAAAGACAAAGCAAATTATGTCGGTCTAAAATATAATTATCTTAGAAGAGACAGAAAATATTGTTGGGAAAGGAGAAAACGCTGGTTACCAGCATTGTCTGCTGCTTTTCCAACAATATTTTCAAAAATCTATCTTCGGAAGATATGCTTAGACACGAAATGAGCGGTCACTAAAATAAATTGTTGACTTTAGATATAAAATGAACCACAAGGAAATCAACTGTATGAAGTATGGCTTCTTTTTCCCTCTGTACATTTCATCTTTTTTTTTTCATTGTATTCTGGCTGAATGTGCTAGTAACAGATTGAACCGTCCGTTATTAGCAAAGGGAAATTAAGCCGAAATTAAGCCAGTGAAAAGGTCAAGATGCTTTCGTAACCAGGTACAACAAAATATAAAAAAAAGTTCATGTTGCATAACTAAGGTAAAACTACAAGTTAGGTGAAACCTGAAATCACAGCGTTAAACCCCATTTTATTAGAGCATAGCTCAATTTCTTAAAATCCGTGAATGACACCAGGGATCTACTCTTCAGCGTTACAGCACATTTCGTTGGCGGTAATGCGTCTTACATTTCCGGTGAAATGCCGAAACAATTATGACCTAAAAAAAAGTATCACTACTTACGGCCCTGACATACTTTAAGAGGAAGTGGGTTAACGAATTGAAAAAAAAACTTACGAAAAAAGAATTTGACTCCTAAGACATCCATGTCTGTCAGAAACAACGGTGAAAATCCCGTTTCCTGCCAACTGTCATGAAAAATGATCGAGGAAAGAATAGTTTTGTCTTTGTTTGCACGTTTAATAAGCATATTTGCGGTTTAGAACTATCATTTGCATTTTAATTGTCGTATTCTATTTTCGTCAAGCAATTAACTTACTTGAAGTACAACCCACTATAACCATCCTTCATCCCAAAGTTCCTAAAATTGCGTAAACTTAGTTTCCAAGGACTTTTTTTTTTCTCATAGAAGAAAGTTGACATTTTGTGAGGGAAAATCAATAAAATTCGGTCCTTTACTCTCAGGCGGCAGGGAAATAAAAGACAAAGATACCACTAACTTCACAAACTTGTAAAAAGCAAGCACCTATATACGGCACACTTAACCCTTTACCAAATGACAAAATTTTAGACTAGTCCAAATTGAAAGCACTTGCGGAAAATGAAATAAATATAAATCAAAAATTGAAATTTGTTTCCAGCAGGGTAGAAAACATTGTGGGAAAAGGAGAAAATGCTGGTTAACAGCATTTTCTCCTTTTCCCACAATGTTTTCTAAAGGCTTCTTTCTCAGGGTCGTCAATATTAGGGATGTGTGGCAATGAGTTAAACGGTTACTATTATACAATCACAGGACATGTTTTATTTCCTCAGCATCTAGATATAGTGCTTTTACTACATATATAATCCAGGGTTGTACATAATTATGGCAAGTATTGACAACTAATGAATGATCAAAGATAGCACAATATTTCTTCGTTTGATTTTAATACTCTCAAATGAATTATCAAAGATTAAGCAAACAGAAAAAATATCGCATCAATTCATATTTAAGTGTTAGCAAATTAATTAATTCAGTTGAAAATATTTTGTTTCGTCAGAAATTATGATGGATTAATGGTTTATTTTTAGTTTTGTACCTGTTCTGACTTAGGATGAGTTAGATACATGCCTTCGTAAGTATGTATGTGTGTGTGAGAGAGAGAGAGAGAGAGTGCTTGAATAGTTCGAGTGATAGCTCGTGTTTGTCAAACAAGAAACATGCGTAGAAGTTCTTGAAAAAGAGGTTGTAATGTTAGTGTTCGCGTCATGGCAACAAACGATATATCAGTAGCACCCCAGTCACATGCAAAATGTTGAATTGTATCGTTCTCGTTATGGCTTGTAGAGAACTCGGATTATGTCATGTTTTGTCGTATAATATCATAAAGAAAACTTATGTTGTCGTGATGACCATAATTGAGTGCGTTTGATAGCAAGTTTTTATAACGTAAGCCAAAAAGCCTAAGATGTGTCATAGGGCCTACAGGAATCATGTCGAAGCTACCGTCTCCTAAAAATTATGATCAAACTAGAACATTCAACATATCTTGCGGGTTTTGCGGCAAGATGTAATGAAGGATACGTTCTTTGAATTACGATAACCATTCAACCTTTGAATCAGAAACGAAAGCCTTGAAGAAATCTGCAATGAAATCTGCCTTTCGTTTTTACTTGACCCTTTTTGATTAAGGACTCTTTGTTGAAAATATTGTCGAAAGCAACTTTACGTAACAATTCATAGATAATGCTAAGGTAAACGCAAAGCCTCCAACAGAATAACCACAAGTGTGTGCTAACAGAGTTTACGTTTGGCCATTTTGGCAATCGCGGATGATACCATCTGTATAATTAACCCCAGGTGACTAGGTGAAATCCTGGTTTGACATAAAGCATTTATTAAGTCATATACAGTATGGCCCATTTATTATTTCGTTCATATACGGAAACTTTGCATAGTAAAAAGGGAGGAGGCTGGAAAGCCGCCATAAAACTATGTAAATGGGGCTGTGACGTGTAGTTTTAAGCCAACGACACTATATTACAGTATCACTTTATTCCAGAGACCGCGTATTTCTAATTCATAGCAAGGTAAAGGTAAAAACTGGATGGTTTTTGTGTGTGAGGAAAATGTAGATCAAGATCCCAATGCACAATACCAATACTTGCTGTTGAATCTTGGATCTACCCATACGTAACTTTCGGAGACTTAACTGACGAAATCAGTGACTTTTTACTTTACTCTGGTCTTTCATTCAGAATCAAAATATCGTTTAGAAAGTTATTTGAACATGTAGCGTATTTTGTATTGTGTAATTTAAGATCAGACAGTAGAGAAAATGTTGTCTTATCTCATCCATCAAACTGTCACTCCGTGTCCCGGTGACCTACAGACGATTCTCAGTCGGTAAGGTTCACGTGATACTGGCCAGCTAGTCCTAACCAATTTTACTTTTGTATAAGGCGAACTATTTATACAAATTTAGTAAAAATGTTTTTAATGTATCAAGAATTATGCAATAAGTTGCATGGTATATTGTATAACAGAGATGGGATAAAGCCCCCTTTTCAGAGAGTATTGCTCTTTAATGTTAAACAAATGACACCAACACATCAACAAGATGTACACATAATGCGTAGATTTCTTTACTGCGTCAAATCAGGATGTCACCCTAATTTTCATAGCGCAAAAGGAGAGAACAGAGGCTTGTACCGGTAGCATAGATCAAGATCAGACTGCACAGAACGTGCAGTCTGATCTTGGATCTATTTCATCCGTGTTGTATTTTGGGATTTCAAAATTGTCCCACCCTATTTACGTTTGGATGAAAGAGTAAAGCTCATTAAGAATCGTACACTAAAGCCTTAAAGAAATAATATCTGAAAAAAGTAAACAAAACGGGTGTTAAACATTCTAACTGAAACCTAAATTATACGCCCGTCGAAGACGGGCCGTATTATGGGATCACCCGTGGCGGGCGGGCGTCCGGGCGGGCGGGCGGCGTCCAGTTCTTTGTCCGGAGCATATCTCCAAAACTATTCTAGCTAGGGTTATGAAATTTCATGGATAGATATATCTCAACAAGGGGGAGTGCAGTGCGCAAGAATCATAACTCTTGCTAGCATAGTTTTTGAGTTATTGCCCATTGTTTTTTTGTACTTGAATTTTGTCTGGAGCATATCTCCAAAACTATACTAGCTAGGGTTATGAAATTTCATAGGTAGATAGATCTCATCGAGGGGGGAGTGCAGTGCACAGGAACCATAACTCTTGCCCGCTTAATTTTTGAGTTGTTGCCCTTTCTTGTTTTTCATACTTGAATTTTGTCTGGAGAATATCTCCAAAACTATGCTAGCTAGGGTTATGAAAGTTCATGGGTGGATAGATCTCATCGAGGGGGAGTGCAGTGCACAGGAACCATAACTCTTGCCCGCTTAATTTTTGAGTTGTTGCCCTTTCTTGTTTTTCATACTTGAATTTTGTCCGGAGCATATCTCCAAATTATACTAGCTAGAGTTATGAAATTTCATGGGTGGATAGATCTCATCAAGGGGGAGTGCAGTGCACAGAAATCATAACTCTTGCTTACTTAATTTTTGAGTTGTTGCCCTTTCTTGTTTTTCATACTTGAATTTTGTCCGTAGCATATCTCCAAAACTTTACTAGCTAGGGTTATGAAATTTTATGGGTGAATAGATCTCATCAAGGGGGAGTGCAGTGCAAAGGAACCATAGCTCTTGCTTGCTTAATATTTGAGTTATTGCCCTTTGTCGTTTTTCATACTCGAATTTTGTCCGGTGAATATCTCCAAAACTTTACTAGCTAGGGTTATGAAATTTCATGGGTGGATAGATCTCATGGACGGGGAGTGCACTGCACAGGAATCATAACTCTTGCTTGCTTAATTTTTGAGTTATTGCCCTTTGTCGTTTTTCATACTTGAATTTTGTCTGGTGAATATCTCCAAAATATTCCAGCTAGGGTTATGAAATTTCATGGGTGGATAAATCTCATCAAGGGGGAGTGCAGTGTTCAGGAATCATAACTCTTGCTCGCTTAATTTTTGAGTTGTTGCCCTTTCTTGTTTTTCATACTTGAATTTTGTCCGGAGCATATCTCCAAAACTATACTAGCTAGGGATATGAAATTTCATGGGTGGATAGATCTCATCAAGGGGGAGTGCAGTGCACAGGAATCATAACTCTTGCTCGCTTATTTTTTGAGTTGTTGCCCTTTCTTGTTTTTCATACTTGAATTTTGTCCGGTGCATGCCCCAGCTTTACAACTTGGGGTAAGACGGGCGTATCTTGCGACAATTTTCCGCTCTTGTTAAAGTATGGAAATTGTTTTCAACATGACAATCTGCTATTGTGTGAGCGGTCTGTTGCAGAGAAAATTTAATTTCAAAGCTTTATTTAAACCTTTCAGGTCACTCTAGGTTGTTTACTTTTTTTCACTGATTTTAGAAGTCACTTTTCTGCCCTTGACTAACACCTGGACAGATAATGACTTACTCCTAGACGGATAACACAATAAGGGATTGTCATACATACTTGTAAATGGTATGGTTTGAACTAAGTGCATTTCATCACCTGCATTACTTTTGTGGCCGCTGACGATTGAGCCTTTAACAATACCCCAACTTGATATTTGAAACTGTTTTTCTTTCGAAGAAGATTTTACCCATAATCACACAATCCCTACTTTTGACGCCCCTGAGAAAGAAGCCTTTAGAAAACATTGTGGGAAAATGAGAAAATGCTGGTTACCAGCATTTTCTCCTTTTCCTACAATGTTTTCTATCCTTCACAAAACAAATTTCAAATTTTCATTCACTTTTATTTTGACGTCTGTAAATGCAACTGATTCGGACAAACCTAAAATTTTGTCGTTTGGTAATGAGTTAAACCATTCTTCCGTTTATTGTAGGGGTCAAACAAATAAGTGTCCCGGAAGTCATGTACTTACAAACAAATCTATCAAATGTGCAACATAATTTTGGCTGGAAAGGTTCTCATTTTTCATCCCGCGCTTTCCCTCTTCAAAGACTACTATCAATCAACAACGTTGTTTTGGTTGTCATGTCAACGGCCATTAAAACTGTCTGCTTTACGGGTTAACCGCGTAAAATGCATTCATCTTCAAATACTTGCCGTTCACAAATTTGATCTATTTCATCGTAACGCTAGCTAAAAATTCAAAACCGAGATTTAGGTTGAGTTTTTGTCTCGTTATATATCATTTTGAATTAATAAATAACTGTATAATAATGTAAACGCCCACACCAGGATAACAGTTCTCATCTAATATCGTCCATATGTTCTACCTAATCAAAAAATATAAAGTCAAACTGGAAGGGTATAGATTTTGTTATTTATGTTAAAATTGCAATATGTAACGAAATTATTATTTCTTCGTGAAAAAGAAACATTTTCTGTGGGACAGTAAATTGCCAATGCGAGGTATGTTAATTGCATTTTGATCTTGGTCGATCGTGGTGCCAATGGAAAGCCATCTTGATGTGAAAAAACTTTTCAAAGGTTTGTGTTTCAAGACTTGAGCTACAAAAAGCTATCGTATTATTCATAAGGTTATTCTCGGCAAATCTATTCATTCATTCTTTCATTCATTCATTCATTCATTCAGTCAGTCAGTCAGTAATAGGCATATATACACAATTTTCCCAACCAAAATGAAGAAGAATGGAGGGCTTGTTTTGAAGAAGAAGAAGAAGAAAAAGAAGGAGAAGAAACAATGATGGTATCCAATCTCGTTCCCACAATGGAAAACACTATGTAAAAAAGAAGAAAATGCTGGTTACCAGCATTTTCTCCTTTTTTCCACAATGTTTTTAAAAAGTTTCCTCGGGGTCCTTCAAACCATGTGCAGAATGGTAAAGGACCAAAGCGTAACTATGAATGAAAAGGATAGTTTTTCGTGCGAGAGGTCAAAGGACAGGTCAAGAGTCGGTCGGTCATTGAGAGGACGGACACGTAATATAATGTATGCCATGCATTTTCTATGCATGCAATGCATACCATCTTTTCTGCTTATTTTCATGTATAAACTTCAACCCTTTCCCAAACGACAAATTTTAGACTCTTCCAAACTGAGAGTTTGCATACAAAAATTTTGAATTTGATGAAAATGATAGAAAGTTCGCCTAAAGGGTAGAAAACACTGTGGGAAAAGGAGAAATTGCTCGTAAAGAGCAATTTCTCCTTTTCCCACAGTGTTTTCAAAAGACTTGCTTGTACTGCACTGTTCATGTATCTCGAATTGATTGATTGATTGTATTGGAGTTCAATGCCGTTTTAACTGCTTAGTTTCTATCGCGGAGCTCAGTACACCTGTGCATGTGTTTCATGCCTTTCTCACTGACACAACTTTCTATCCAAGCCCCTTACTAATTTTCTCACATGCATCAGAGATGAGAGGCGACCAATCGCCGTAAAGAAAGTTTTCCTCAATCGGTTAAATCGCAACCACCGGGTCATGAGTCAGATACATTAACCAATGGGCTACCTGGCCGCCAGCAAGTCTCTTGTATCTAGAAATATGGTATGGAACTTTTTAGAAACAGAAAAGTCCATTAGAATAAATGCTTCAAAAAGAAAATTAGATGCTAAACCGCACTATGGCCACTTGTATATCGATAGATGAGTGCAACACTATTCTAAGTGCCTGTACATACATTGTACAGGCACTTAGAATAGTGTTCCACTCACCTATCAATATGACCGATAAAAAAGTGTGAAATTGGGCCGTTGTAGACGTCTTTTATGATATATGCACCACCATTACTGTCAAACTGAAGTATCGGGGCTCTCAATCATTTTTGTGTTTTACATGTGTATTGTGAGAGGACATAAAATGATGTTCTTATGTAAACAATACTAACGTTTTTTTCTCTGCTTCATTGATTTTAACCATGCTCTGTGAAAAGGGGGTTTAAGGTAAGACCTGTGTAATGCACTTCCGGTAAACATGGGGCAAAAATTCTAATTGGTTGATAAATAAAGATAAATAAGGATTTATGCAGAAATGATATTTTTGCACATTTCTAACGGATCAGAGATTCTGTTTATGTCTATCTTTAAATTATTTATTCATACTTTTGTTAGTTTTCTGAAAAGGGAGGTAATTACTATCTCTTTTTTAATTAAGAATATGGCGGTTTTAGATTTATAAATGACAATTCAAAGATGGAAAAAATGGGAAAAAAAATGAATCTGTGAAAGTAGTTCAACAATACTCGTTTTTAATTAAAGCTAATTTTGCAGGATGATATATTAGTGGAAATAGCTGTTTTCCATTACACAGGTCTTACCTTAATGCATCCGCAAAGATCTACGACCTATAGGTCAGTCTGCACCTAGGTCGATAGTTTTGGCTTTTGGTAAATTTTCTGCGTGTCAAAGGACCATTTTGCCTTACAGTTCAGCCTGTTGTTTCAGAAGATGGATTTTCTGGATCACTCAACATATGATGATTTTGCATGGTACAGCGTATCATTGAAATGCATGTTAATCCCCTTTCCAAGAACTTTGTTTACCTTATCTGTAAGGGAATCTTTTTTTTTTTTCAACAGACGGTGAAGATACAGATGAAATTCTGCAGTGCTGCTGGTCTCGGATCTACATGCTGGTATGTTGCCAAGTTTTTTGTTTTTTTCAACTTTTCTCATTACCACAGAATTTGAAACCTTCCAGAATTGCAAGCATTAGCAGACGAGATAGTAATCCCTAAACTGGTAACCGCGACTCAATAACCTTTTGTGGCCAATTTAGTTAAAGATCAGGCTGCCAGACAATATGCAGTCTGATCTTTGATCTACAGTGTCCGATGAGGAGCGATTTTCCCAAAATTAAGTAACCTCAAAATTTCAGTATTCGGGTGTTTTATTTTCGGCTGGAAAGTTTCATTTAATATTTATACATTTAGCAGGTGAAGAATTAAATGTGACTCTAATGAAAAGAGAGATCTGTCGTCAAAAAAAAAAGAAAGTAAAAAACATTGTGGGAAATAAGGAGAAAATACTTATTACTCCTTTTTCCTCTTTAGTAATACCTTTCCTTCATTGTCGTTAAAACACAGGATTGTTAGTTTGTTTAACTCATTACCAAACGACAATATTTTAGGCTTGTCCAAATCAAAGCATTTATTTGCCGACGACAAAATAAAAGTGACTGAAAAATTGAATTTTGTTTTGTGATTGGTAGAAAACATAGTGGGAAAAGGAAAAAATGCTGGGTTACCAGCATTTTCTCCTTTTCCCACAATGTTTTCAAAAGCCTGCTATTTTCTTCTGCTTACAAGCATTTTCTTCTTTTCCCACAGTGTTTTCTAAAGGCTTCTTTCTCAGGGTCGTCAAAAGTAGGGATTGTGTGGTAATGGGTTAATGGATTGTTCGGTAGAGAAGTGAGAGACCAGTATTCACCAATCGTTCTTAAGAAAGTTCATTGTCTTAGTCTCTAGAATTTTCTATACTTGTAAGTAACTCAACTTCTGATTGAGCTGAAGCAAATGGCCAAGCCAATCAGAAGTTGTGTTACTTTCAAACTTCGAAACATCAAAATTGGAGAGGAACCATATAAGCTATAAGCTTACGTTCTAATCCTTTTCTTGTTTAAATTTATGTCAAACTAGTCTATGTAAATTTTATGAATAAACTATGTTTAAACTAAACTTCGATTATCTTGGAGAATAAGACAAAGAAAGACCTTAAGAATTGTGGGAAAAGGAGAAAATGCTGGTAACCAGCACTTTCTCCTTTTTCCACAATGTTTTCTACCCTTCACAAAATAAATTTCAAATTTTCAGTCACTTTTCTTTTGTTGTCTGCAATCACTTTCGATTTGGACAAACTGAAAATTTTGTTGTTTGGTAATGATTTAAATCGTTACGAAATACTCTAAACAGTTCGGTCTTTTCTGTGCACAGTAACGTACATTCTATTTTGCCGCAAACCTCATCAAACTTTCAGTGCTTTGAATTTAATGCCCATATATAGAATTCGTATTATGTTTCTAGTGTTAAAATTTATTCTGTGACCCCAACGACAGAATTTGAAATACCTTTTGAATTGCACATTTTTAAATTTGTTTCAAACGATAGAATTAAACTACGTTTCCAATTATAGAATTGAAATTACGTTGCCAGTTTTAGAATCTGAAACACGTTTTCAACGACAGGATATACGCTACGTTCCTCATTATAAAATTTAACATATGTTTCCTAAGATAGATTCTAAAAGCGTATTTCTAATAATTGTATTTAAACTACGAGTCCAATTATAGACTTGAAAAAAAATGTTTCGAATGACAGGATTTGAAGTGCGCCTCCAATGACAAAATTTGAAATACATTTCCAGTTATAGAATTTATACATTGAAATAATAGAATTAGAGCTACGTTTTCAAAAAAAAAAAAACAACGAAGTCTGATCTTGAACTACTCTGTCCAAAAAAGCCTCGGGTGTCGTCAACAACTAGGAAAGCGTTAAATCCTGCATGTGAGCTCAGTAAATTGTGTAAATTACCATATTCTATAGTAATATAATTTAAAATAAAATATAAAACAATTACATTAATCTATTAACGTTATTATATTCGTTTATAAAACGGAAGGAGTGTAACATGCAAATTAATCTCTCTTTTAAAACAGACATAAATGATACAAAAGCACAGAGCATATTATAATTTTAATCATAAATGTTCCTTAAGTTGACGGACATATCCGACAGGAGCAACGCTTCTCGTCGTTTCACCTAAGGCTATTTAGCAAGACTCACTGACCTTTTGCGGACAGTGTAGATCAAGACCAGAGTGCACAGAACGTGCAGTCTGGTCTTGGATCTACACTGTCCGGTGTTTTTCCCAAAACTTGAATTTGGGATGGCAGAAATTTGGTTTTTAACATCGTCTTGAAAATTTCATTTACTTTGTTTTAGCAGGATACAGGTTAATTGCATTAAAATGGACTGCAACACGGGAAAAGGGGCATTCGGACATTTGCGTAAAGCGTCGACTCAGATCAGCTTGCGCAGTCCGCGCAGGCTATTCCGAGACGGCACTTTCCGTTTTTATGTAATTTTCTATTTCACACAAGTCTACTCTAGCACAATATCCAATGTAGTCGTAAAGTGCCGTCTCGGATTAGCCTGCACGGACTGCGCAGGCTGATCCGAGATGACGCTTTACGCAAATGTCCGAATGCCCCTTTTCCTCTGTTGCAAGCCAACTTTAGTGTTTATTGTTCAACCCTTAACCGACTATAGAAGTGAGACGAAACTTTCAAGCTATTATTTGAAGCCAAAATTTCTTTTTTGAGGGGGTGGGGATGGGATATCTCTTTCTCGGTCTGTGTAGATCCAAGACCAGACTGCACGTTCTGTTCAGTCTGATCTTGGATCTACACCGTCTGTGAGAGGTTCTTGAATTGCACCTAGCAGCCCTTGGGTTAAGCTCGTGTGAGCATCTTGAACGGTGTATGTGTGTGTGTCTGTCTTGTTCATACTCTACTTCATTTCTAACTCTTTATTCAGCATGATAGAGTATCTATCCAAAGACCGACTTATCTTACGTACGTAACGTTAAAATGATTTATTTTTAGCGTCGTAATTAAGTGCGATACAGTTATAATTTACGCAATTTTGTGGACAGCCTAAATAGACAAATTACTTACTGTCTCTTTCCTTTAACAGTACGTATTCGACCATAAATTATCCAGCACCTTTATGGCCCCCCTCCCCTGTTCTTGAAAGAGATCAAGGAAAAAAAAGTACGTGACCATATAAATGCGTGCCACCTGGCTAAAGGTCGTTTTTCCGTTAATCAACATGACACCTTTGGCAAAGCCCGAGCCAATCTAAACCTGAAGAAAATGCTTGCTAGCGACACTTTTATCCGTCTCCAATGATTATTTCAGAAGGCATTTTCATCAGGGTCAGTTAAACTGTGGACTGTTTCGCATTTGCGTTTAACTCTTTAACACACGACAAAATTTCAGACTGGTTCAAATTGAAAGCATTTGCAGACGACAAAATAAAAGTGACTGAATATTTGAAATTTGTTAGTGAAGGGTAGAAAACATTGTGGGAAAAGGAGAAAATGCTGCTTACCAGCATTTTCTCCTTTTCCCACAATGTTTTCTAAAGGCTTCTTTCTCAGGGGCGTCAAAAGTAGGTATTGAGTGTTAATGGGTTAATTAAGTAAATTTATTAATTTTTCGTAAAAAAACTTTGCACTTTCTATCGCTTAGGCTGAGAAAATGTCCATATCTCTTTAAAACTTAACCATGATTAAGGCTTTAGGGTTACTGTCATATTTAGCTGTGGAACACTTCAAGGTAAAATATCAATGTGGCTTAACCCTTTCCCAAACAATCCCTGGATTTTACGGATCTGGAAGAGTAGACTTTTGAAAACATAGTGGGAAAAGGAGAAAATGCTGGTAACCAGCATTTTCTCCTTTTCCCACAATGTTTTCTACCCTATCATAGACAGAAATCATCTTCTTAGCAAGAGTTGAATTGTCATCTGCAAATGCTTTCAGTTGGGTCTAGTCCAAAAGATTGTCGTTTGGGAAAGGGTTATATGATAGGAATTGTCTGTGGAAAATCGAAGAAAGCTTGTGGGAAAAGGAGAAAATTCTGTTTACCAAAATTTTCTCCTTTTCCCACATTGGTTTCAAAAGCCATTTTCGTATTGTAATGGATGGCTGCATACATCACTAATTTCTTACAATAAATATCTAGAATCATATAATGCTTATGCCGAGAAAATATTCATGTCTCTATTACACTTACCTAATATTAACGCTTTGTGTACGCTGTCACATTTAGTTGTGAAACATTTCCTGGGAAAATATATCATCCTAGAATGACTGTTTGAAGTTTCTTAATTTATCATCCGTATGCCATTTACATATTGTCCTCTTGTTTCCGTTTATCTTTCTGTCTATCTTTGTTTCCTTCACTTCTACCTTCCTTTCTTCCTTCCTCCCTGCCTCCCTCCCGTCCTTTCTTTCTTTCTTTCTTTCTTTTTTCATACTTTACTTTTATTCGTGACAGCCTTTCTATCTGTCTATCTGTCTTGTTGTTCTCGTTTGTTACCGTTTTTCTTTCTTTCTTTCTTGCTTTCTATCTATCTATCTATCTATCTATCTATCTATCTTTCTTTTTCTTTCTTTCTTTATTTTCTTTCTTTCTTTCTTTCTTCCACAATCATCTGGATACTGAGCATGAAATAGGGTACTTTGCGGTCAAGATAATGAAGATAAGAAATCAAGATAATGGCGCACATCTTGTATAGATACAAACAAGGGGTTTGTCTGTGCTGTACTTGTTTGCACCGTACCTGTCTGACCACTGATGTACCTTGGCTGTCGTAATATCATGTTGTGGTGGCCGATCATTATCCCGCTACCTTCCGTGTTCGGGATTGGTCCATACAGCCTTCCCGAAAAATCAATCAAAGGAGCTGTTTTTGCTCCTGATATTTTGTGGTAAATTTTACCACACAATGGCGACTTTAAACACCATCAAGGAAGAAGCCATTTGAAAGCATTGTGGGAAAAGGAGAAAATGCTGGTAACCAGCATTTTCTCCTTTTTCCCATAATGTTTTCTACCCTATAAAGGTCAAATTCCTATATATGAGTCACATTTAAATTATCTTCTGCAAACGCTTTCAATTTGGACAAGGCTAAAATTTTGTTGTCAGGTAAAGAGTTAACTCATTACCACACGAGAAAACTGTACACTTGTCGACTGAATTGAATTTGCAGAAGAAAATTAATTTTAAATGTGACTAAATTACGGAAGTTTATTCTCTATAGGAAAGAAATATTGTGGGAAAAGGAAGAAAATGCTGGTTACCAGCGTAGTCTCCTTTTCCCACAGTGTTCTCAAAAAAGACTTCCTCGTCATGCAGGGTTACATTAAAAGTCGGCACTTTGTGATGAAGTGTTGAAACCGCAACATGTTTATTCTAGCATAACTAATATTTTCATTTAAATTTCACTGAATTGGCACTATGGAAATTTATCCTTAGTGAACGAGCTTTTGGAATAACAGTCTTAGAGTGCTCTTGTTCTTTCTATTTTATTTTTTCCTCATGATTTTATTACGCGCAATTGGTGTTGGTTATCACTTAGGTTAGATATGGCTTGCAACACGCGAAAAGGAGCATTCGGACATTAGCGTACAGTGTCGTCTCGCATCAGCCTACGCAATACGCGCAGGCTAATCCGAAAAGACACTTTCCGTTTTTATGCAATTTTCCGTTTTTTCGCAAGTCCACTGAAGTACACAATGTAAAGCAGTCGTAAAGTACCGTCTCGGATTAGCCTGCGCGGACTGCGTAGGCTGATGCGAGACGACACTGTACGCTAATGTCCGAATGCCCCTTTCCGCGTGTTGCAGGCCAATTATAACGTAATATCAGTACTTAGTTCTGCCAAATGAAACTTTCAAATCGATATCTAAAACCCAAAATTTGCTAGATCTATTTCAAAGGTATTTTTTAGGGAAAGATATTTCTCTATAGGACAGTCTAGATCCAAGATCAGACTTAGTATTCTGTACAGTCGGCTCTTGATCTACACGATCCACGAAAGGTCATTGAGTCGTGTTCACCAGCTTAAGGGTTGATAGATCTATATGAAACATTTTTTTTAATTTCTATTAGTATCGATCAACCCATGAACAAGCATTCAACTTTTGATACGACGACAAAATTTTTGCATTGGCCATAGTAGAGGCATTCCCAGACGACAGTCACTGGGGCCTGAACGATGGACTTTCACCCGCATCCGCCCCCCCCCCCCGCCCTCTTTCACAGGATAGAAAGCATTGTGTCAGAAGATATTACCACTAGCATTCAGTAGTTTCCCAGAATGTTTCCAAAAGTCATTTTCCACAGGGTCGGCAAAGCATGGGACTGTTTGGTAAGGGTTTAATGTAAGTTCCTTTGAGCGAGCCTCAAAAGTGTCGAATCCAATCGGAAACAGATGCAAAATATCTGTAGTATATGAGAGTGTTCCTTTAACCCTTTATTCCATAGATACTCAATTTACGCATTGCTTGTAGGAGCCTTTTGAAAACATTGTGACAAAAAGGTGAAATTGCTCGTGACGAGCAATTTCACCTTTTGTCACAAAGTTTTCTATGCTATCAAAAGGTGTCATATACACATAAGAAATGGCTTCATCCTTGCTGTTATTTAGGGTCAGTTAGAGATACCATAGAAATGCCTTATGGGGTAAAGGGTTAAAAGCACCTTTGAAAGTATTGATCACAAATTTTGTAGAAAGCGACATGTAACAGTACACAAAATTCGAGCTGTCAGAATTGACATAATGTTACCTTCCTTCAAAGCACAACAAATTATGTTCAGTGTAACGATGAAGCCTGTCACCCCTTGTCACTCAAGTTTTGTATAATGCGCTCAATTACAATATTTGTCTTCGTTACAATATGTCAACTATGTTTTGTGATTTGAAGGAAAGGTCTGACTCATTGTTGCAAAAACTCATGCAGTCAGACTTCCTTCATCTGAACTCCCGCTTGAATAGAGAGCAGTAAAACATCGGAAAACAAGAGTCCAAAAAAAAAAAATACATCGTAGAAGTTGACCTTATGATCGTTAAGTAAATACACATTAATGTTAAGGTACTTTAAACGGTTTGCATACTTTCTTTAATGTGTCTGTAATAAATATAATGCTACCATAATGCCAACCAGAAGGATTTTTGGTACTCTAGATGAGCGGCCGTGGTTCTGTGTGCAGCTTGGTTTCGAAAACACTATACACCGATTACACAAAAAACAATAGCGAAGAGGAAACACCACCGCGTATTTTTTAATAAATTGTTTGAAAATGAGATTCCGGCCAACTCTACAAAAAACTGCCTTCTAGAAAAAACATAAAACCTATCAACTTACGGGAAACCGCGTCAGTATCTGATCAAGACTTATAATTGTTTACAGAATATCCACTATATCTAGAACAAAGCCGAGGATATTACCGGATTATACTTGTTTCCTCATCGCCATCAACCTTGTTGTTTGATATAATCACTGGTTCGGTCTATGTCAATGTATGTTTAATAAGCATTATTTGTAAAACATTATCCGATTGATAGAATTATTTGAGAGGTGCAATAGAATATTTTTTCCAGAAAATACTAACACGTGTCGCGCTGCTATAGTCTGATGGTTATGCTGAAGGGCAGAGAAAATATCTTTGATCCGAGACCCTGATATTCGGATTGCTTGGCGATTACATCGATCTTCCCTTCTAAATTCCATTCTGCCGGCTTGTATAAACCCCTTTTTTTCCAATGATTATAACTAAATATCCAATTGTAGTTTCAATAATAGATTCAGAATGGTATTATTTTTTTCTTGAAATTTACTTCTTTGTTAGCCTTAAACTATGATAATGTTATGTCCATAATTTACATTTTTACTAATTTTACTGGTAACTCGGTAGGTATACGTTTCTTTAATTTGTCATTACAGTATTTGGCATAGACAAGGTGAATTACTGCTTCCCATTCATTATGCTTCAAATCTTTTTTATTGAATCCCACTACTAATGATACAGTCACCATACATGTTGTATGTTTCACCGAGTTCTAACATTCAAATAATATTATAGATTTATCAGCGTTCCTTATCTCGGATTTAGAGATTTACGTTTGCAGGGTATTTTGCAGGGTGAACAAATGCACACTTTTACAAAAATGATGACTTGGCCTTTTCGTCGCTTTCTTTCTCATCCTTTCTTTCTCCATCACTCACTCGTGGTGTCTATCCCAAGTCAAGATGATATTATCTAATAAATAATTTCAAATTTCAAATAACGAACAATGACATATAACTAAAATTAATAAGGACTTACCTTTGTAAAAAGCAGCAATAAACGCTACTGTCCTAGAGGTTTGTCCGAGATATACGCACAGTCTGTATTTGACACCTTTTGCTTTTCAATTACAACAAGGTAGTAAACACCGTGTACGTGTGTGAAAACAGAGGCAAGGTCTTTGCGACAGTTTATATATAGCTGTCATCAGGTCCCCTAACGTAGCGCGGCGTTTAGCATATTACCTCATTGCATAGACTGGTCATCTTCTAGTATTTCGCTTTAATATCCTTTACAACTTCTTTCATGCTCTTGCGATCTATGCTATCTTGTCACACGGAATGTTCAAAACAGAAATGCCATTGTTTGTTGTTTACCGTTTTACTTTAACAACTCTTCAACTGTTTACGGAGTTTCATTGATGTTCATTGTACTTCTCACCATTTCTCTTGAAGAAGATGGTTTTAGACCATGCAGGACGATATTACATACAGTTTGTGATAAGTGTGTCTCTGGTTATTTATTTGTATCAGTTTGATATTTCATCCTTATCCATTTTGGCATTCTGTAAATGTCCACAATGACCGCTGCCTACGCTTTACACCCATTTCGTACGAGATGCTCATTATTGCTTATGTAGCGAAAACGCAGAGACAGGTGAGCGGACTGTCAAATGTGCTAGTTTAATCTTCAATGTTCCCTTATCAAAAACTATGTCTATTTAGCCTACCAGTGTTGATTACGATCAGACTGCACAAAAAAGTACAGAGTGATCCTGGACTAATAATTTGCTGAAACACACATAGCAATAGATAATAAACATTTGTGTTATGGTAGACAAAAGCAGGGCATTAAGTTGCAACCTTTTTGGTCTTATTTCTAGACTGAAAATGTTGGTAATTGTTGCGATTATCCGGCGATCTAGGAGTAGAGATATCGGATGTGTTTTTGGTACCATGGAGAAATTTCCATGTGACGTATAGAAGACACCTGTTTTAGCTGCGTATACATAGCTTTAGTCTCGGAAAACTGCTATACAGATTTAGTGAGTAAATTAAAAGGGAAACTTTTGGAAAATAGTCACCTGTAAAAAAGTATTTTTGAGATTCTTAGGAAGGTCCGCATGTGAGACTAGTGGTCTGCATATTTTAGGTACGTTCTCTATCACAAACGAACTGTTGTAATCGAAATGGCACCCGTTACACTTTACGGCCTAGTATATTGCCTCGTCTCAGGTGATCGGACTTATTACATAGGCTAAGGCCCAGATAAAAAAAGGGCCCTATTTTTAATTTTTTTTCAATCCATCTGGTAGAAAAATTCAAATGGTACAGTGAGTTAGGATAGCCTATTAGAGTCACTTTAAGCATGGATGCCAGATCTGAAAGTGGTGCAAATTTTTTTTATATGCTAATAAACGCGCCTACCCCAAATTTGCCTATAACAAAAAATAAACTTTTCCTAAGTTCACAATAATGAAAAAAACAATAAAATAATGCAATCTTTTTGACAAATCTTTTGAATTTAAGATGCTCATAAAAATCCACATTTACATGTATGTAAGACTTATATTAAATCAAGTCTGACCAGTTTCACATACCGTAAAAAACATAATAAATGTTCCTTGCAGAATGAATTGAAAACAATCTCTGATTTTCAGTCTTCACATTGAATGTGTTAATATTTCTGGCTATATTTTTTCACAGTTTTGGCTAGAGCTACTAAGACAGACATAGAGGACCAGAATTAAGAACAGTTATGGAGTTTTAGCATTTAGCACCTCAAAAATGATCTATTTATGAGTGCAACAGTAGAATTTGTTGTTGCACACTAACCTTTGATTTCGTTATTTCATTATACATGTATATTCACAACTGTAACCATAAGTATGCCAACTCTAAGATTTGGCTATTTTCATTACTTAAAGGTGGGTATTTAGAATTTTCACATCACACAAAATTAAAAAATATATGTATCATTGAAATTTATATGAAAAAACAATACAAATCATTAATAATCAAGAATCATAAAATTACAAAAAAAATTTTTTTTTGGTGGTATTCCCCTAAAAGGCTACGTAGCCTCTTGAGCTATTTTTAGATTTCGCGCCAAAAATCAATAAAGCATTTTAGGAATGTCAAATGACTGGCACGTGACTGATAACGCTTAAATTCCATTACATAAAAAACATGTAATAACTATTTTCCATAATGTCTCCTTCGGACGGATGTTTGAAACTTTGTCTGTGTTTTCCTGTATTTAAATGAGAGAATTGATAATCTAAAAATAGAACGTGTCTCCCGTTGTTGTCATACTAGTCCTTAATAAATCTCTAATTTCTCGCGTTATCCGACGGTTTTCGACTACTGGGGTTTTAGGAAGGCAAATTAAAAGGCTATGGGAGTATAAGGATGATTTTTTTGCATTTCTGTAAAATTTTCGTCCCAAAATCTGAAGGGCCACCTTTAAGATGCTTTATTTCCTTTGTTATTCTTACTCTCCTACTCTGTTAATCTATTTCACAGATGCAATAGGGGATATGACTTGGAAAAAGAGGGTCATGATGGCCCTGTATCGCTCCACTGGGTAATAAGTGAAAACACTACAAGCCAAACATTACAACTCCGGCCAAATGGTTTCAAACTTGAAGACATACAATAGGCTATGGCCCAGGTCAAAAAAGGGCCCTATTTCTTTTTTCATCCATCTGTTTCTCTAGTTCACTGATGCAATAGGAGATATAACTTAAAACAAGAGGGCCATGACGGCCCTGTATCGTGCCACTGGCTTTTACATGAAAACACTACAAGCCAAACATTACTACTCTGGGCAATTGTTTCTAAACTTGAAGACATACAATTTTTTTCTATAAAATCCTACGAGAAAGTTATGACCCATTGACCCCTGGGCAAAGCCATTATTGACCACAAAGCTATAATTACTTGAATCCTGGTGGAGGTCCACAAGATAAACCCCCGTACCAAATAATACAGGTCTAGAATGTTGTGTTATAAACAAGAAGATTTTCAAAGTTTCCTAAAAGAAAAAGGCCATGTATAACATGAAACCCATGAAACAGGGCTAAATTTGGTAGCCCTAGGCTTTATTATGGTTAGTAAAAAGATCATTTATAAAATTTTCAACACAAAAGCCAAGGTAAAACTTGTGACCCCTGGTGTGGGGACAAACTTAACCCCAAAACTATAATTTGAGCCCTTCTGGTAGAGGCCCACTAGATAAAGCTACATCCAAAATTTGGTAGTCATAGGCCTTGCGGCTATGTACTGGTAGATTTTTAAAGGCTTTCCCAATATAAGCCCATGTAAAACTTGTGACCCCGAGGCCGGGCCAAATTTGACCCCCGGACTGTAAGTTGGACACTCTTGGTAGACGCCCAGTTGATAAAGATACATGCCAAATTCGGTAGCCCAAGGCCCTAAGGAAGGATTTTAAAGTTTTCCCTATATAATCCCATATAAAACTTGTGACCCTCGGGGCGAGGCCAATTTCGACCCCAGGGCTATTATTTGAAGGAACTTGGTAGAGGTTAACAACATAAAGCTACATGCCAAGTTTGGTAGCCCTTGGCCTAATGCTTTCAGATAAGAAGATTCTATTTTCAAAGATTTCAATATTTTTCAGTTTTGTTGCCATGGTAAACAGAGTTTTTGAAGGAATCAGATTCATTCAAGAAATTCTGAAGAAAGCCATGGCAGGATCATTTCTGTGAAGTTTCATCAAGTTTGGATGGGTATTGTCAGAGAAGATGTTTGAAATATAAGTTAATGCACATACGTCAGACACACGACGGACAGCGGGCCGTGAAATAAGCCCGCTGGCCTTCCACCAGTGGAGCTAAAATCCTCTTGCTGACTTAAAATTAACAAATGCGCTGTTCATTCAGCATAATTGTGACGTACGAGTGATCATTCATCAGTTTCTTTGTTTGCTGCGTTGACAGTACAACTGCGTTGTGTGTGTGGGTGTGTATATGTGTGTGTGGGTGTGGATGTGGATGTGGGTGTTTTTCTGGTTTTTTTTTTTTTTAGCTCATCTTAGCACAAAGTGCTAAAGGTGAGTTATTGTGATTGTCCTATGTCCGGCGTCCAGCATCTGTCGTCCGTCAACAATTTCTTCAAACATCTTCTCCTAAATCACTGGTCAAATCTTGATGAAACTTGGCAGGAATGTTCCTTGGGTGAAGCTCTACCAAATTTGTTCAAAGAATAGAATTCCACTCAATTGTGGTTGCCATGGCCGCAAAAAGGAAAAAAAAATACAAAATCCGTGAAAATCTTCTTCTCTGAAAGTAGAAGGCATAGAGCTTTGATATTTCGCATGTGGCCATCTCCTAGTGGACCTCTACCAAGTTTGTTCAAATAATGCGACTTGGGTCAAAACTGGCCCCACCCCAGGGGTCACAAGTTCAAACATAGGAACAAAGAATGAAAACTTTAATATTCTTCTTCTCACAAAGTAAAAGGCATAGAGCTTTGATATTTGGAATGTAACATCTCCTAGTGGACCTCTACCAAGTTCGTTCATACGATGCCCTTGGGTTCAAAAGTGGCCCTGCCTCGGGGGTCATAAGTTCGAACACAGGAACAAAGAAGGAAAACTTTAAAAAAATTTCTTCCCTGAAACTTGATGGCGTAGAGCTTTGATATTTGGTATGTACTATCTCCTAGTAGACCTCTACCAAGTTTGTTCATATGATGCCCCTGGGGTCAAAACTGGCCCTGCCCTGGGGGTCACAAGTTCAAACATAGGAACAGACACAGAAAATTATAAAATTCTTCTTCTCTAAACCTAGAAGGCATAGAGCTTTGATATTTGGCACGTAGCAATTCCTAGTGGACCTCTCCGAAGTTTGTTCATATTATGCCCTTGGGGTCAAAACTGGCTCTGCCCCTGGGGTCACAGGTTAGTTTGAAGTTCATCACATAAACATGAGGGAAATAAAGCTATAGTCTCAGGTGAGCACTCCAGGGCCAATGTCCCTCTTGTTGAAATGTCATTATGCAACAGATTTATTTCCTACATAACAATGATATTTTCAATGCATATAGCATGAATATAGTTAACAGTGGGTACTGAGGAGTAATTGAAATAACTTAAATGTATTTGTAATAATATTTAAAGTCTTAACTTGTCAACAAGACAGTATTTTTGGTGCAAATGACTTTTCTTCATTTCACGTGTAACTATCAACAAGACAGTATTTTTGGTGCAATTGACTTTTCTTCATTTCACGTGTAACTATTCAATTATTGTTTCATTTGATTTTTCACAAATAAAGGCACTAAGTACAAAACTTTTTTTGATACTTATACATGTATGTGTCTGCGCTGTAACATTTTGTGTCATTGCTGTAAAACCTGAGTCATTTATATAACAATGATAAAAAATGCTCACGAAAAGAAGCCGCGACGTTTAATTTAATAAAAACAATTTCTGGGAACAAAACGGAAAATCAGTTACATTTTAAGTACAAACAGCTAGGAATCATTTACTAGATCTATATAACTTTTTCAAGAAATTAAAATAGTGGCAAAACACTGATCTTCTCTGACATATAACGTGCCAAAATTTTGTCCCAAAATACTCAATTAATATAAAACAAATATGTGTTATACAGATGATTCGAAGTGAAATATTATAATCTGAACCAGAAAATATTTATTTTTCTAAATTAGAATGGAATTTCTTTTACTTTACAATTTTGTTTCATGAAGGACATGTCGATGTGTAATAACTAGCACTGCATCACAGTAGACAATATTCCAGTGTGGATATAAGGAACCTTATCAAACAAAAAAATACAACTTAATTTGCAAAAATCGTGTCTCCTAAAATCTGCCATTATTATATAATAGCTCTTAGATGGCTGTGAATATACATTAGTGGGTGGGGTAAAAGCTAAGCAAGACCGTAACAAATATACAATGCAGCAATTTAGTACAATAGTAAGCATTTAGTTCTCATCAAACCCTTTCACAAGAAGTTGAAACACAAAAGTCTTAAATGATATTAAGTTGCTCATGATTTTCAAAAAATGTATGCAAATTTGGCGGGTGGGGTAACACCAGGACACCCAATGTATTTTATCTTCTCCTGTAACTGAATTTTACCATTGCTTATGTGCTAAACTATCAATTAGACCTATTCGCAATCAATATACTCCGGAAGATATCAAAAATTTGTTGTTTATACACATAAGCTCAATTCAATGCATTTTCAGTGGGGTAACAAAATGGCGTCTGAAAAAAATCTGCACCACTTTTGTTTCTGGCATCCACCCTAATTTGACTTCTATATAGCTGTACTATCACCTGGTACCAATGAAATTTTTCTACCAGATGGATTGAAAAAAGATTGAATCCAGCTTGCCAGGCCTTAGATTAACATTATTAAACAGGAACTAATCTAGAATGTAAGAGGCATTTCCTTGACCGTTTGAGATAACACTTGTTAGTCCATGAATTTTTACAGTATGCCATCGTTACCCCATGAATTTTTACAGTATGGCATCGTTACCCCATGAATTTTTACAGTATGACATCGTTACCCCATGAATTTTTACAGTATGGCAGCATGCTTGGTATAGAAAATGAAGTTGAAAAGTCGGTAACATCTATTTCTGCCATAAGCCTGCAGTGTTAATGTTTTGTTCTACTTTGGTCGTATTTGTTTGGTTTCGTTTGATCCCGAGTTTATTAATGTTGAATAAGATGATCTCTGAATGTGAACAGCTGAAGCTCTCTCTTGATGTATGTTTTTACCTGTTTGGGATATTGTGCAAGATCTATATTATTTGCACGTATGGTACAACAATTGTCACATTGAATGAATGTTGTAACACATACACTTTGGTCCCTTTTTATATGCTCGCTAGGACACAGTGCTTGCTTAACAGAGTTGACTTCTAGCTTTACACTATATGGAAAACAATTTTTGAGCCATGCATTACCACGGCGGGGAATCACGTGACACAACAACAACAACAATGGCCGTTATTTGAAAAAATTCCCCGACTTCAGGTAAGAAAATCTTCAATAATTTCGTTAATACATGACCGATTGGAATTTGGTTTGAAGCAGAGAAGGTGGAAGGACTCCAGGGATTTGCTTGATGTGTTAGATTTTTTAAACAACACCTGATAAAAAAGTTATTGACGAGCAAACAATTTTTTTACCCTGGATAATTTGTTTGCTCGTCAATAACTTTTTTATCAGGTGTTGTTTAAAAAATCTAACACATCAAGCAAATCCCAGGAGTCCTTCCACCTTCTCTGCTTCAAACCAAATTCCAATCGGTCACGTATTAACGGAATTATTGAAGATTTTCTTACCAGAAGTTGGGGAATTTTTTCAAATAACGGTCATTGTTGTTGTTGTTGTGTCACGTGATTCCCCGCCGTGATTACTATCCGACAAAATTTTAGCTTTGTACAAATCGAAAGTATTTGCAGACGACAAAAAAAAAGGAACTTACAATTTGAAATTTATTCTGTGAAGGGTAGAAAACCTTGTGGGAAAAGGAGAAAATGCTGGTTACCAGCATTTTCTCCTTTTTGGAAAATCTTGCGGGAAAAGGAGAAAATGCTGGTTACCAGCATTTTCTCCTTTTCCCACAATGTTTTCTAAAGGCTTCTTTCTCATGGTCGTCAAAAGTAAGGATTGTGTGGTAATGAGTTAAGGCATTCCTGTAACGCATTATACCTTGCAAGTCATCCCATAAATATGGATCTTGGGCCGAGGCGATACTTTTTGCGAATGCACCAGACCACCTTTCACAGAGCATGGCTGTGACACCCATAACTTTCTTGCCCGCCCGAGTGGCTCAGTGATGAGCATGTCGGACTCATGACCCGGTGGTTGTGAGTTCGATACCCGGTTGAGGCGAACTTTCTTTCCGGCGTATTTTTGCCTATCACCTCGGCTGAAGCATTGAGAAAAGTAGTCGGTGGCTTTGGAAAGAAAGTTGTGGTGTGAGAAAGCCAGGAAACACGTGTGCGTCATCGACTGCCATGATATGACCTTAGCTTAACCCCAATACAACCAACATAACTTTCTTATGATCGGTTGAAGTCTTCTTGACGATTCGAATGAAAAAAGCTGAGATTATTTCAATTGAAAAAAAAGGATTACGTTATATGCGAAAAAAACATTTTTTTTTTCAAATTAGACCACTGAAAGATCTTGCAATGCTATTGTTAATATGTTAGCCATGCTGAAACTTGATATCACATGTAAACATCTAACATGTTTTTTTCAAACTATGAGATTGGCCATATCAGCAAGCCGCAAAATCTTCTCCTGAACAAATTGGACGGGGCTGCCTACTTATTCAAAAGTAATCGGTCAAACGTGCTATGTACAAGAAGGTTTTTCCGATTTATCATTTGTAAAAGCTGGGGTTTCACATGGCTCAGTATTAGGTCCATTGCTGTTTTTCGGTATATATTGTTGACTTGTACAAGATATTGTCTGATGGTCAAACAGCCTTTTTTTCATCTAGCATCAATGCACTGCATGAATTATCATGACAAGAAAATTAAGTCATCTGGTAATCCCGTTATTCTGCTATTCAGAGCTGAGAGGATTATAAAACGAAGCTAAACGGAAAAAATTGAAGCAAAAACTAAATGGAAGACGTTAAAAACTAATGAAGATAAATTTGCCGTGATAAAAAGACAAATTACTGACCTGGTCTTTCACGACCGTTGATTACTGTCTTAATAATAAGAGTAACAAAGGTTTTGAATTTTATGTGAGGAAAGGGTTTTTTCGTGCAAATTAGTGGGTATAACGTTGAGATATTCGGATGTCATCAGAAGGAGAGTAATAAGATGAAGGAGAAAGATGAGACAATGACTGAAGTGACACAAAGAGACCAGGTTCAAGAGCATAATAATAACAACTATTATGGTTTGTTCTTGAGACTGGACCTTCTTGTTCAGTTCAGTTTTGGTTGTAAAGCTGTTTTTAGCTCACCTGAGCACGAAGTGCTCAGAGTGAGCTATTGTGATCACTCATCGTCCGTCGGCGTCCGTCCGTCCGTCCGTCGTCCGTTCACATTTTCTTGTTTACACTCTAGCATCTACAAATATCAACCAATCAGCACCAAACTTGGTAAAAGTGTGTATGACCATAAGATCTCGGATGAGTTCGATTATGAGTCAAATCGGACCAGAACATCTGGAGTTATTTGCCCTTGAATAAAGAAAATTGCTATATTTCACTTTGTTTACACTCTAGCATCTACAAATATCAACCAATTAGCACCAAACTTTGTCAAAATATATATGACCATAAGATCTCGGATGAGTTCGATTATGGGTCTAATCGGACCAGAATGACAGGAGTTATTTGCCCTTGAATTAAGAAAATTGCTATATTTGACTTTGTTTTCACTCTAGCATCTACAATTTTTAATCAACCGACACCAAGCTTGGACAAAGTGTGTATGACCATAAGATCTCGGATGAGTTCGATTATGGGTCTCATCGGACCAGAACAACAGGAGTTATTTGCCCTTGAATTAAGAAAATTGCTATATTTGACTTTGTTTTCACTTTAGCATCTACAATTTTTAACGAATCGACACCAAACTTGGTAAAAGTGTGTATGACCATAAGATCTTGGACGAGTTTGATTATGAGTCAAATCGGACCAGAACATCTGGAGTTATTTGCCCTTGAATTAAGAAAATTGCTATATTTCACTTTGTTTACACTCTAGCATCTACAAATATCAACCAATTAGCACCAAACTTTGTCAAAATATATATGACCATAAGATCTCGGATGAGTTCGATTATGGGGCTCATCGGACCAGAACGACCGGAGTTATTTGCCCTTGAATTAAGAAAATTGCTATGTTTGACTTTGTTTTCACTTTAGCATCTACAATTTTTAACCAATCGACACCAAACTTGGACAAAGTGTGTATGACCATAAGATCTCGGACGAGTTTGATTATGAGTCAAATCGGACCAGAACATCTGGAGTTATTTGCCCTTGAATTTAGAAAATTGCTATATTTCACTTTGTTTACACTCTAGCATCTGCAAATATCAACCAATTAGCACCAAACTTTGTCAAAATATATATGACCATAAGATCTCAGATGAGTTTGATGATGGGTCTCATCGGACCAGAACAACTGGAGTTATTTGCCCTTGAATTAGAAAAATCGCTATATTTGACTTTGTTTTCACTTTAGGATCTACAATTATTAATCAATCAACACCAGACTTGGACAAAATATACATGACCATAAGATCTCGGATGAATTTGATTATTGGTGTATTCAGACCAGAACAACTGGAGTTATTTGCCCTTGAATTAAACAAATTGCTGTATTTCCCTTTGTTTACACTCTAGCATCTACAAATATCAACCAATTAGTTCCAAACTTGGTCACAACATATATGACTCTAAGATCTCAGATGAGTCCGATTATGGGTGACCAGAACAACGGGAGTTATTTGCCCTTGAATTAGAAAGTTTTTTTTTTTAGAATAGTTCTTAGGCTGGAGCATAACTTTGTCATTTCCAGTCCAATTTACTTGAAACTTGGCATTTGTGTTTATTGCAATAAAACAGAGTGCAGTGTGAAAGAGCCATAACTCTTATTCATACTGTCTATAAGTTAATTTCCTTTGATTGAAATTTTTACAGCATCTTCTGCTTGTCTGGAATATAACTTTGTCATCTACAGCCTGAACATCGTCAAATTTGATATGCATGATTGTTGAAAAATTATGGAGTGCACTGCACAAGAACCATAATTTCCTAGCACAAATTTTGAGTTATTCCCCCTTCATTTTTATAGCATTTCTTGCTTTGTCAGGAGCAAAACTTTGTCATCTTAAGGAGGAATGACTTTATATTTGGTATGCTTATTTATTGCAATATTGGGAAGTGCAGTGCCTAAGAACTGTAACTGTACCTTGTGCTGTCTTTAAGTTATTTCCCTTTGAATGTCATTTTTACAGCATTTAGTGCCTGCCCTGAATATAACTGTTATCTTAAGTCAGAACGACTTCAAACTTGGTATTCATGTTTTTTGCAATATTACAGAGTACAGTGCACAAGAACAATAACTCTACGTAGCAGGAATTTTGAGTAATTCCACTTTGATCTTCATTTTTACAGTATTTCTTGCTTGTATGGAATGGAACTTCAAAGTCTCAAGTTAGATTGCAACAATTTGCTGCTCCTGTTTCATTATCATTTGGCCTTGAACCTTGTTATTTGGTATATATCTTTAGTTTAGACCTGTGCTGCTTGGTACTCAGGTGAGCGATATAGGACCATCATGGTCCTCTTGTTCTAAAATTGTTCCACACGATGTCTTGACGTTACAATGAGGACAGCTATTGAAAATGTCGTAAGAAAAGGAGAAAATGCTGTTAGTCTGCATTATCCTACAATGTTCTCTACCGTTTCAAATACAAATCCCATCAATTGAGCAACATCTTATTCGCAATAGCGAGTGAATTCACAAGGGACGAAAACAGAAATGACCGATGACGGTGTCTTGGCCTTATTCTGCACTGTTGCCTCTGAAAAGGGTATATTATATACTGTTCCAAAATTCAGCTTACATTGAGCCGTTCTTTAATAGTCAGTTAAAAAAGAAAATCACATGAAAAAAATTACAAAAATTATACACATAATTATTTATAAAAATCCATGTATTTTGGCACAAAAAAATATTTACAAGAGGGCTATGATGGCCCTGAAATCGCTCACCTGAGTCTTTTGACCAAACATGACTCATTTTCAATTTCTTTTGCGATATTATGACAAACATTCTCCCAAGATTTCCAAGAGTTTTAGACCCAAAATGACCACGTGCAAATTGCTGCACGACCAACATTCTGACCAAGTTTCATTTGCATGGCATTTAGAATGACGCATCTAGAAAGTAAACAATGTTTTCGAAGAGTTGACCTTGTTTTTGATGCGACATCACCAATTTTCGAACTCTTTTAAGATATTTTCAAGACAAACATTCTAACCAACTTTCAAGAGTTTTGGACTGAAAATGTGGCCTCCAGAGCGTACACGAAATTTTTCTAAGATTTGACGTTGTGATCTAGTTTTTTTTTTTTTTTTTAAATCAGATATTACCCATTATTAAACACTTTTGAGATAGCACTATGACAAACATTCTGACCAAGTTTCATGAGTATTGGACTGAAAATGTGGGCTCTACAGTGTACAAAAAGTTTTTCTAAGATTTGACGTTGTGATCAAGCTTTTGACCCAACATTACCCATTATCAGACTCTTTGAAATATCACCAAAACAAACATTCTGACCATGTCTGGGGAGTATAAAACTGAAAATGTGGCCTGTAGAGCGTATACAAGGTTTTTCTAATTTTTGACCTGTGATCTAGTTTTTTACACATGACCCATTTTAAACTCATTCAAGGTATCATCAAGACAAACATTCTGACAAACTTTCAAAAGTTTTGGATTGTTAGTGTGGCCTCCAGAGCGTACGCAAGGTTTTTCCAAATTTTGACCTGGTGACCTAGTTTTTTGACCCGACATGATCCATTTTCGAACTCGTCCGAGATATCAAGACAAACATTCTGACCAACTTTCAAGAGTGTTCGACTGAAAATGTGGCCACTAGATTGTACACAAGGTTTATTAAAGATTTGACCTAGTGACTTAGTTTTTGACCCGACATGACCCATTTTCGAACTGTTACGATATCAAGGCAGACATTCTTTCAGGAATATTGGACAGAAAATGTGGACTCTAGACCGTACACAAGATTTTTCTAAGGTTTTACCTAGTGACCTAATTTTTGACCCGATGTCCACTACGTAGTCGATCTTCCGTACGATCGGTTGCTTGAAAACGTTGCCTAAGGTGTCGAATAGCACGAGTAGAACATCAAATATTCATAGCAACATCATTCATCGTCATACAAGCATTAAGCATCCCAATGGCACGCATGGCACGATGAATTTTGCGGAATTCTAGGCATGTCAAAAATAAAGAAAACTAAAAAAAAAACAATTTTTTTCAACGTCTTTTTCTTATTGACATGAAAAGTCTATAAAATCAAACTGATAGGTTTTAAAACATATACAAGAATATTACTGGTCCGTGCATGCACGTGAAAATCGCTTTTAGTGGGTTTCTTCTGCAAAATGCTTTCAATCCAGTTAAAATTTGTTTTATAATCGTTCGCCCGAATATACGTAGGTCATGTGACATTTTGATTTTTTTTAGTAACATTGCATTTGCACTTAAACACAGGAGAAGTTTATTTTTCATTTCAGTAGATCTATGTATAAAACTACATAAGTTTTGATGCTTACGTATCAGTCCGTTTCGTAAAGTCTTGTTGTAATGGATATATATATGTAATTATATTGAATGAGATGTGTTAAGACTATCCAAAACACTTTTTGATGTTTTATACAAGCTGTGCTGGCGTTATTTGCATGTCAGATTAGCGTCATGACGAACGAATGTGGATTCATAATAGTAGAGCGGGTAAGTGAAAAAGATGCTCATATCCGGGAGAAAGCACCAAATTTTGCATACACGTAGTTTATAACATAAAAATTCACAAAATATTAAAGTCCACGTGATCCTGCCTCGGAATCTGGATTTAAATCAGCTTTAAAATTGGATTTTTTACCGAATTTCTGATGGCACGATCGTACCACCATACATACGTTTTACTTGATGCCATCATTAATGTCGTTAGTAAAATCGCTATTGGATAAGATGGCTACCCTTGTTTACTTATTAAAACAATCGTTAGAAATTAGAAAAAAAGACTTTTTTTGCAGACTAAAACATGGCGAGTAACATTTACTTTATAACATGAATTCGTCACAATAAATACTATTTTAAACAGAATCTAGAGACAAATAGGAGAAAAAACGCATGTTTTAGCGTTTGCTGCTGTCAAATCTCTACATGGTTGCGACATGACAGATTGAACCAGAAAATACAAAATACACAAATCCATTTTTTTTACCAATGACATTAACCTATCTCAAGTAAAAAAAAAAGTAAAATATCACAGTCATGAAGTGTTCTTTACAGAGATTTATGTTTAAAAATCAAGCATGGTAGTTTACCGATTTTTTCCTCTACGGGCGCCTTTTCGTGCCATCAAACTTTAAGTTCCTCAACTACTCGTTTTAAGTCTTGGAAATCATTCCACCACACTCTCGATATAAAATTCCGACATCCTCGAGTAAATTGCTGTTTAGTTCTTGTGACATTAATAGTTGTGACAGTAAATCTGTTACTGTGTAAAACATCTTAATCTTATCGCTTCTTTCTTGCCACCCCCCCCCCTTCCATTGATTGTGCAAGACAAGGAATAAGAATGTACACAGTGACATGAAAAGCAAACGCATCATACATACGATATTCTTGATTGAACGAGAGATGTATTACATGCAATATTGCTTGTTGCAACCGCCAGATGTAATATTTGTCATAAGGCCACAAGAATGATCTTAGATAAAATATCGACGGCATTGGTAACTTTTGGCTTAGAATGAGAAAATGTGGAACTTTAGAATGGCAATCATTTTTAAGGTAATATGATACGACCTTTTAGAACAAGTAGTTACAGGGTAGAGTGAACCATGTATCATATAGTAAAAATGGCACTACACGTCATGAATTTGCTTTTCATCAAAGAAAAAAGACTGTAATGATGATTACACGGACGCTGATATGTTAGTAATTGCAGTCTTGCTTGCATCTCTAGTCAAAGAATTGAGAGAGAGTTCATTGTGGTTGAGATATGACCATTTAAATTCATTTAGGTTATTTCTGCGCACCATTTTTTTAAGCATGAGGTGAAACCTTGATGGAAAAAGGGGTTATCTCATGCCACAACATTTTTCTACATAAATACTACTTTGTCAGTCGGTGCCTTTTCTTATCGTTGTGTTTCTAAAGACATTAGTATTACACACGCTTGAATTTTTTATTCATTTTACTTACATAAAACTTATAAACTGTGCTCTATAAACTCGGCCTTCATCACGTTCCATGCTAGACTCTTAAGCAAGATATCCAGACACTGATTCTTGGGAGTCATTGGGCATTTGCTGAATAATCTGATCTCGACGGCCTGATTTTTGACCTTCATGATCGGGTGATGCAGTCGAGACATTTCGGTTTCCATTCGTTTGATCGTTTTTAACTGTTTCCCCAGAACATTAAAGAACAGTTTACAGTAATAATTAGTTTTCTATTCTGTTCATGTTTCAAAGTAATTTCCAACAGGGGGCGTACATTTTAAGTCAACCATAGGAAACGCTTTTGAGAGTTACCCAAATTACTGTGAATTCTACAGTTCTTGTTTACATTGGACGCGCTCCTTAAAAGATACAATTCAACTTTCACTTAGCCTTTTCACTGAGTCAAGACAAAAGTGTACATGAATAAATAAGATGATATTTACCCACTTACATTAGTAAAGTTCTTATCTGATTTCATTATCTTTTACTGAATCCATATTTGCAGCTTTCCATATGTAGTTTACAGTCTATCTCTCAATTGTTTTGTGAGAACCTGTTGTACATTTCCTATCTGGCATTCCCTCACCAACGGGAGAGGGGGAAGGGGTTTGGGGTTGTATCCAGGTTGCTTGTAACTACTGTTTTGCGTGTTTGACGAAATTTTTCTGAAAGGTGCAATTACTGATTTGTTCTGTGTATTTGATAAATTTATAAATCCTTATAACTCATGACTCCACACCTTTGAGAATCCCTTCCCTTTTCAGACTTAATTGCACTCCTTTTGAAGAACCCGTGTCACTTAACACTTAAAATCGAATCTGATGCAAGACCAATTGAAAGAAAAGCTCTTAAACGGATGTAAATATTAAACTATAAGTTTATATTCTTTTTCATCTCATATTTCCTTTAGCTTTTAGCACCTTTTTGTTATTCTGGAGTATTCTTTTTGACAAAAAGAAAAGAAAAGAGTGTTACCTTGGCTCAAGCGTTTTTGTCCTTTCTGATCATACCAAATAGTTTGCAGATAAAAGTAAAGACCTCTCTCTTTGACTCTTAGGAATACGAAGATGGCAGTGCGTCTAGATTGCCAGTGTCAGGACACGATGGACAGGCCAAACTGTGGTTACAAAAATTTCAGGTCAAACATATATAACCAACATGCATTGTCCCCGAATATAACATGAAAGCTTTGAAAATTGCGCATAACTCTAAATGGTCATGACAATGTCAACTCGCTCAGCTTTCGGAGTTTTAAAGAAATTTTCATGGTTTGTATGATTTGTTTATTTTAACCTTACAACGAAGATTGCAGTTTATCATACTCTTTTTTTTTTCCGCAGAATATATGCATATTAAGAAAAAGATATTTGCTCACCAACGCCAGTACTGTGCCATGCACCACCAGGCATGAATGATTTTTAGCTCCACTGGCCGAAGGCCAGCGGGCTTATGTCATGGCCCGGTGTCCGTCGTGCGTGCGTGCGTCCGTCCGTGCGTCCGTCCGTTCATGCGTGCGTTAACTTTTATTTCAAACATCTTCTTCTCTGAAACTACCCATCCAAATTTGATGAAACTTCACAGAAATGATCCTGACATGATCCTCTTCAGAATTCCTTGAAGGATTTTATTCCTTCAACAAAACTAAAACATATTGAAAATTTTCAAAAATTTTCTCTGAAACCATAAGGCCTAGGGCTACCAAATTTGGCATGTAGCTTTATTTAGTGGCCCTCTACCAAGTTCCTTCAAATGATAGCCCTGGGTCAAAATTTGCCTCACCCCAGGGGTCACAAGTTTTTCATGGGCTTTTATAGGAAAACTTTAAAATCCTTCTGGTACCTAGCCATAGGGCCTAGGGCTACCAAATTTGGCATGTAGCTTTATCTAGTAGACCTCTACCCAGAGTGCCCAAATGATAGCCCAGGGGTCAAATTTGGCCCGGCCCCGTGGGTCACAAGTTTTATATGGGTTTATATAGGGAAAACTTTAAAAATCTTATAGTACCAAGCCATAAGGCCTAGGGCTACTCAATTTCGCTTCTAGCTTTATCAAGTGGTTGTCTACCAAAGGTGCCCAAATTGTAGCCCGAGGATTAAATTTGGCCCCGTCCTCGGAGTAACAAGTTTTACATGGGCTCACATTGGGAATATTTTTAAAAATCTACTTGTACCCAGCGGTACGGCCTAGGGCTACCAGAGTTTGCATGTAGCTTGATCTAGTGGGCCTCTACCAGGAGGGCTCAAATTATAGCCTTAGGGTCAAGTTGGTTCCCACTCCAGGGGTCACAAGTTTTACATGGGCTTATGTGGTGAAAACTTCTTAAGTCATCTTTTTACTAACCATAATAAAGACTAGGGCCAGTAAATTTAGCCCTGTCTCATGGGTTTTATGTTTTACAGAGCCTTTTATTGAGAAAACTTTGAAAATCTTCTTGTTTATAACCACACCTGTATTATTTGGTATGGGGCTTTATCTTGTAGACCTCCACCAGGATTCTAGTAACTATTGCTTTGCGGTCAACATGGGTTTTGCCTAGTGGGTCACAACTTTCTCGTAGGATTTTATGGAAAAAAAATTGTATATCCTCAATTTTGAAACCAGTTGCCAAATAATGTAATGTTTGGCTTGTAGTGTTTTTACGAATTAGCCAGTGGAGCGATACAGAGCCATCAAGGCCCTCTTGTTTTTCAACTGCTTTATCGGAGAGACCCATCCTTTCACAGCCCTTACCATTCATTATATAACATTTCATACAATTAATGAACATTCTTGATAGCATTGATGTTCAAAATAACCAGATGTCTATAAACGATTACCTTGTAACAGGGTTCTTTTACCCCTTGTGTGGTTCCGACAATTTCCTAGCTTCTGATTCCTTTTAAGTATTTTTCACAATAGCGGTTTCCTCAAATGAAAGAACTACACATAAAAGAGAAATTCATTCGATATTCCAGCATTTTGAAAAGCAAAATTAAAGTTTTCGTACGCTGACCCTCAATATATTGGTGGTAACATTTACATACCAGAAAGATAACCAAATCCTCTCAGCAGCCGGAACCTTTGATGGTATGTCGCCGCTGAATAAACATGCCTGTGATAGAGCTACAGAGACAGTATTATTTAGATCATCGGAGCTGACAAGTTATACAGTCACAGATAGTGATGGACAGAAACGGGAAAAAATATGTTCAAAGCAGGTTTCTTGGGAACATGAATTGGTACACAACAGATGGCTTTTTGGTATCGTGCAGAAATTTGTCACCCTAGCTACCTGCAATTTACTTGCGGATAAAATGTATCCCAATCGATACCCACTACCCACAGCTTTCACAGCGGTTGAAAATAAATAGAAGACTTTGAAGGGCGTTGCAAAAATGTCGATCATATAATCAAGACTTTAATTCATACGGAGTAACATACAGAGTAACAGTCGAGCTCGGATTAGCAAGGTTGTAAGTCCTACAAAGCAACTGACGCACTTTGGAGACTCTCTAGGCCACTTCTAGTCAGATCAGTTAGATTTGTAGACGGTTCGTTTTTCGATGTAAAGAAATTGTAGGTAAGCCTTTTCTTACGTACTATCTGTTCACAGGAATCGGACGTTTAGTTGGTGAAAATAGCTAAATGTCAGCCGAAGTGGTCACTCTCTAATATAAAATATACAAGGAGTGCAACGGTTTCCCATCAGAATTTGACACGACTGTCACCCAAAATCATCGCTGAAAATGGGGTCAAATCAATATTAGCCGACATAAACACACACCTACCGTGCTCTTAAATATCTAATCTGCAGATTTAGTAAGTCCCTACCTGCCCCGAGTCACTCTTTCCGCGTCATTCATCCGATTTTCCTAGGGCGATATTTAGCAAGAATCAGCCTCGGCGAATCCACCATTGTAGACCAACTTCCGGTTATCGGAGTGAATGAAAATGTCAGTTAACTTTTTCAAATAAATCACGTCAGAAAATTTTCGTAAAGTTTGCGAAGGTACAAGTTAAATCTAAGAAAAATCATGTTATATTTATATCAACAAAATCGATGCAAATCAAATATATATATACAATTTTTTTGACTGTATGGGTATGTGTATTCTCCGGCCCCAATCAAAAATATGCCACAATTCCCGGCCCTAACGGCCCCCTTGCTAAATATTTTATTGGCGGGTACATTTGAATAAAATTAGCACCAAATTAAAGCTTAGGTAATAACCTTTCCAATGGTATATAGAAACTTGATTTTTCATGCATATGTAGTTATGATAAAAGCGTTTGAAATTCTTCATTTTTTTTTTTGCTGAAATGCGTCGTAATTTGTTTGTGATAAAATCCGGCCCCAGGTGCTAAATATTTCATTTATTTGCGGCAAATCTAATAAGATTAGCACCAAATTAAAGCTTAGTAAGTTAATAACCTTTCTAATGGTATGTAGAAACTTGACTTTCCAAGCATGTGTAGCGTTTGAAATTCGTCCTTTTATATTACTAAAATGTCTTGTAATTTTTTAGAGATAAAAACCCGGCCCCTATATTTAAAACTTGTTTTTCCCTTGAATCTAAGAAAAATCATATCGTAATAAAGTCCTTAATTTAAGCTCTTGAATGATATAAAGAAAATAAACATTGACGCATGCATTATTGGGCAATTAGATTTTTAACATTATAAATTTTTAGAAGGGAATACACTGTATTTCTATGTGCGAATCCAACAACCTATCCGGCCCCTATAATAGAAATTAAACTTTTCAAACAATATAAAAAATTATGAAATAATTTCAAAGTTCATATGAAAGTCTGATATCTAGGCTTTAATTTAGTAATATTTTGAGCGCAAGACAATGAAAAATAAAAGACTAAGCATAGGGGCCGGATTTGTGTTACTCATCCAATACCTGGAAGAAAATACGAAAATATTATCTACTTTTGATTGACAATATTTCAGACAGTTTTGCAGTGACCATATTGTATTTCATATCATATGAAAGTCTGAAATCTAGGCTTTAATTTAATACTTTTTAGAGCACAATACAACGAAAAATAAAAGATTTAGCATAGGGGCCGGATTTGAGTAACTCATGAAATACCTGGAAGAAAATACGAAAATCTTACCCACTTTTGATTGACAATATTTCAAAAAGTTTTGCAATGACCATATTGTGTTTCATATCATATAAAAGTCTGACATCTAGGCTTCATTTTAATACTATTCTGAGCATGATACAACGAAAAATAAAAGATTTAAAATGGGGGCAGCAAGGGCCGGGAATTATGACCCATTTTGACAGGTAGGGCCGGGGAATACACTTTGCCCATTCACTCCGATAACCGGAAGTTGGTCTACAATGGTGGATTCGCCGAGGCTGATTCTTGCTAAAATCCCCCTAGGAAAATCGGATGAATGACGCGGAAAGAGTGACTTGGGGCAGGTAGGGACTTACTAAATCTGCAGATTAGATATTTAAGAGCACGGTAGGTGTGTGTTTATATCGGCTAATATTGATTTGACCCCATTTTCAACGATGATTTTGGGTGACAGTCGTGTCAAATTCTGATGGGAAACCGTTGCACTCCTTGTATATTTTATATTAGAGAGTGACCACTTCGGCTGACATTTAGCTATTTTCACCAACTAAACGTCCGATTCCTGTGATCTGTTATAGTTCTCCTGTAAATTTATTTCATTGCAGTGTTTCATTTGAGACATCTCGTAGTACGCAAGTTTGACAAAGGTCTAGTACGGACAAGTCTAGTTTGCTGCCAGGCCAAGGCATAATCAAACTGTAGATCCTGAATTTGGCTAAGGTTTTGTTGATTGTTTTAAATACAGCAAGATAAGGGTTGCGATATATGTGTTTATGACCCGCGGTTACTTAGTTTGAATCTAGCAATAGAGAGTTGTCTCACAATTAAGGATAAGTAAAAATCCATTTCTAACTTAAAAAAAGAAATAGAAAATCGACCAACAGGAAAAAGCTGCTAGCTTGGCCTGCATGGACAGTATATATGCATTAATTAAACCTAATTTTTACAGAGCATGGCTCATTTATATTGAACCATGCATGTAGTTGGGAGTAGTGGGAATAAAGAAAAAATATGTTTCATGGTCAATTGAAAATTGCACTTGTAAAACAAACTACTGGTAAAATGAATGCACAGGTGCACAAAAATACTCATGTCATATGTCACTTTGTATTTATATGTTTGGTCAATACCAATCGCCCCATAACTCCTCCATGTACAAAATGAAAAACTCTTTCCAATCTATTAAATTTTGATAATTCATATTTTTTTTTGTATCAACATGGTTCTTTCTAAAAAAAAATACACACATGGTGTTGATAGATTTCCTTGTGAACTATCATCATCATTGCTGTTGTTGTCGTCGTTGTTCTTGGTATATTCAGGTATATCATTATTTAAATTCTCTATTAAAAATTGCTATTCATAACAGATCTCTCACAGGAACGAAAAACCTTGTTCATGACATGTTTTTTTTTAAAACATGAGGGAGAAAGAGCGATTGTATTTCAGCCGCCGATACATGTATATTGGTATATTTGGAGCTTAATGGGTTGACGGCTTTTTTTTGTCTTTGTGTTGCCGGTGTAATGCCCATGGGTCATTTCTCTACGCAGAAAAATGACCCGGGTCATTATTCTACGTCATTTTTCGACGTAGAGAAATGACCTGTGGGTCATTCCTCTATGTCGAGAAATGATCGTGGATCATTTTGTAATGGGGGTCATTTCTCTGGGGCTCTAGAGCGTGATTGTATGATTTGGTAGCACCTTATAGTGATTTATAAGAACAAAAATATTTGTCCTTCAAGGGTTCGAATCCCGCCAGATGCGGTTTGTATTTGAGCTATGCATTTATTTTTTTTTCTTTGGTACGGACTTTGTTCGTAAGAATATATTGAATTTCACGTTTAACATAGGGAAATCACCTCTTCACTACGTAGAGGAATGACCCGGGTCATTATTCAACGTAGAGAAATGACCCCAGATGGTCATTCCCCTACTTAGAGAAATGACCCATGGGTCGTTTTGTAGGGAAGGGTCATTTTTCTGGATTACACCGGCATGGCTAACCTAATTGCCTTCACTAGGATTCATAATATGCTTGCTCCATTCGTGTTGCTTCTCTTGGCAACCAAGACAGGGTTTTCAGTAGATAAAGACAAAAACAGTTACTAGTACGAATGGAACGGATGGGTGAAGGGTTGAACTTAAGTGTAATTCCCGTTGCTGTCATTTCCTTCCGTATGGAGCTTTTTCATTGGCGTTTTAAAGCAGGCGTTTATGTAAATTACATAATGCTTATTCGTGCAAGACAACTAATAGCAAAAGGAGTCACTCTATTTTATGTTATTCGAAGTATCTGGTGCGAGTGCCGAATTAAATCCGCAGAGCATTGAAAATAATTGCTTTTGTATGCCGTGCATATCAAGAACAGACTTCACTAGTCTATATTTTCCGGCTATGCTCAAAACAAAAAGCTGAGATTTGAAGTATCTGCATCCTCGTCCTGACTGAGAATGTCTGTTTCATTCATGTAGCATTGTCAGGGTATTTCTCCGGTCATTTACGTGAGGTAACTTGACAAAAAGTTTGGCAAACAGTTTGAATTGGCCCTCGTCTAAATGGACACAAACTAATTTGAAACAGCGGACACGGTATGGCCTTTAAGGCTTTTGCGGACGGCATAGTTCAAAGTTAGACTGCACAGAACGTACAGTTTGATCGCTGATTTATACTATCTGCTTGTTTACTCAATGTAGGTTTTTTTTTTTACGAGGGTCGTTCTTAAAGTTTTGAGACAAGGTCTGTATCATCTGACCAGAAGTTAGTTTAAACATATTTTATTCAACAGTACAAATTTACAAGAGAAAATGAAATACAATCTTTGACAAGCAAACTGAAGAAAAGGATTAGAACCAGAAGTTTACGTAGATGTAGTGATATTCATACCACCATGACGCATAGCATGTATCCCGCTTTTTTTATGCAAAAAAAAATGTTATTTTAATTTATTATAATCATACGCAGCACATTCATCAACAAGGCAGAGTGTAACGGAACACTACTTTGTAGTGATTCACTTTCCGAAATATATCAGTATCACGCTTCTGTAAAACACATAAATATGTTAAACACTCAGTAGACCAAGATCGGAGTAAACAAACCTTGCATTCTTCTGGGGGGTTTTTATCAAATTTTTACAATGTTAGAGTCATTCACACCATATAGCAACCTGCGAGACTGCAATTTTTCCATGACCGCAAAAGTCAATGTCATCTATGTCGCTTTCAGCAATTTTTAGATCAGGCGTTTTACTTGTAATGCAGGTCTAACTAGAATACTGTATATCTTTCTCTCTTTTTAAATTTAATTATAAACTTGAAAAATGTAGTCCTTCATCTGTTATCATTCCGTCAGCTTTCAATCTAGTTGACGGAGTGGGTTGATATCGTATATATCTGCAAAATTAATGTTATGGTAGTTAGAGCCCGTAATTGATTTAAAAAAAAACGTCCGCAATCTTACCTAATAAAAAAAAACTGCAAACGATATACAGATATCCACAATTTTCAATTGCCGCCACTGACTGTTCTATTTTCTAGAACATCAAATTGGTTGTCCTGTTTTCCAGTGAAATATCAGATTGACTTTCCTACTTTCCAAGATTTAGCGATAGTAAGGACACAGTTTTTTGTCCCCTTCATTATTACTTTATTAACGCAAAGCACATTTAATTTTCATGGAGATTTTCGGTACTCAAATTAGGCTGGTATTCAGAAGTCATTTGGCGATCTCAAGGCATTCAAATTCTACAGACTTTACCTCATACCAAAACCTTTTTCACATTCCTTTTCATAGCCTCGTTAAAGATGTCGTCGATTTATCGTCGATTTTTCTAAAAAATCTCGTTACTACAGCTTGAAACAAGCTATAGTTATGAGGTTTTTGAAGTAAACCGACGATATTGAACATGTTTTCCAGCAAAAGGGGTTTTTAGCTCCACTGGCCGAAGACAAGCGAGCTTATGTCATGGCCCGGTGTCCGTCGTGTGTCCGTCCTTGCGTGCGTGCATCCGTCCGTGCGTGCGTTAACTTTTATTTCAAACATCTTCTCTGAAACAACCCATCCAATTTTAATAAAACTTCACAGAAATGATCCTGCCATGGTCCTCTTCAGAATTTCTTGAAAGAATTTGATCCCTTCAAAAACTCTGGTTGCCATGGCAAGAAAACTGTTTTCCAGCAAGAGGGGTTTTTAGCTCCACTGGCCAGCGAGCTTATGTCATGGCCCGGTGTCCGTGGTGTGTCCGTCCGTGCGTGCGTCCGTGCGTCCATGCGTGCGTTAACTTTTATTTCAAACATCTTTTCTGAAACAACCCATCCAATTTCAATAAAACTTCACAGAAATGATTCTGCCATGGTCCTCTTCAGAATTTCTCGAAAGAATTTGATTCCTTCAAAAACTCTGGTTGCCATGGCAACAAAACTGAAAAATATTGATTTTTTTTTTAAAATATTCTTCTCTGAAACCATAAGGCCTATGACTACCAAATTTGGCATGTAGCTTTATCTAATAGACCTCTACCAAGGTCTTTCAAATAATAGCCCTGGGATGAAATTTGGCCTCGCCCCGGGGTTTACAAGTTTTACATGAGCTTTTATAGGGAAAACTTTAAAATCCCTCTGGTACCTAACCATAGGGCCCTGGGCTACAAATTTGGCATGTATCTTCATCAACTGATTGTCTATAAGGCCTAGGGCTACTCAATTTGATATCTAGCTTTATCGATTGGTTGTCTACCAAGGGTGCCCAAATTATAGCCCTGGGATTTAAATAGACCCTGTTTAGGGGATCACAAGTTTTACACGGGCTCATATTGAGAAAACGTTAAAAATCTATTTGTACCTGACCAAAAGACCTAGGATAACCAAGTTTTGCATGTGGCTTTATCTAGTGGGCTTTTACCAGGAGGGCCCAAATTATAGCCTTGAGTTCAGGTTTGACCTAACACCGGGGGTCACAAATTTTACACGGGCTTCTGTGGTGAAAACTTTATAAATCATCTTGTTACTAACCATAGTAAAGACTAGGGTTACTAAATTTAGACCTGTCTCATGGGTCTCCTGTTTTAAATGGTCATTTTATTGAGAAAACTTTGAAAATCTTCTTGTTTATAACCACACATTCTTGACCTGTATTATTTGGTATGAGGCTTTTTCTCCTGGACCTCCACCAGGATTCTAGTAATTATAGCTTTGCGGTCAAAATTGGCTTTGCACAGGGGTCAAAACTTTTTCGTAGGATTTTATAGATAAAAATTGTATGTTCTCAAGTTTTAAACCAATTGGCCAAATATTAGCCAGTGGAACGATACTCCACTTGTTAATGCATCTCTTATGATGCAATTTTACCAAGCAGATCATCCCATTATCGTCGATCTATAGAATCCATTTTTTCTTACAACCAGGTGAATCATGAAGTGAACTAGTCCTCTTGCATTTAGAAAATTTGACCAATAGCAAAAAGTATCGATACAGGTCAGCCTGCGCCTGCGTGGACTGCGCAAACTGATCTCTGTCGATTCTTTTTGCAGATGAATTGAACGCCCTTTTCAAAGAGCCTGGCTGATATTTATGCCCCCCTTCGAAGAAGAGGGGGTATATTGCTTTGCACTTGTCGGTCGGTCCGTCGGTCGGTCCGTAGACCACATTTTTGTCCGGAACATAACTCTAAAAGTATTTCAGGTATCATCTTGAAACTACATAGGTGGATAGATCTCATTAAGGAGAAGTGCAGTGCACAAGTACCATAACTCTGCCCATCATATTTTTGGAGTTATTGCCCTTTGTTGATTTTCATATTTATTTTTTGTCCGGAGCATAACTCAAAAAGTATTTCAGGTATCACCTTGAAACTACATAGGTGGATAGATCTCATTAAGGAAAAGTGCAGTGCACAAGAACCATAACTCTGCCCATCATATTTTTGGAGTTATTGCCCTTTGTTGATTTTCATAATTAATTTTTGTCCGGAGCATAACTCTAAAAGTGTTGCATGTATTATCGTGAAAGCTCATATATAGGTGGATAGATCTCATGTAGGAGAAGTGTAGTGCACAAGTACCATAACTCTGCCCATCATATTTATGGAGTTATTGCCCTTTGTTGATTTACGCCGGTTTACCGTTCTGAGTATTGTAAGACTCCTCTTAAAAAAGAAAACTTTATTTCATTGCTAAACGACTTGCAGTGGCGCCGCCATGTATAAGATTACGTGATTGGCAGTTCAAAAGAAACCGACCGCAATACGGAAAAGGTTAGATGTAGGTGCTGAATCGACCGAGTTGTGACGAGCGAGTGCAGGCAGTACTACATACGTGGATACATATGCGTGTCGAAAAATTTGCGAATGACCAGTTTCGGACGGTAATATTGCGAATTCAAGACGATCTTTATTTGTTGGTATACTTTTGGTAAAATATGAGAACAGAAAGGTTCGCAAATTTTCAAATCCGCGAAATCCCAAAAGTTTCCATATCGCTAGAATGTGTACTTACACAGTTGTCTTGTAAGACATAAATGGAAGCAAAAAGCACTAGAAAATGTATCCATATTTAGATGATATAAGACTAGAATAGATGAAGAATGACATCCGGAAGTAAAGAATAGTAAATTTGTCTCTCCTGGTGAATATTCTCAAATTAATCTCCCGCCAAACCATCCTTTATTTCAACCAACTTTATTTCAAAAGAAATATCGCTGGTATTTTCTCCCTTTCCTACAATGCTTTTGTACCATGATAGATTGAATTTGCGTTTTGTTTATCGTCGTCACCGGTTTCCCATATGGGCGACACCCCCTGAAGGCTGTTAGTATTGTTATGGGGATAGTGCAGATACAGGACGAAACCCATCATAAGTTTCGCCTGGTTCTTTAACGTGCTCGGTGTATAGCATCGACAAACCGTACCTCGGTTTAACGTCTCATCCGAAAGACTGTTAGTAATTTTAGATGGCTAGCCGTGGGGATCGAACCTACACCCTTATGATCACGAGTCCTACGCTCTACCAACTGAGCTACGCAGGCTTGTCAACTTTCTACCATATCAAATGACAAATCCTTTAATTTTGGCCACACCAGCATGTTCTCCTTCGCCAACCATGGTTTTCTCCTAACCAATGAAAGATCCTTTAACCCTTTACTGTTTTTACGACCCATAGAAGCCATTCAAAAACATTGTGTGAAAAGCAGAAAATGCTGGTAACCAGCATTTTCTCCTTTTCCCACAATTTTTTCTACTCTGCTGGAAACAAACTTCAATTTTTGAGTTACATTTATTATGTCTCTGTAAATGCTTTCATTTTTTTTTGTCATCTTCTAATGCTTTCGATTGGAGTGCAGTTTTCAATTATGATGTCCAGTGAAGATGTAGCTCACTGCATACTGCAGGCGGCGTTGTGCATCTTGACAGAACAAAAACACACTTTTGAAAACATTGTGCCAAGAAGAAGATGGTCCGTAAAGTTTCTCCGTCGGCCAAATTACGTTTTCATGCATATTCTACATTCACGTGAACAATTGTTTCATAGGGTAATACATTAATGTTCTTTCAGAACAAGTTTTCTCAAACAACAAATCTTACACTTGTCCCAATTAAAAGCATTTGCAAACGACCAAGTATTTGTTTCTCAAATTAAAGCAACTATTTATTTTAAAAAAATCTCACTGACATACTGGGATACGGGAAAATGTGCTTGAATGCAGTTTTATCATAGTCTTTCAAAATCTTTTCGTGAAAGGTCCTCTAGCGGCGGCCGAAAATGAACACTCTGAGAGACATACTACAGGCAAATTTTAAAAATATGCCTGACAATGTGTTAAACATTACTGTTGGTAAAAGTTCCAAGCAAAAAACAAACATTGCAAAGCTAGAGGTAAAGTTACCATAATTTTTTCAAGAGCCTTTAATGGAGGATTCGTCGAATGAGTGAACAGGAAAGCTTCGATTTAGATCATGGATGGATGGATGGATGTACATGTATGTATGTATGTATGTATGTATGGATGTACATGTATGAATGTATGTATGTATGGATGGATG